>JAOWBW010000117.1:596186-665482 GCA_026119855.1 Campanula takesimana
CTTAAAAGACATTCAGCAGCCTTGTGACCATAATCATCACACACGGAACAATGGTGGAAGCACCCCAACTGAGGGTTAACAAACTTCGTTGAAGTCTTGAGCACAACATTGTTTCTGGTATGGATGAGGTCTCCTTAACAAAGCTCATCCTTTTGAACTTTGCTGCCTTGCCGCCACTTGCGGTCGCCGGCTTCCAGGATGCGGTCGCCAGCCTCCTAGGTGCGGTCGATTGACCTCGCGGCAAGATCACGCGGTAGGGAATACCATCTACCTTGCTAGAGGAAGCCTCTGCGTAGGTTCATCCATGGAAATACCTTTCAACTTTGCCTTGCCAGTTTGTTTCTTAGGGTAGACATAGTTGAACTCTAGTTTCTTCTTTGGTTCTTGTCCTACACCCTTTGAAACATGATGTTTAGCCTTCGCCCCTTCCAAAGTTTGCTGGGTAAATTTCTCATCTCTTTCACAACAAGATGCACATTTAAAGTTGTCACTTGTTTGAAATCCTAAGCCTTCCTTATCACCACTAGGCTTTTGGGATTCTAAGATTTGTTCCATAGTGACACGAGAATTGGTCCGCTCATTAGTAATCCTTTTAAGGTCATTTATCTCAGCAACCAATTCATCGTTTTTAACTTTAAATATAGCATTTTGTTCTTCTAAGAAACGGTTTCGATCAGTAAGAGGAGTCATGCTCTTGATCTGCTCTTTAAGGAGGGTGAGTTCAGATCTTAGTAGAGATTTCTCCGTCTTAAGCTGGGAAATTTCTTCAGTTGAAAGTGCTAAAGCTTCCTTCATGCCAGAAAACTTACTAATTACCTGTTCAGCTTTTCATGAACATCTTTTCTTGTTCATCGAGGGAAATGTCAAACTTGACTTGAGGTGTGGTAGACAGAACTTCCTTCACTTTGGGA
Source organism: Campanula takesimana (assembly GCA_026119855.1). Taxonomy (NCBI): domain Eukaryota; kingdom Viridiplantae; phylum Streptophyta; class Magnoliopsida; order Asterales; family Campanulaceae; genus Campanula; species Campanula takesimana. Next base: position 597,098 of record JAOWBW010000117.1, read on the forward strand.
TTTAGTAGAGCTTTCTATGCTGCACTCACATCACATCTTGAAAATAGAAGATCACCATTCTTTTGAACCGGAGTTAGGAATCCTTTTTCAGCAAGTTCATTGGCCGTATAACTTATCCGTTTAGGTTTTGCAATTGGTGAGCGGCGACTTTCATTATCATCCTCATCATCGGACTGAACGACCAAACAGATGTGACCTTCTTCAGAATCCTCATCGCTTTCATCAGAGTCTGACTCTATCCAAGTAGCTAACTCTTTTGAGGTAGAGTCTTCTTCAGCCATCATTCCCTTTTGCTTTGAATACCTTGGAGTAAAGTTACTTTTCTTCTTCATATACTCGTACTTGGAATTGGACATTCTGATGCAAAGTGACCTGGTTTCCTGCAATTAAAACAAACAAGATCTTCTTTCTTCTTGGAGAAGTTGAAGTTCTCTTTCTTCTTTGAAGGGTTGCTCCTTGAAAAACTTGTTGGAGATTTTCTTGTTGATCCGGGTCATGCTGTCTTTCTGAACTTTTGGAATCTTTTCACGAACATAGCAAAATCATCATCATCCATATCAAGCAATTCTGATGTGGAGATTTTTGGATCTTCTTCCTCGATCACTTCTTCCTTTGAGCGACCAACGATAAACTCTTAGTTTTTCCTTCCATTTCTTCAATGTTATGGAGCTTGATATCGAAAAATTTGAGGTTGGCATAGAGGCTTCTGAGTGACATATCATCTAGAAGCTTTGTATCTTCAAGAGTGTTTCCTTTATGAAGATATTGAGAACCAAGAGCAGCGAGAAAATTAACATTGATTTCTTTCTTGGTAAGCTTCTTTCCGAGTGCAGTATAAGTACTCACGATCTCACAATAATGATCATAAGTGGCTCTTAGTGATTCACCGGGGATCTTAGCAAAGTTGTTGAATCTTCTTTGAATTGCAAACTTTTTACTTTCCTTGCAAGCTTGATCTCCTTCGATGTAATCTTCAATTGCATCCCAAAGTTCTTTTGCAGTAGAACATTCCATGATCTGTCGACGCTGTGACGTACTCAAGGTACTTAGAAGTATGCTTTTTGCTTTCACAACCATTCCAACCAATCTCTTTTCTTTATCGATCCATTCAGCTTTTGGTTTCTTGAGAGTCGGATTTGCACCATTGGTTTCTGGATCCGGATTAGCTTTCATTGGGAAGTATGGTCCAATGGTAAAATAATCACCAAGTTGCTTGTCCATGGAGTAGAACTGAGTTAGAATGCTGTGCTTCCATACGTCATAATTATCTTCGTCGAACGCTGGAACGTGAGTGAAGTTAACCGTTGCCATAATTTTATGACTTGCCATTTTGAATCGGCACCCAAGCTGTTAAGCTTGAAAAACAGAAGTTTTATGAAGGTGTTTGCTCTGATACCACTTGTTGGTCCTAGAGACACAACAAGGGTATGAAAAGAGGCTAGAGGAGGGGGTGAATAGCCTATTTAAAATTTCAACCCTTTTTCAAAATTCAACCTTTATGCTTACACTTGAATTTTGCGATAGATAATAAACCACGCGGTCAAGTGTAAAATGCACAGCGGAAGTTTTCGTTGAAACAAGTTAGAGTTGTTTTTGATAAGTTAAATGCGGTAGGTTATGAGTTCGGTAGGTATGTGCGGTCGGATGATATGCGGTAGGATGAGTGAGGTAGGTTGAGAGATTGAAAACTTGTGTCTTAGAGATTTTTGGCAAATGATAAGTTAGTCAGATTTTAGCTAAGGCAAAGAGGTAAACAAACAAACACAATTCACAATTGTTCTTAAATCTGAAAGATCAAACACTAAAAGACAAACGAGATTAATATGAACAATAATAACAAGATGAACAAGACTTAAAGTAAATTTGCAGAAATGTAAAGTGCAGTTGTTGGTCCCAAAGGGCAACAAGGGTATAGAACCGCTAGAGGGGAGGTGAATAGCGGTTTAAAATTTTTTCGGAATACCCTTGAAAATCAACCAAGTACTTATCAGTTTGGTCTATTGCGGTTTAAAGCACTAGAACCGCTCAGATAAAATGCACAGCGGAGTTTTGCGGTTTTGTCCAAACTGAATTATAAAGGGTTGGGCGGTTTAAGTGGTTGAAAAGGAATGATGCAACTGATAGGGAACAACTGAAGTATCACAAAAGTATGCAAATCATTTATCAAGTCGTTTCACATGAAAGTAAATAAAGCTCATAAACTTAAATGTAAATGACAAGACAGAAAATAAAGATCAAGGACACACAATTTGAAGAGGTTCGTTCTTGAAAGAAATACGTCCTCTACCTAGGTGGTTAGCCTAGGATTTTCTAATAGCTACTAGACTTGTATTGATTTAGAGGAGTTTTTACAAGATTACAAATGAATCCAAACTCTAAATAAACAATCTAACCTAACAATGCTATTATAACAACCTGTGTTTTCGAGGTATATAATCTATAAGAAAATATACTCCGGGTGTGTAGTGTGGAAAGAAATCAAGAGCTCAAAATATCTAAGTGATGGTGAGCAAATGATTACTTTCTGTGCAAGGCTGAGTTGTGATGATTTGAACGCTTGAAGCTTTAATGAAGAACTCTGGGTTTGCTAAGGAGATGATGAAGATATGAGTATCTGGGTTTTCAATCTTCAAAGCAAACTTGAATACTTGGGATATTCTCTTTGAAGCTCAGCAACCTTCAATGTTGAACAATGAAGGCTATTTATAGTGAAGGCATTAGTGACCGTTGGACAATAAGGTGAGTCATTGTATGGCGGTTTAATGCGCTGTCACAATCCCACTGGTTGACCTGTCACTGTCATCCTTTGCTTTTGCTTTGTGGCAGGAAGTGTTGGATCACTACCTGACATTGTCCTTTTAGTTGTTGAAAAGTACAACGGTAACTTTTCAAAAACCTAGACAAACCGACATTCCCAGAATAACTGAACCATGACTTGAAGTTTAAGGACAAGTCACCAGTCATTCATTTTTATGGTTGAAAAGCGAATGTTTGTCTTCAAGGAGTAAATGACAGCAATAACTTCTTCAATATCTTGGTCGGCGGTTTCACCAGATGCAAGTGCGGTTTCATGAATGAACTTGAAATGCGGCTTCATCAAAGACACAAACTGAGGCTTGATGAAGGACTTAAGGCACCATGCTGGCGGTTTGAAGAGGGCGGCTTGAGGGACACTAAACCGCTAAGAGTAAACCGATCATAACTCAGCCTAACTACTAAAAATCTAGAAATGGACTTGTCTAAAAATTGAAGTAAAACTTCATTACAAGTAAACCTAAAGTCCATAAAAGACACGTGGAATGGGTCAATCAAATTAGGTGGGTGTACTAACAATGAATCCTAACAATCTCCCCCTATTTGATTGATTCCATTACCACACTATGATAGAGCAAACATTGTACTTGGTAAGAACATGCTCAAATGAGTATGTATTCAAACTGCATGTCCTAAGTCAAATGCACACACAATGCTATACCATAGATTTCTAATCTATCAAAGACAAAGGAAATGAAACACAGATAGATAAGATATTCATCCAGATGCATATAAAGAGATATGATTATGAGAATCAGATATGCATGTTTAAACTGAATGTTTAAAACTCATACACTTAGAAAATTTTTCATGATGAATAGTGCATGAGTTTTTAGAAATGCATTGTTCCACAAACAAGTAGTTTGAATAAACAAAGTTTTGGAATATTAGATGCAATGCATTCATTTTCATTATAATCCTTCAAAGGTTTTAGAAGTTACAAATACAAGGAAAAAATGAAAGTCAAAAACTGATTACAAAAGATAGAAAGAATTCTAATCAGTTCTATCAGGAACCCTAGCGGCGGCTTGGACAACTGTTTGAGCATCAGAAGGCTCAACTATGCTGGCGGTTTCAAACACATATTCAGCTGACTTGAGACGTAGATGGGTCGGTTCATTTACCTTCTCTAAGATTTTCTCAGAAAGCTTTTTCAGGTCGTTGGCATACTGAACTAAGTAGTCAGTTGATGAAACCGTTAGATCAGCTAGTTGGTCTAACTTCTTCTCCAGAGCCTCATTCATTTCTTGGGCCGCTTCAAGTCTGAGAGAAGTCAGCTCATTCAAAGTTTCAACCTTCTGTTCTAACTTGAGCTGATTCTCCAGAAGGGTTTCAATTTTGAATTCCATTCTCCCAATCCTAGGGTCAACAGCACTCTCCCTCTTAATGGCATCAACAAGGAAGGGCAGAGAGGAAAGAAAAGCAGATTGGGTAAGGAAAGAATCCAGCACAAACTGAATCTTCACAAGATCAGTTTCAAAAAGGGAGGAAGGGAAAGGAATGATAGAAAATGAAGTGTAGGGAAGAGAAGGGGAAATGGAAAGAATTTGGATATAAGAAAGAGGAAAGGAAGAATAAGGAGAGAACTGCCATCTATATAGATAAAGAAAGACAATGCAGTTTATTCTAAAGAAAAATTGAGAGAAGAGAGAGAAGATGAACTCAACTGCCAGATCTTCAATAATTTGATCAAGAGTTGAAGCAATCAGTGATCTGAAGCAGCTTGAGACTCATCGGCTGGAAAGATGGCAAAAGGATTTGGACGGCCAGACTTAAGCCGTTGCTCTTCATGCTTGTTGGCTGCTCTAATGATGGCTCTATGGCGGTTGGCTTTGGAAGTAGTAGCTCTAACTTCTTCAGGTAACCCGCTATGTCCTGTGCACACTTCCTTTTCAAACCACGCGGTTTGGGAGACCTAACTGCAACTGTGAATTCAGGCAGAACCGAAGGGGCAGAGATGTTGATCAGTTGCGGTTGAGCCAACGTTGAACTGCTGAAGCAAAAGGCAGTGTAGGGGATTCAGAAGGTGAATGAGTGTGCTCTGGTGAGTCAAACTCCATCTTTCGTTTCAACGAAGGAGTAGCGGTTTCAACCATCATGGGGTCTATCCCAGCCTTTCTCATTTCAGCCCTTTCTCTCAACTCCTTTGCAAATGGGCCTTCAGTGGGTGAATGATCTTTCTTGTCATGAGCTTTAGTGAAGTCCACTGCACCAGGTGGTCTTGATTGCCAGTGCTCCACAAAATCATATTTCTTCACTAACCTTCTCTTCTTCTTCAGCGGTTGAACCTCAAGATTATCATCATCTTGCTCAGGTTCATCTTGAACTGCCTCAGACGCATCAGTCTGCTCAGGCAATACTGCAACCTCAAACTCATTAGTTTTCTCATGCTGAACCGCACTTGTAGATACCTCGGCTTGTTCAACTGGAACCGCAGCCTCAGACACTTTGGTCTGCTCAGGCTCAGTTTGAGTGGAGGGTTTAAGGTTGGGAAGGGCAGAAAATATTAGCTGCAATTGTTCTTCAGTGAACTGAATAGTTGGCAGTTTGAGAGGGGATTTTGGAGGTGAGATAGGTTTCGGTTCAGAGGTGGAGGCTTTCAGTTTTCTCAACAGGTTTACATCTTGTGCAAAGTTCATTGATGTTTCAGCATTAGGCTTGATTGGGGATAAGGGTTTTATCTGAGGTTTAGAAGGGATAGGAGGAGTTGGTTTTGTGAAGGGAATTGGTTTAGAGTAAGGTGGAAGCGGTTCAGAAGAGGGATTGGATAGAATGAGGAAGGATTTTGGTAAGGTCGGTTTTGGAGGAAGAATTGATGAGGGTTGGAAGTTTCAGATACTTTGGCTTTCTTCTTTCTTGGAGCCGCGGTTTCCCTGGGTTGAGCCGCAGGGATTGTAGGCTCCCCCTCAACCGCAGACTCCCCCTCAACCGGAGCCTCAGTTCCATCCAGGCTAACTCCTAGCCTATTCAAAGTGGCAGTTTGAGCTGCTTCTCTAGCTCTAGTAGCAGCGGCTTGATCTGCTATGGCACCGGCATAAGGTTTGCCTGACTGATTTAGCCGAGCCTCAGGAAAGGGTCCTCTTTTTTCTTCAGGCAGAGGATCAGCAGTCCATACCGCTTGTGCAAACCGCCATCCAAACGCGGTTCTGAAAGCATCAAGCTTAGAAGCACCAAACAAGGTCTTCTCATTAGGTTGCACCCACTCATCTTCATTGGCCACAGAAGCCTTAAAGATCACAGAATCCTGATGAAGGAACTTGGTTACGAGTCTGCAGTGAGTTCTGATCTTTGTTTTACCAGCGGCTTTGGCAGATGCGTGGCGGCTGAGGGCATTGATCATTTCTTGCATGATGATCCTTGGCCAGTGCAGCTTCTTCCCTTTGTAGATAGCCACGCAGTAGTTATACTGCTCAGAAGTGAAATTGTTGTGATTGCCATTCTTGCACATCACTCCAGTATCCACTAAGTCACACAACATCACCATAACTTCTCCAAACTCCTTCTTAGGGGTGGACTTAGTGTTGAAGACAGAGACCCCCAAGAGCTCCTCAGTAGTTCTGCTGACTAATTCTGGTTTGATAGAAAGAATTCCAGAATTCTCCAGTCCAGCCAAAATAGCAACCTTTGAAGCAGATAACACCACATCCTTTGTCCTTACAGTGGACTTGATGGCATTTTCAGTCTTCACATCCCCAGATTCTAAGTCTTTGATCTCTTCACCTTTACCATTCAGCAGGGGTACCTCACAGACAATCCCATTGTCAAAGAATTCTGCACAAAGCCTCTTGTCAAACTTTGGTTCATCTAACTGGAATAAGGGCAGCAGTTTTGATGATTCCAGTAGGGCGACCAGCTTTCTTCCAACTGCATCAGCTTCAAATTCGGCTTTGATGATCTGAGATCCAGGTACAAAGTTGGTTTCATCCTAAAAATAATCAAAGTTAGTAAGAGTTTGATGCAAGCAGTTTGAATAAGACAACCATTTGTAGACACCCCGCCTTGGACCTCTCACCCCGATTGCACATTTGATTTTGTGTTTCTCCCATTTTAAGTGTTTCTCGTTAGTTTCTGTCACTTCCGTTAAGTTCCTGACTGACTTCGTTAAGTCCAGGGACTAAACTGAATGACAGGGCTGACTTTCTAGTCCATTCTGTCAAAATTGCCTTCTCCGAGTCGCGCGCCTCCGACAGGAGGAGCCAGGCGCGCGCGCCTCCCGCCCCCAAAACAGGAAGCGCGCGCCTCTGGGCGTCAGTTACAGATTTCTGGCCAGGATTCCCTCCCTTGATCAATTTACAGGATTTTGCCCGGGAAGGATTTCTTGGTGACTGAGTTTTGCACCAAAAACACCCCTCTTTCACCTATAAAAACCTCTCTTTACCCCCATTTTCAAGGACCGAGGATTAAACTTACAAAAACTATACCAAAATCACTTCTAAAGGTTCTCCAAGGACTTCTTCAAGCAATATTTGAAGTTCTTCAAATTGTAGGTAAAAGTCTATCTTTTCCATTCTTTTCTATTTCATCTCATCTCTCTCTTTTTACTTTAATCAAATGTGCAATCACCCAAATCATTTTGGGACATGACTCTAACGATCACCTCATCTCATTGAGGTTGGTTAAGGAGCCATCTCCTACATTCCAAACTCCATTTTAAACCCCCTTTTTATAACTTAAAGAAGAAGAAGAAGAACGTTATCATTCATGCAGATTTTGATCAAGCAAGACCAACATAAGTTGGGCGAGATGGGTGTTTCGGTACTTCCCATCTCGTAATCTAACCCCCGAACCTCAAAACAAAGAATCTCTGTTTTCGTAATCAAATTTAGGCTACAATCAATAGGTTTTTCTTATGTTCCTCAAAACATAGGTGGCGACTCTAAAATCAAGTTAGACATCCTAGGATAATTCACGCGCTCTAGCCAAGCCGTGGTCCCACGGGGTATCTACAGTGGCGACTCCGCTGGGGAATACTTGAGGGTTAAACTTGCGTTCTGATCGAAATCTACATCTTTTTTGGGCATTCTGTTTCCTGAGGGGGGAGGCGCGCGCGTCTAGACTTTTAAGCCTAAGGCGCGCGCATCCCGCATCAAGAACCAGAATCGCCCACTTCTTCATGTTCTTCATCTTCTTCTTCCGTTATTTTGCACTAATCACTTCTGCAGGGGTTACCATATGAACATGGGACCAGGGCAATCCCCTGAGTCCAAAGTCTTACATTCTGACAGGTGTACCCCAGAAGCGCGCGCCTCCCATAATAGTTATGCCATGCGCGCGCGTCTCACTTCAGCACTAAGAGGCGCACGCTTCTGGGTTGATTCCCAGAACAGAAACAAGTTTCAGTGACTGAGCAGTACAGTGGGGTGTGGGCACAGTTGCCTGCATCAGAACAGAATTGAGCCCTCGGACTGTTTTAATTTTGTGTTTTATTTACCGGTCACACGGGTGATTCGGGAGTTGTAATTTTATGTGCTTATGTGTTTTGTGTGTTTTTCTTTCTTTTCAAAAAAATAAAAAAAAAAAAAAAAAAATTGTCACTTGTTAGACCTCACACTACATGCACATATTCCTATGAACTGCTCACTATCGAGTCGCACAAGTCCAACCCCAAACCCGTCGAGGCCCGTCCTAGAAAGTTTCAAGCTCCACCAGACCTTGGCTCTTTCGAAGCGGTAAACCTCAGCCCGTGGCGTAGTTCAAGACTACATGCCGGGGGTGACCTTTGAGCCTCATATTCAAGCCGAGCACAAACCACACAAATTCTAGTTAGGGTCTAACACTCCTTGACTCAAGTCGGTTTCCATGTACCGAGATTTCCCTAAACTAATGTCTTCAAATCATACATGCCAACTTGTTGAAAAGGACGCTATAAAAATCCGTCCCCAAAAGTGGTTATTTTGGACGAAAATAAAAATCCGTCCCCGCATGTATGCTTTACTACATTAATTTAGTCTAATCCCGATACATGTAGGATTCACAAGCGTGGTGGAATCCGATGAGTATATGGGACCGCGAGATGGTCTATATACTAGTGTGACGATTCCATTATTTTCTTAGAAACCCCAAAAGGGATTCATTCCCTCCGACTTATAAAAAAAAAAAAAAAAAAAAAAAAGAGTCTTTTCTTATGTGGTTCGAGTCGTGTGCCCAACTGTGTGCTCTAAGCCTCTTCATGGACCGCAAGTGTTACTCAAGACTGACAAGGGCCTCTTCTGCAATATAGGTTCAATTGGTACTTACAAAGTCTACCGGGATTCAGCAAATCGGTTAGTCCGTGAAGAGATCACTCCAACAGCTCCAACATCAACCATGACCGGCAGCAGCAACACCATGTCTCTCGAACAGCTCTCAACTATGGTCCAACTCCTCCAAGAGCAAGTCTCCACCCTTAACAAGGAGGCACAAAGCAAAGATGACATTTGGCAATCCCACCTCGACAGCCAAAGGGAGGCCCACGAGGCCGAAATGGAGCTAATGAAAGAAAAGCTCACCAACCTTGCTAAGGGAAAGAACAAGAACAATGATGATGAATCCGAGTGGACCGAGGGTTTGTTCAAAAGTCCGTATGTCAGCACTCGCACCAAGAAAATGGGGGAACCAAGCTCCGAGAACAACAAGCCCAAAATGGTGGATTCTATCATGGCCTACATCGACCAAAAATTCAATGGGCTCAACATGGGGAAAGGCTCCGACACAAGCCTTTATCAATCATCCATCCTCATGAGTACTATGGCCGCTCTTCCCGATAAGTTCAAGATGCCCGACATAAGCAAATTCAAGGGCAACTCTTGTCCTATGGCTCACATCGAGACTTATATTTGGGCAATGGTTCCGAAGAAGGTCTCTACCAAGGTGATGGCTCAATGCTTTCCCCTCACTCTCGAGGGGGCGGCAAAAGATTGGTATGCTACTCTCCCGCTCACTGTCCGTCTTGATTGGGATTCCGCTATGCTTGCCTTCAAGAACCAATACCAAGGCAACACCACTCACCGGCCCACAAGGAAAGAGCTAGAGAACACTACTCAACGAGACAATGAGTCCTTCATCGACTTCACAAGGAGATGGAATGACAAACTCTCCGAAATTGTTGAGAGGCCAAACACCAAAGAACAAATGGACATATTCTCAAGTGTCTCAAGATGGATCTCCGCACTCACCTAAGTGGGGCTTGCTACTCCGACTTCTCCCAAATGTATGAGGCGGGGGTACGCATGGATGACTTGCTCAAGGAGATTAAGAAGACTACTCCTACTTACCGCTACAAGACCGCTTCCAACTCCACAAAAGAGGCCTCGGTTAACGCCGTCACTATTGACAAGGGGAATTACAAAAAGGTTCCTCCACCTCAAGGGAAAAGGCCCCAAAATGACCGTGTCTACACGCCTCTCCAAGGCATGACCCAAACCGAAGTGTTCGAGGTCCTCAAGGCAAAGGGTCAAGTCACACCCGTGCAAGGGTACCAACCCAAGACGATCAACCCCAATCATGCTCACCACAAATATTGTGGCTACCACCAATATAGTGGCCACACCACCGAGGATTGCTTTGTTCTCCGCAATGTCATTCAAGATCTCATAGATAAGAAAGAATTTGTAGTGACTAATGACGAGCATGTCAATGTAATAGAGATAGGAGAACTTGAGGGGACCACCCATTCAATCCCAATTGTGAATGGGGGCCCCAATATTATGAATAAAATGGACAATTCTTTTTATGTAGTGACTTATGATGAGGTAATGAGGGAAGTACTAGAAAATAGGAAAAAGAAGCAAGATGGGAACGTCAATATGCTAACTCGATCCGGTCGAGTCATAGCAAGTAACCCTTCCACTTCCGCACCGAGCTCCTTTTCTCAAAGGCCGCAAGCTCACAACACTCCCGAAGATCCTCTACTTGTCCAACTCAAGAAAACTCAAGCCAACATCTCTATTTGGGATCTCATTGCATCCTCAAAGAAACATCGAGATCTTGTCATCCGCAATCTCGATGATACATCAGTTTCTCCCGATACTACTCCCGAGGACCTCACAGCAATGATTGGTCACATTCACTTTGGCAACGTCATCACCTTTGCCGATATGGACCTTCCACCGTTTGGTTCCGACCACAACGAAGCTATTTACCTCAAGGTACGAGCAAGGGGGAGGCCCGTCTCAAGAGTCTTAGTGGACGGTGGTTCCGCACTCAATCTCATGCCTGGTAGAATAATGGGCATACTGGGGCTTAAGGATTCTGATCTAAAGCCCTCTACTCAAGTAATCCGAGGTTATGACAGCACCGCCCGTACAGTCATGGGTATGATCGAAATTGACATTGAGTTTGGAAGCATGGTCATGTCCGTTCCATTCCAAGTGCTTGATATCCCGGCCTCGTTCAACTTACTGTTGGGTCGACCATGGATTCATAGTGCTAATGCCGTACCGTCAACTCTCCACCAATGTGTCAAGATTCGAAACGGTGATGAAATAGTAACCGTAATGGCTGAAAACATTACTATCCACAGAAAAGGTGAGCCCGTCCACCAAGTTCAGCACGGTCTACCAGACTCCACTCTCTCCGGCGTCTCAATCAACGCCATTGATAAAGAAGGGGGAAACAGATCATGGACCCTCAGCAATCACAAAATCCTCCGCATGATGAGGAATATGGACTACTTCCCTGGTTTAGGCTTAGGGAAATATCAGCAAGGAATCCTACATCTCGTGCAAGTCCCATTTGTCAGGAACACATTCGGTTTGGGGTACGAGCCTTCCGAAGAAGACTTGAAGCAAGAACAAGCAATCAAAAACGAAAAGGCCCGAGATCGTAAAGAAGGCCGTCGTTATGAGGTCCCTAATCTAAGGCCTTACCGCAAGACGTTGAATGGTTATTTTGTCCGCCAAGGGGAAGACGTTCCATACATGATCTTTCCCGAACCATGGGTTAACAATAAAGGTGTCAAAAAGCCTGGCCTCGAAATCTTCTCCGATTGTGAGATCCAGAAATGCGAAAGGGAACCAACTCCCATGTCGCCCCGTGAATGGTGGGGAAGGAAGATGACTATAGAGTCCGAGACAGCAATCACCGTGGGGGAAGAACTGACAGATTTAGCCTCCATGTTCGAAGAGCTTGCCGTAATGAATGAATGCCAAGTCAACGCCATCCATGACACCGTCATCATAAACGAGACTATCAGTGAGATCCCGCCAAGCTCCGAGCCGATCAACAATTGGTATTCAACAAAAGGGCCCGTGGTATCCGAGGAATTCTTAGTCCAAGAAATGGGTTGCATACCCCGCACAGCAACAAAGGAAGAGCATCTTACACTTACTTTCGAGTCCGAGAGTGTCTCTAATACCCTCACCCAAGAGGATTTGGAGGCCATAGCCGAGCGTGTGTTTCCTTTCTTTGCTAATGAAAATTTTGATATTTCTGAGTACCCTGAGATTGCAAACATCATAAATGATGAATTAACTAATAATGAACTTAACGAACAAGTTAATAACGATTCAAATTATGATGAAATAGACCACGAAAACACAACATACTTAAATGAACTTGCTCAACAAGTCCGTAGTCATGGCGAGAATGGTCCAAAGGATGACGAAGAATTGCAGGTTGTTAATCTGGGTACCGAAGAAGAGCCAAAAGAAACCAAGATTGGAAGCTTCTTCAAGGGAGACGACAGAGACAGATTGACTGCATTACTACAGGAATTCGTAGATGTGTTCGCATGGTCATACAAAGACATGCCGGGTTTAGACAGAAAGATAGCGGAGCACAGGATTCCTATCAGAGAAGATGCCAGGCCAGTAAAGCAGAAGCTCAGGAAGATCAAGCCAGAATGGTCTCTGCAGGTCAAAGAAGAGATTGAGAAGCTCCTCAGCGTGGGTTTCATCAAGGTTATCGAGTATCCGACATGGTTATCCAACATTGTGACAGTCAGGAAGGCGAACGGCAAGGTCCGAGTTTGTGTAGACTTCCGGGATTTAAACAAAGCTTCCCCAAAAGATGATTTTCCACTCCCTAATATCGACATGCTAGTCGACTCCACCGCTGCCTACGAGGTTCGCTCATTTGTGGATGGGTTCGCTGGGTACAATCAGATTCTCATGGCCGAGGAAGATCAACATAAGACAGCCTTCACAACACCATGGGGTACCTTCTGCTACACAGTCATGCCGTTTGGGTTAAGAAACGCTGGGGCTTCCTACCAAAGAGCCGTGACGGACTTATTCCACGATATGATTCACAAAGAAATCGAGGTCTATGTGGACGACATGATTATTCACTCCAAAGAGACCGATGGCCAACATTTGATCGATCTCCGCAAGTTCTTCGAAAGGCTTCGTCAACACAAGATGAGGCTCAACCCTGCAAAGTGCACATTCGGGGTTATCCGAGGCAAAGTTCTTGGTTATATGGTCACTGAAAGGGGAATCGAAGTAGACCCCTCCAAAATCAAGGCAATCATTGACATGCCTCCCCCGAAGACGCAGAAAGAGATTAAAGGTTTCATGGGCAGACTACAATACATCAGTCGGTTTGTGCACCAACTCACTTCCATGTGCGAGCCAATCTTCAAGTTACTCAAGAAGAATGTGGCTCTAGAATGGACCGACGCATGCCAAGAAGCCTTCGATCAAGTAAAGCATTACTTGACGTGCCCTCCTGTTCTAGTTCCGCCACACAAGGAGAAACCTCTGTTGCTTTATCTCACTGTCAATGATGAAGCCCTAGGGGCTATGTTAGCACAAGAGCAATGAGAGTCCACAAAGGAGAACGCCATTTATTTTGTCAGTCGCCGATTCCAAGGAGGCGAAAAGAACTACTCTGTCTTAGAAAAGTCATGTGCAGCATTGGTTTGGGTCACTCAAAAGCTCAAACACTATATGGAAGCTTTTCCGATCAAGCTAGTAGCAAAGGTGGACCCGCTCCGCTACATCTTCGAGAAGCCTTTCATGTCAACAAGAATAGCCAAATGGTACTTCATGCTCGCCGGCTACGATATCACTTACGTCACACTAAAATCCGTCAGGGGGAAGGTGTTCAGTGACCAGCTTGCCGAATTCCCGTGTGACGAAATGAAGGGGGAAGATGTACAGTTCCCCGACGAGCATTTAATTTGCACCACAACCGAGGAAGACAAGTGGCAACTTTTTTTCGATGGCGCCGCCAATAAACACGGTTTTGGTATAGGGATATTGCTTGTCGATCCAAAAGACATCTACACTCCCATTGCCATACGCCTGGAATTCGAAGCTACCAACAACATTGCCGAGTACGAAGCATGTATAGCAGGGCTAGAAGCAGCTCTCGACAGAAACGTCACGGAACTAGAAGTGTTCGGCGACTCTTTGCTTCTTATCAATCAGCAATCGGGTAAATGGCGAACCCAAGACCCGACTCTCCAACAGTATGGTCAGCACCTTGAAGAACTGGTTGAACAATTCCAAGAGATCACTTTCAACTACTTGCCAAGGGATAAGAATCGCTTCGCACTGGCCACTATAGCTTCATTAGTTGAAATGCCCAAAGGGAAAATGGTGAAGCCTTTCAAAATTGCTTGAAGGAACAGTCCGGCATATTGTATGAGTATCAAGATCAACGAGGTTCAAACAAACTCTCCGTGGTATTCAGATATCATGAACTTCCTCAAAGACGGCACTTATCCCGAGAACATCAATAAGAAGTCTCAAGCAGCTCTGCAAAGGTTAGCCTCTCGGTACGTACTGATTGGGGACCGAGTCTATAAAAGGCACCACGACGGGATCAATCTCTTATGCGCCAATGAGACCGAAGCTCAAGAGATAATGTGTGAAGTGCACGAAGGAGAATGTGGACCCCACATGAATGGGTTTATGCTAGTCAAGAAGATACTTCGCATTGGTTACTATTGGAGCACTATGGAACGAGATTGTATCGAGAAAATCAAAAGGTGTGCCAAGTGCCAGTTCCACGCTAATCTACAACATGCTCCACCCTCACAACTTTACAACATGGTCACACCTTGGCCTTTCTCTTGTTGGGGGATAGACATCATCGGTAAAGTTCATCCTTCCGGGAGCAATGGGCAGTCATTCGTCCTAGTAGCAGTCGACTACTTCACAAAGTGGGTCGAAGCACAAGCCTATCGAACCCTCAACGCCAAGAAAGTGGCCGAATTTGTAAAATTAATATCATGTGCCGATACGGCGTGCCTCATGAAATCATTTCTGACAACGGCTCTCACTTCGAGAAGGAAATGGATGCACTTTTGGTAGAATACAAGATCACCAAGCACAAGTCATCTCCTTACCGGCCCCAAGCAAATGGCGCAGTCGAAGCAGCAAATAAGACCATCGAGACCATCGTCAAGAAAATGGCCTCAACAGGGAGGGATTGGCCCGAAAAGCTACCATTAGCATTGTGGGGCTACCGCACGTCGATACGATCCGCAACAGGAGAAACTCCTTATGCATTGGTCTATGGTTCTGAAGCCGTACTCCCTATCGAACTTGAAGTCCCATCTCTACGGGTCCTCCTCGAGAATCAAGTCAACGAGGTCAACTGGATGCAGAGTCGATACGAACAGCTAGCCTTACTCGACGAGAAAAGGTTAAGAGCACTCGAACGCACGAGGGCATATCAGCAAAGGATGGCAAGAGCTTTCAACAAAAAAGTGAGGCCTCGAAACATCAATGTGGGAGATTTGGTCTTAAGACAACATCCTCCTAATGCCATGAATCCCCTGGGGAAATGGGGACCCCGATGGATCGGTCCGTACGTGGTCAAAAAGATACTAAGCGGTGGTGCAGTCCGGCTTGTGGATTTAGATGGTGACCAGCTGCCAAAGGAGGTCAACCTCGACAAGCTCAAGAGATTCTACGCTTAATAAACAAAGACCATTAAAAAAAATAAAATAAAAAAAAAATAAAATAAAAAAAAATCGCTCGCTAGGTTGAAAACCCGCAAGGGCGGCCTAGGCAAAAATTAGAGCACGTGCAAAAAAGAAGCCCGCTAGATTGAAAACCCGCAAGGGCGGTCTAGGCAAAAAACAGGGTGCACAAAAAAAAAAAAAAAAAAAAAAAAAAAAAAAAAAAAAAAAAATGGTCTTTGTTTATTTGAACTACGAAGACCTGAGCCTCCCAACTGGAGGAACGTAGGCAACCTTCGGGTGCGGTCTAAAACATATCAAAAATACCCGATTCACTTCAAATAACAAAATGCAATTTTTATTTATTCAATGAATTATTCAAACCATTACAACGGATTTATTGAGCAACAAAGACATCAAAATATTAAATCCTAAAACAATGTGGTCTAAATTGCAATCTCTTAGGGTACTAAGAAAAATCCAATTTTCTCTTAGCTTTCAAAGGACCGCCCGATCGACTCTCAATCCTTTTCTTCTTGGGTAATGAAAGAGCACTAATACGCACCGAAACCTTCTGTGCTGCAGCACGTCTCCTAGAATAAAAGTCATCCAAGGGAGTACCGAAAGGGTCAGCAAGAATGTTACTCGAATCAACAGCAGCCTCTCTATATCTCAAAGTACTGCTAGGCTCAAAACCATGTCCCAACAACTCGGCACGAAGCACGTCAACCCAAGTGATGCCACGGTAAAGGGTGCCAAATAAATAATCCAAGTAGCTCTCGGGAAGGAAGATACTCCCCCGATGCAGAGGAGCGAAAGCCCAACGATTGCGGTCATCTCCCCAAGCCGACTGAAGCTCACTCGAGAAGTCAGGACCCATGTAAGCAACTGGATGAAGCATTCCATCCCTCGGAAAAGGAATTGTCTGTTGGCGACCAAACTGCCGCAGAACCCGCTCTGGCTGGTAAAAAGAAGAATCTCTCAAACCGGGCACAACCACGTGCTGAAAACCAAGAGTCCATTCCACAAAAGGACGAAGACCCCAAGAAGGAGGACACCACTCAATATCGGCGGTCACCTGAGAGGCAAAGAATTTCTTCCAATCCTCTTCAGATAAATCCCGGATCAACAACTTCCTCCTATGAACAGCAAAAGGAGACAAATCACCATCCGGAGAATAAATTCTGAAATGTTCTCGGAGCCATATGGTCAAGAGCAAAGGGCTTCCCCGACACATCTTGCCCGTCCTGTGTAACTCATCAAGACCATGCAATGTCTCCCCTACAATAAGAGGAATTACACTAAATCGCTGGTCCTTAGCTTGCAAAATAATCTCAGCCAACTGCGCGTCCGCGTCCCGAAAGATGTAACAAACAATACTTCGCTAAAGAGACAAACAGCCATGGCATTTCTTTTGAAAGATTGAACCACGGGGTCCTCCGAGTGCAAACTGAAGAACATCGGTAACTCAGTTATGTCAATCACGGTACCGTGCAACATCTTCCTCACATCCTCAACAGGGAGATTCAGTAACTCAACCCAAGAGTCGACGGCACCACGGTGATATTTGGGGACGGCAATCCGACCGGCCAAAGGCACGCCAAGGATGGCCCCGAAATCGTCAACAGTCGGCACCATTTCATTAGCTGAAAGGTTGAAAGTATGGCTGTCGCAATCCCAGAAAGCCGCGGCAGCTCTCAACAAATCCCAATCCGGTTTCAACGTCCGCAAAGTGAAAAGAATTCGGAGCCCGAAATCTTTAATGAAGGCCTTCTTGGGATGGGTCTTGAAAGAATACACAAAAGTGCCCAAGTCCTTTTCATACACACTAACGACCTTGGCGTCAAGAGCAAAAGAATTGGGAGCCATGGAAAATGTTGATCACAAGCGAAGTTAATCAATAGTATGATGTTCAAAAATGGCAGAAAGGAGCTGTGAGAATCAAGTGGTCGAACAGAAGATGATATTATAGCTGTTGGGGACTCTTTTGGTCAGCAAATGTCAAGCCCGGAATTCCGCCTCCCAGACGCGCGCGCCACCCGACAGCAGTATGAAGAGCGCGCGCGTCCCAAGCCTACATAAGAAGGCGCGCGCCTCCCAGGTCTAAATCGCTTGAAGAAAAGGGCCTTGTCAGAGATCTCCAGCCTAAATCAAGACACTGTCCCGATCCTCGGACACCCAGTTAGGCACACCTTTTTCTGGTCCGCCCTTAAGGCATGTCAAAAATCGAAAGTAGGACAGAAACACCCACTCAAAAGTAGGATGTCCTCTTCAAAATTCCGAACTCCCTAAGTTCTGTCACGGGTACCACGCCCCCCTCAAGAGTCAATCTCAACATTTCATCCCCAGCAGGAACATTTTTCTGGTCGCAGTCAACTGTGCCCGTACCCCACGATTCAAAAGTCAAGTGCGACTCCAAATGGCGCGAGACTTCAAAGCAATATTTCATCAAACGGATTCACCAACGGATTCGTCAACAAGGGTTCACCGACGGACTCATCCAAGGGATTCACTAACGGATTCATCAAACGGATTCTCCAATGGATTCGTCAACAAGGGTTCACCAACGGACTCATCCAAGGGATTCACTAACGGATTCATCAAACGGATTCACCAACGGATTCGTCAACAAGGGTTCACCAACGGACTCATCCAAGGGATTCACTAACGGATTCATCAAACGGATTCACCAACGGATTCGTCAACAAGGGTTCACCAACGGACTCATCCAAAGGATTCACTAACGGATTCATCAAACGGATTCACCAACGGATTCGTCAACAAGGGTTCACCAACGGACTCATCCAAAGGATTCACTAACGGATTCATCAAACGGATTCACCAACGGATTCGTCAACAAGGGTTCACCAACGGACTCATCCAAGGGATTCACTAACGGATTCATCAAACGGATTCACCAACGGATTCGCAACAAGGGTTCACCAACGGACTCATCCAAAGGGTTCACCAACGGACTCATCCAGGGATTCACTAACGGATTCGTCAACAAGGGTTCACCAACGGACTCATCCAAGGGATTCACTAACGGATTCATCAAACGGATTCACCAACGGATTCGTCAACAAGGGTTCACCAACGGACTCATCCAAGGGATTCACTAACGGATTCATCAAACGGATTCACCAACGGATTCGTCAACAAGGGTTCACCAACGGACTCATCCAAAGGATTCACAAACGGATTCATCAAACGGATTCACCAACGGATTCGTCAACAAGGGTTCACCAACGGACTCATCCAAAGGATTCACTAACGGATTCATCAAACGGATTCACCAACGGATCGTCAACAAGGGTTCACCAACGGACTCATCCAAGGGATTCACTAACGGATTCACCCAAAGGATTCACCAACGGATTTCATCAGAAGGTTCACTACGGCTCATTCAAAACATTCAGCCGGCAGGTTCATGCCACCCCCTCTATCAACAAAAGCCGCTCACACAGGGAGCGCACCACTATCTCTCGCAATTTCAAATTCCTGCTTTCATCGAGTCTTTGCCTTTTTTGGTGATGTCCTCGGCGGGTGTTTTTAACTTTCGTCGACGCGTTTTGCATTGCAATCCACGTCGCCGAGGGCTCTGTAGACACCCCGCCTTGGACCTCTCACCCCGATTGCACATTTGATTTTGTGTTTCTCCCCATTTTAAGTGTTTCTCGTTAGTTTCTGTCACTTCCGTTAAGTTCCTGACTGACTTCGTTAAGTCCAGGGACTAAACTGAATGACAGGGCTGACTTTCTAGTCCATTCTGTCAAAATTGCCTTCTCCGAGTCGCGCGCCTCCGACAGGAGGAGCCAGGCGCGCGCGCCTCCCGCCCCCAAAACAGGAAGCGCGCGCCTCTGGGCGTCAGTTACAGATTTCTGGCCAGGATTCCCTCCCTTGCTCAATTTACAGGATTTTGCCCGGGAAGGATTTCTTGGTGACTGAGTTTTGGCACCAAAAACACCCCTCTTTCACCTATAAAAACCTCTCTTTACCCCCATTTTCAAGGACCGAAGATTAAACTTACAAAAACTATACCAAAATCACTTTCTAAAGGTTCTCCAAGGACTTCTTCAAGCAATATTTGAAGTTCTTCAAATTGTAGGTAAAAGTCTATCTTTTCCATTCTTTTCTATTTCATCTCATCTCTCTCTTTTTACTTTAATCAAATGTGCAATCACCCAAATCATTTTGGGACATGACTCTAACGATCACCTCATCTCATTGAGGTTGGTTAAGGAGCCATCTCCTACATTCCAAACTCCATTTTAAACCCCCTTTTTATAACTTAAAGAAGAAGAAGAAGAACGTTATCATTCATGCAGATTTTGATCAAGCAAGACCAACATAAGTTGGGCGAGATGGGTGTTTCGGTACTTCCCATCTCGTAATCTAACCCCCGAACCTCAAAACAAAGAATCTCTGTTTTCGTAATCAAATTTAGGCTACAATCAATAGGTTTTTCTTATGTTCCTCAAAACATAGGTGGCGACTCTAAAATCAAGTTAGACATCCTAGGATAATTCACGCGCTCTAGCCAAGCCGTGGTCCCACGGGGTATCTACACCATTCAAACTGCTATAAGGAATCCTAACAATGAAATAAGCGGTTGAAGTAAAACAGGGGTAAAATGGTAAACACCCAAAACTAGACATGGAAAGAATTTGAAAAAGCATTTGAATGCATGAAGAACATGATGAACGGGGAATAAACATGCAAAACAAAAACTTAACCAAATTAAGAAAGAAGCATACCAAAAGATTCGAAAAATGCAGATACTAACAAAGTTCTAAAATAACGAGTTCAAATAATAAACCCAGAACATAGTATCAAAATAAATACGAATGAACACCCGAAAAACCCAAAAATCAAAATTGTTCAAAAATTGAACAAAAGATATGAAATAAACATCAAACCCAGAATATATGAACATACGTAATCATAATCAACCAAAAATTGAAAGAAAAAGCAAGTAAAAATATGAGAAGACGAACAAGCTTTTTCGAATAACAATGGCGGAAAAAATGAAATGCTAGAGTGAAGGGTTCAAGAAATCATACCATATCGCCTTTGGATGTTTTAGATGTAGATGGAGCAGAAGGGTCTGAAGATTTCTTAGGTGCCATTTTAAATTTCAAAGAAGTATGGGAAATATTGGAGGTTGAGAATAGAGTGCAGATGAGAGAGAGAGAGAGTTGTTAGTACCCGACCTGAAAATGAGTTTATTAGGACTTTCCCAAAAATACAAGGACTTTATAGGAATTAGAAACCTTGCAAAGACTTGTCCCGGATTCCCGAAATATCTCATTTATGACAAAATCTATCAAATTAGGTAGTAAATGGTTTCCTTAAAACCATGCAGAAACCCTAGCTTAAGAATCAAGTCAGCCAGCAACCTTGGCCACGCGGCCAACCTTGCTCCGCGTTGATCTTGGCCACGCGGCCACTCTTGTAGCTGGCTTCAATCATGGCCAGGCGGCCACCTTTGTCCCAGATGATCTGGACCGTCAGATCTTCCCCTCAGTTTACTATATAAACAATTCCATTCCATTGGTTTGGGGGTCCGATTTTGAGAGCTCTAAGTACGAATTTTGGAGTTCTTAAACACTATTTTGCTCTCTAATTAGCATTCAAACACTCAAGAAGATCCAAGGTTTATTTCTTGCCAACATAGGTAAGTTTTCTAACTTTTTCTTCGTGTTCTTGCATTATTTTTAATGTAGATCTTTTATATTCATGTTCGTACATGTTTATTCATAGTTTCTTCATATTCTTTGCATGCTCATTCATATGTTCATAATATGTTCTTCGCATGTTCTTCGTGTTCATAGATTAAAACCTTATTTATGCTATATTTAGGGTTGCGATCTTCATAATTACATGTTATTTCATAGCCGATGATGATCGAGGGTTCATCAACCCGAGGATGATCTAGGAACTACTTCTAAACCCTAATCTTTAGGTAATTTCCCCCCTCATTATGCATGATCCCGATTCTTCTGCCTATTCTAATTCTCTGCGAACTACGCTGACCTGAGCTTCTCACATTGAGAGGAACGTAGGCAATCTTCGGATCCGGTCTCAAACACTAACACACTACTAACACATTCATCATGATAGAAAGACCGATCAATTCGGGCAATATGAGTGATAACGTTCAATATTCTTCTCTTGTTGTAATTTGACCCCCGAACCCACTAAAAATGCTTTTTTCAATGTTTTGGCTTTAATTAAAACGGCGTGGCGACTCTCATAATTTTAATGTCGTTAAGAATATTCCCTTTGTAAATAATAATAATCACAAGATACTTCCCATACGTCGCTTCATCGGAAAGGGGTATTCACAGTGGCGACTCCGCTGGGGACTGCTTTGAAACTTTTTCAAACTTAGTGGGTCTAACTTTCGTTCACATCATGATGTTTGCCATGTTCTCACATGCACCTTACACTTTGCCATGTTCTCACATGCACCTTACACTTTTCCATGTTTACACATGCACCTCACACTTACCATGTTTACACATGCACACACTTGCCATGTTTACACATGCACACACTTGCCATGTTTACACGTGCACCTCACACACACTTGCCATGATTACACATGCACCTCGCATACTTGCCATGTTTATACATGCACCCGAGAACCCCGCAATGTTAATACTTGTACTCTGTTGATACTTGTACTTTGTATGTGCCTTGTATCCTTGTACCCCTGTTATCTTCGCTTTAGTATTAGGGTCAAACAAAACTTTGCTATGCTCCCTTGTACGTGGCTCTCTCTCCCTCTCTCATGCATTGCATTGCATCATCCTAACATCAAAAACTTCTCTCTTTTCTCCTTAAAAAGAATTAGTTTCTTGCCACACACTACCACATTCCGTGTCAGCACTGCACAGGTCCCCATTACCCGGAGTATTCGATGTGCAGGAATTTGTGTGCTACTGCCGCACTCTTTTCGAGTCACTCGTCTATTCCACTCACCGTATACGGTGGGAACCTTTTACCTAACCCGTGTCAACCCACACTAGTATAGGTAACACACCTAGGTTTTGACCGGTTGGTTTGGCTAGCTTTTTCTTAATAGTCAATTAACGTGCTGTCTATGTCGAGTCATCCCCAAGTCAATGATGAATCGAGATCTTTGAGAGAAAGTGCACAAAAAATTGATTTCCCTACAAGGGACGTGCCATGGTGAGATGAGTGTTTGTTGTTAAGATCTCCGCTCATCATTAACTTGCGTAGGATGTAACATAGACGTCACGTTAAATGCCTTTAAGGAAGGGTTAGTCGTAGGATCCGATGGTTGGTGGAAGCCGCTTTCCCTATAGGACCCTCGCCCAAATTGTCCGTTTGGGGGTGTGCAATACAAGTGAAAAACGAGGGCTCTATAGACGTAATGATGGCCTCCACTGATCGTAGTCTTCTAACTAGTTGCGAAAAAGGGGTACCCCTTCCAACCAATTAGGATGTAAATAATGTATGTTTTTGTAAATTAAAATATACTTTGCATGAGCCTTCCCCCTATCCTAAAGCTTCATTACCCTTCAACCTTTCAGCAAAGCAAGTTTGGATCCGCTCGGGTGGTCGACTACAACGCGAAGCTTCTACTCCGTCCACGTTCTCAGTCTCATCATCAGCAATGTCGACTCCCGCTTCAGCTTCAGCCTCTGCTCCTCCTGCTAGTGCCGCCGAGCTCAACATCGAGGCTACTCTCAATGGTATTCCCCCAAGCCTCCAGAACTTCCTCACCGGTATCGAAGCCAAGATCAAGAATCTCGAGGAAAGCAACAAGATGTTGGAAGACCAGAACCAACAGTTGAAAGGTCACATTCAACAAAAGGGGACTAAACTGGTGCCCGATGGGGAGAATTTCATTTATGTCGAGGATGAAGAGCTCAATACCAACTGTCCCCCCAACACCAATGCTACTGCCTTCCCATTCCCAAGCTACCGCAATGTTCCACCTCCTTCTATCTACACCCAACAAGGTTTCACTACCATGAGAAAGAACAAGGCTGTCTATGAACCTTCCCCTGAACCGCTTGGTGGCTACCTCTCCGCTAGCAAACTACCCGCACCCTCGTTGCCTCTGAGTATTGGGATGGCCGCTGCTACTGCTTCCACTACTCCTCCCGTCATTCTATCAGAAACTATCCCCGACATCTCCAATCACCCTGTGGTTATAGCCATGCAAGAGCAAATGCGAAAGTTGATCGAGACCGTGGATAAGCAAAGTGCACCGACTACCAAGACAATCAACCCTAGCCAAGTGGGGGCTCTCCCCAAGGATTTCAAGATGCCTAAGGTGGCAATGTTTCATGGTGACTCGTGTCCTAAGACTCATTTGGATAGTTATGTGTTGGCCATGAGGGCTCGTGACTGCACCAACGAACAAATGGCTCGCGTATTTCATAGCACTTTGGATGGTATAGCTCTGCGTTGGTTCTTGGGGCTAGAACCAAGCGAGTGGCAAACGTGGGATCAAATCAGTGCCATTTTCTGTGAGAAGTATCAAGCTAACTTGGATTGCCATGTGAATCGAACCGACCTTGAGAACACTATGCAAAAGCCCGGCGAGGCTATTTATGATTTTTACAAGAGGTGGAATCATCTGTTGTGCGAGGTCCAATACCCACCAAAAGCGAAGGAACAGAAACAGATTTTCTACAAGTGCTTGCTACCGGAGATGAAAGCAGCTATATGTAATGGTTACTTCCCTGATTTGCGGGAAATGGTTGACGCCGGAGTAAGGTACGAAGCAGGGTTCACTGGGATTGTGCCGCCAAAGGAAAGTCAAAAGACCAACAACAACAACTCCTTCCGCTACAAGGCTCCTACTGCGCCTGCGCCTCCTAGGGGTGGAAAGGAGGCCGTCGGCCAAGTGAATATGGTCCAAAAAGAGGTCCCGCTGGATGTCCAAGCCGTAACAAGGAACGGGGCTCCGCCGCAAAGAGAGAGGGAACACTTTGACGATTTTGGAATGCCTATGGGGAAAGTCTTTGACGTGTTAGTCAAGAGAGGTCTTATCAAGCCTTTGGAGAATTACCAGCCCGCCTACCCAAGAACTGATTTGGACGCCTCCAAGTTCTGCAAGTATCACAAGCACATCGGGCACACAACGGATGGTTGTATTCAATTGAAGCGCGTAGTACAAGGGTTGATCAATGACAAGAAGATTGAGAAGCCGAAGGGTCCTAATGTGGTGAATAACCCTCTTCCTAACAATGGGGGTGGGGTGAATATGGTGCAAACATGCGAGATCAGTATCCTAGAGCTCATGGATTCCTTTGACAAGATAGGGCTCACGATGGTGGATATCTTCATGGCATTGGTGACGTTAGAAATGCTCGAACCATTAGAAGGACACCTTCCCCGCCTTGGTTGCGATTTGTCGAAATTTTGCCACTACCACAAGTGCACCAGTCACACTACCGAAGAATGTTTTGAACTCAAGAAAGCCGTGCAAGAGCTCATCCACAAGGGAGTAGTCGAAGACCCTAGAGATTATGTAGCTAGCAATGTACTCATGGTAGAACTTAGTGAGATCACTGATCCGGCCAAGCCTGTTGTGGCGGACTGTGATGAGATGGGTTGTATTCCAATGACTAATAATAAAGAATCTTCTTGCTACTTGTTGTCTTTAGAAGAACTAGTGAGTGAAGTCGAATCTCTAGAGGAAGAGAGCCCCAAGCCCTCTCAACCTCTTTCTTGGGCCGAAATCTTTGAGGAGGCCGAAAAGACCGAAGTTTCGCCCCCTTGTCATGACTCGCCATTGTCTTTGGAGGAGCTACATGCAGAAGTTTGTCTCCTTACAAGATCCAGTCAAGTGTACCAATCTGACCCGAAGAGCGCAAAGAAAATCTTTGGGAAGGAACCCGAGCAAGCCGACCTAGACAAAAAAGACCCTATCCTCACTCAACTCAAACAAACCCAACCCCATATTTCACTATGGTCCCTACTCACCTCCTCCCTAGCCCATCGCCTCATGCTCGAGCAAAACCTCGCCGCCACCATGGTACCATCCACTATTACCCCGGAGGACGTCACCCACATGATTGGTAATATCCACTACGGAAATATCATCACTTTCTCGGAGCTAGACAAGCCAGCATTCGGAGTTGATCATAATGAGCCTTTATACATCACTGTCGAGGTAAATGGCAAGAAAATCCCTCGTGTATTCATTGATAATGGTTCTGCAATTAATATCCTGCCTTCAAGGATGATGGATGTGGTTGGCATTCATGGTGTTGATTTACGCCCATCCAAGCAAACCATCAAAGCTTATGACTCTACATGCCGCGCCGTGATAGGCGAAGTCACCTTGCCCATTACCATCGGAACAAAGATCCTGCCAACCGATTTCCACGTCATAGACATCCCCGCAACCTTCTCACTCCTCCTCGGCCGGCCATGGTTACATCAGTCGGGCGCTGTCCCATCTTCCCTACACCAGTGTGTGAAGTTTCAATCTGGTAATGAAGTGACCATCATCTACAGTGATCTCGTAACTGCCCAAGGGATGGACACCAAGGGCGTTCCTGTCTTGCAGATTCAGCATGGGGAAGAGAGCCGACTCTTCAATGGCTTCGAAAAAGTCGCTCAAGCACAGATCTGCACCATCGACCTCACCAAAACAACGGACAAAGTGGCACCTGTTGTCAAGATACTCCGTAACATGGGTTTTATACCGGGGCTGGGGCTAGGTAAGAACTTGCAAGGCCCCACAGAATTGGTTGAAGAGGTTAATCATCGAGGGTTGTTCGGTCTAGGATACACCCTTACTCCACAAAGGATAGAATTGCTTAAAAAGATGAAGCTTCCCTGCAAAAAGCCTAAAATGCAGCCATACCGCCTGTCCTTGAATAGCTACTTTGTCAGGGAAGGCGAGGAGTTTTTGTGTTTTGAGTTCGCCGAGCCATGGATTGACCACACTGGGAAATTGCAGAAAGGGTTCGAGATTTTCAGAGATGTGGAATTCGATCGGTCCAACATGAAGCTGACTTACATGGAATATGACAAAGCCACAGGCAGAGTTAGAACCATCAGGCATGAGTACTTCACCAAGGTGGCAGATGACTTGGCAGATCAACTTGAAGCCGCAACCCTTGACAAGCCAGCAATAGAAGCCGCAGAAACTCCAAGTTTGACTGAGACGTGGGACGGCTAATATCTGCTTCAACAGCTGGGTAATCTGGGGCTGCACGAAGACATGGTTGCCGTCATTGGAAGACGATTCTGAAGATGAGGTGGACCCAAGGACATTGGTGGTGCCCATGGAGGACAAGCTCAAAAATTGGTGCATCATTGGGGGACCCATAGCTACTCCGGAATTTATGGTAGGAACACTGGGGCTTACTCCTTCTCCTGTCACCACTCCTGCAGCATCTTCTATCACTCACCCAAAATCTCCATCCCCAAAGTCTAGTGTTTTACATTTTGAATTTGAGTCTTCCTCTAAGTCTGACGACCTTACGTCCGAAGACTATGATCTTGTTGCAAACGCTATATTCCCTTTTGCCATGAATGAAACCCTCGACCTTTCCGAGTATCCCTCCATAGTCACTCTTTTAACTGATAAATTGACTAATAATCAAACTAATGACATACACTTAGTTAATAATGATTCATTAGAAGAGGCAGACAAAGACACATTAAATGATGAATACATTAGAGAAATCTCAGAACAGGTTATTAATCAAAAAGAATCTCGAGCCCAAGCTGCCGATGAGGTGTTAACATGCGTGAATTTGGGAAACAAAGCTGAGCCTAAGGAAACACAGGTTGGAAGCTTCTTCAGCGGAGCCGAAAGGGAAGCACTGATTGAGCTACTCAAAGAATATGTGGATGTGTTTGCATGGTCTTATAAGGACATGCCGGGGCTCGACAACTCGATCGTAGAGCACAGAATCCCGACAGCACCAGATGCTAAGCCAGTCAAGCAGAAGCTGCGCCGCATTAAACCGAGATGGTATTTGCAAGTGAAGGAAGAGATTGAGAAGCTACTCCATGTGGGTTTCATCAGGGTGATAGAGTATCCAACTTGGTTATCAAATCTGGTGACTGTCAAGAAATCCAACGGTAAAGTCAGAGTATGTGTGGATTTTCGGGACCTCAACAAAGCTACGCCAAAGGATGACTTTCCCTTGCCAAATATCGACATGTTGGCGAACGCGACCACCCATTATGAGGCCAAGTCATTCGAGACAACCGAGGAGAACCAAGAAGCGACCCCCTCCACAACCTCGGGAGGGACCATCAGTCGGCGAGTTCGAGCCGTGTTGAAGATGCAATCTCCTCGGAACAAAGCCGAAAAGGAAGAACTCATCAAGTTACTACAATACCTCAACCATTTTACAACAGTGGGGGAACCGACACTCAGAGAAATAGAAAGGGCCCGCGACCAAGAATGGAGTTCGAGATGTGAGTTCGCATTATGCTGCCTCAAGGAGTACCTCGCGAATACCCCAATCCTGCACCCGGCACATGGGAATGAACTTCGGACCCAAACACCAACGACAGAATTGTGGCCCTCGCGCCAAGAAAAGAAGATCAGTGAAAAACTGCAAAGATTTTCGATGAAGCGACGCATGGGAATGAACTTCGGACCCCAACACCAACGACCGAATTGTGGCCCTCGCGCCAAGAAAAGAAGATCAGTGAAAAACTGCAAAGATTTTTGGAAAAATACCCCCTCTCAGTCCACCGATACACAAGAATGGGGACCCCTTTCGAAATATTGTTCGACCAACTGAAAAAAATGGGCAAGATGCAACCTTTAGGGGAACATTCACTACTCTCCGAATTACCACCCCTTCAACCATTTGAACCTACCAAAAGTTGTTCTTACCACCAAGGCGAAGGCCACGACACCAACGACTGTGTCGCTCTACAAAGGAGAATCCAAGGCTTGATGGACGCAAACATGCTCTCCAGCGTGAGAGGATTTTGGTTCTATAAGGAAGGCGAAAACTTAGAACTCCTCAGTTGCTGCGAAACCGAGCCTTATGTGAAGAACGACTCGGAGGTACCCTCGCACCTGACTGCAGAAACGATCCAAGACATCTCAAGAGAAATAGAGGATTTGAAGCAACGCGTCGACGCAAGGACCAAAGCTCGAGGCGCGCCACAAGAATAGTCAGAATGGCAGATTTGGATGGCAACCCGTTCATGGAACCAGTCAACCTCAGCAAGCTCAGACGCTACTATGGCTAGACTCCCCCTCTCTAAAAAAAAAAAAAAAAAAAAAAATGTTTACTACGCAAAAAGAAGCCCGATAGACTGAAAACCCGCAAAGGGCGGTCTATGCAAAATAAGGGTGCGTACAAAGCTCGCTAGATCGAAAACCCGCAAGGGCGGTCTAGGCAAAAGTTAGAGCATCCCCCCTTCTATCTTCCCTTTCTCTAAAATCATTCTGGTCCGACTGGAGTGAACTACGGTGACCTGAGCCCCTTAGTCCTATTTGTAAAAGGGGAACGTAGGCAGCCTTTCAAAAGGTGCGGTCTAAAAAAACAAATAAACATCCAAATCTTGTCAAAGCAATAAAGATAGAAGTTGTATTTTTCTGAAAGAAAAAACTTTTATTTCCATAGTCATCGCATGTTAACACTTATTTGATGAGTCTAAGCTTGACATACTTTTTGAATGAATAACCTATGCTGAAATTGAAACTAAAACAAAAGTAAACTAAATTAAACTAATGTGTCTGCATGACTACGGAGAGACGCTCGGGATTACTCCTTAGGGCCATTCGTGCCCTCGGTCTCTTTCTTCTTGCTTTGCCCACGGCGAACTTTCTTCTTGCTAGGATTCTCACAAAATCTTCTTTCGAACTCGCTAACACCTTTAGCCTTGCCATCAGGAGCCTCTTCGCCTTTCCTCTTCTTTGAAGTCCCCACTTCTTCTCCGCCTCCGTTAGCCACGCTCTTACTCATCCTCCTCTCATAAGCCTCAGCCTCCTTAATTCTCAATGAAAAACTTGGAGCACAGGATCCCAAAATAGTGCCCCTTAGGGTCTCTAGAGTCTGCTCCGCATGCCCAAGTCTCCCCATATACCAATCCAAATACTCGCGTGGCAGGAAGGTGTTGCTAGAGCCTGTGAGGAAGGTCCTACGACTAAAGTCGGCCTCGCCCCACATCTGAGAAAAAAGGACTGAGGCACTATCATCCAACTGAAGTATCCCAAAAGGAAAATCATCTCTCTCCTCGTCCCAACCCTCCGGGATGGTCTGCACCAAACCATACTGACGAAGCACTCTAGAGGGATAGTAAAAGGTAGTCCCAGAAAGGGTCGGAACTTTGATCATGTGAAGTCCCACTTGTTTCTCCCTCACAGAGTGAATGTGCCAACGGGGCACCACCCACTGAATGTCGTCAGTCACCATTTCCGCCAAATACTTTTCCAACTTTGAGAGTCATGCCCTCAAACCGCTCCACCATGCCTCTAATGCGGTGCATCCATGGGGCCACCTTCAGAGAAGCCGCCGGTTTATTCACTCGAAGGCTCTCTTGCAACCACATGGTCAAAAGCCTATCACTACCACAAGGCATCCCACCGTAAGCCACGAGATAGGGAATCCCACAGAGCATCTCCCCAAGAATGACTGGCACAATGTCATAACCTAAGCGAGCCGAATTCACCATGCCCAAACACCCCTCACTAGCAAATCCAACCTCAGAAGGGAAAAGAATAGAAGCAAACAGACATAGCGCAAGATGGTCCAAGGAATGGTCAGAGGCCACATCCATGTGTATAAAGTGTTGTGGCATCCAAGAGAGATCGACATAACCGCCCCTAGCATACCTATCAAAGTCATCCGCGGGCACGCCAAAGGTCATCAACTTGTCCCTCAAGCAAACAAAGTCAAAAAGCAAGGCAACTTTACCCTTCCCTTCGTAGCCACATAATGCCGCGATATCCTCATAAGTGGGTGTCATCTCGTTGAATGAAAAATTGAATACATGGAGGGTATCATTCCAAAATTTCCCACAGGCTTGCAAGAGGTTGGTATTGGAGTTCATGTGCAAAAGTGACCAGAGACACTTTATCCCATACCGGTCATCAAGTTTCCTACGACTAGAACCAGGAAGTTTGGCAACCCACTTCTCCAAAGAGGTTATAAAGACTTTTTTCTCAAGACTTGTGATCCTAGCCTCTTGATCCATAGCAAAGAGCAAGCAAATTGGCTAAAAGGAACTCAAAAAACTACTCAAAAGTTGCTGGTACGTTTTTGTGGCTGCAAAGGGTTCATTAAATAGGGTACGGACTCCCACTCTTACCAGGAAAAGGAAAAGCAGAGCCGACTACAGACTTGGCCACGCGGCCACTTGTGATCTTGGAAGATATGGCCACGCGGCCAACATTGCTCCGGATCTTTCCATGGCCAGGCGGCCAACATTGCTCCGGGCCTCGCCATGGCCATGCGGCCAACATCGCTCCATGCAGAAATCCAGTTTGTTTCCTCCCACTCCGTAACAGATCCATGCAACTATGTACCTGCCCCGTCCCGTGGCTCATGCATTGTATAAAATTAGGAACATTTGTAAAATAACTAGTTTGCACAAGTAGGCTCCTACAATAAATTTGCATTTTAGAAACATGATGTACATACATGCATTTTATACAGTGGTTCTATACATACATATCCCTCTGCTCTCTACTAGCTAACAGTGTAGGAAATAAAGATGGACCCCGCCTAATCAGAATCTTCCTCTGTGGTGTCTCCACGCCGCGCTAAAGCCCGAGAGCTACCGGCACCCGAACTCCATCCCCGGACCGCTCGACCACCAAGGTGAGAAGATCCCGCACCGTTCGGAGACCGCTCACGACGCTGGGGTGACGCAACGTCGTCCCTCTGACAAGTACATGAATGGTACGCCTCCCTCAGTAAGCGCATCAACACGTTCTCCCGCCGAGCTGAACGGATATATGCCTCCCGAGTCACCTGAAAGGGAAGCCAAGGCAAATGATTACAATGCAGAAAGAAATAGGTGTGTGCAAACATGACTAATATAAAGCACAAAGCTGTACCCCAGCGTCGGGCGGAGGAATGAATGTCTCCCCAACGAGATCTGCATCAGTCGGCTCCAAGCTAAGCTCCACCTCCCGACCGCCCCTCATCACGCTCACGCTACTCGAACGAAGGGGCATATCAACCAAAGGTCTACTCCTACCTACATAACGGGCCGAGCTAGATCCATCTCCCGATAACATCCTAGCCCGAACCTGAGGGCTGATCAGCCGTGTCCGCACGTAGCCGGCATAGTCATCACTCCCTCTGTAATGCTCTGCCGGAGTGGGAGCCAAGAAAGTCGCCAACCTCGCGGGACGGAGCATATCTCGAGGAGGGTCATAAGGAGCCCACGGTAACGCACCAGCCCTGTGCTGACGAACCACCCTCTCTCCAAGATACATGGCCTCCCCGGTGAGACCCACAAGCAGAACCATAGAAGCGGTCAAATCCACTACATAGGGACCCACCGAAGCCTCATTGGCCGGGCTCCATGGGTAAAATCTAACCCCGATGGGCTCAGACATCGCGAACACCCTCCTCAGATCAGCAGCATCCACTGTCTTCCTGTCCCGGTTTCTGCGGGGAGGAGCCCTGTTGCCCTTGCACCAGTACGACATGATGGGAACAACCTTGTTAGCACTCATCACCAACTGAAAAGGGGCGACACCGAAGACCTCGTACACCCAAGCCTGTGCATATAATGAGAGAGACATTTCAGACCAAAAGATAAAACAGAGATCTCACCAAACGAAAAGAAGGGTAGTCAAGAGCGTACCTCAAAGGCGAACTGGAACCCGTCAAAGGCCGACGAGCTAGCCCTCGAGCAATGGTCCAAAGCCCGGTAAATCTCAGCCAAACCAGCTCCACCCCAAGAAATCCCACCGACTAAGTCCAAGTCCACAAGAGCCCCTAGCAGTGAGTACCGGCAGACAGTAGCCCCACTGGGAAACAAAATCTCTGAAAAGCTGTACCATAAGAACAGCCGGACCAAGCAATCCAAATCATATTCCCCCTACTACTAAAGGCCTCAATAGCCACCTCCACCAAGCGATTCACCTTCCCGGCCTCCACTCCATAACCCTTGACACCTCCTCCCAGGTCGGTGTCGACTCCCAGCAGAGCCTGTCTATAGTCCCGCCGCTCTGCCAAGCTCTCATCAAAAGGCAAAGGGGTACCAGTAAACCTCAACCCTGTGATGGCCGCGAAATCCATCGGCGTGATGGTAATCTCTCCCCAACTGAAGTGGAAGGTATGGGTGGTATCCTACCAGAACTCCCGGCACACCTCTATCACCGCTGCCACCTTCAGGGTAGCCCCGACCATGCGAACACTGTCAAAGAATGGGCCAAAGCCCATAGCCTTGATCCGAGCACGCAAACCGCCCGGTCCCTCCGGCAGGGACGCCCACAGTTTGCCCACAGTCACTGTGGACCCACGAGCCTTGATCCTCTGCAGGTAAACACAGCACAGGTATGTTACCATTCTAGCAATTTACAATTCTATCAATTTAATTTCTAGCATTCCATTATTCTAGCATTACATATTATGTGCATAAAACATACAAATGTGCGAGAAGGAGAGGAATGAAAATTCAAAATTTACCTCTCGTGTCTCCGGAAGCCCCATCGACCAATGACGCTCAGAGTCGATGTAAAAATCATAATCTTTGTCGAACGTAGACCGCAGCAGATTATCGCGATAATTCCGAGTCGCGGCTCGTGGTCTCAAACCGCCCCGTGGAATCAAGGGCGCCGCTTCAAAGCCCGCTCCTAGGTCAGCCCCTACATTTCCTCCGCCCTGAGCATTACCGTGCCCCTCTCCTTGTTGCTCTTGTTGTGGAAGTATATACCCACCTTGGCCCGGGAAATCCCTAAATAACGCCTCATTGATCCAATCTGCCATAGCTTCAAGAGATATGTGAAATGAAGTCTCCAAGATTATCAAAATCCAAACTTTCTCTCTCTAAAAACCCAATTTTCTCTCTCTAACTCGTTAACAATGGAGGAAGGGAGAAGAAGAAAGAAGAAAAGAAGAAGAAGAGGGAAGGTGTCTGGTGATGTGACCAAGGAGTCAGCCTGTCGGCATCCTTGGCCACGCGGCCACTTTTGCCCTTGCAACCCCAGCCGTCAGATCAGCGATCCGCGTAAAGGAGATCTGACCACTCAGCGGTCTTGGCCACGCGGCCACTATTGCAATTTAGTGTGTTTAGCCACGCGGCCAACCTTGTCCCTTCAGATAAAATTCCACTTTTGTCCCTGATCTTTTCCCTTTAATTCATCTTAAATGCCCTTAGCACAATTTTGACTGATATTCGTTACCTTTGGGTGCGGAAAGCCCCTTAAAATTTCCATTCTTCACCGAATATTTGCTTAGGATTCGTATGGTTGTAGAGACTTTGGCGCCTCTATGACATACCATCCTAGATCGATCGTGATTGGCAGAAGCCTCGGCGTTTCTGTTTGCGAGAGATCCAGCATCTATGCTTAGGATTCGTATGGTTGTAGAGACTTCGGCGCCTCTATGACATACCATCCTAGATCGATCGTGATTGGCAGAAGCCTCGGCGTTTCTGTTTGCGAGAGATCCAGCATCTATTATTAGGATTTGCATGATTGTAGAGACTTCGGCGCCTCTATGACATACGCATCCTAGATTGATCACGATTGGCAGAAGCCTCGGCGTTTCTGTCCGCGAGAGATCCAACATCTATCACTTTAGCGCAATCGGCAGGAGCCCTGGCGATCCTGATTGCGTTTATCATTCCATCTTGGGATTATTTAGACAACGTAGTCTTTAATTTCCCAAATAACTTCATTGCCTACAAATGTTCGTTCTTCATACAAGATAGTATCCGTAGGTTTATTATCCGGAGTAGAAGTTCGATGGCTCGTCTTTCCCCAATATCTCTGAACTACGACCGGCTTGATTCCTCAGAGGATACGTAGGAAACCTGAAAAGGTCCAGCCACCCGACCGACGTGGTCATCTCTCATACCCAGCAGGGGCATTTTCCCCAGCAGAAGACGTTGCTCCCTATCAGAGGACAATCAGTCCCAATTTCCCATCAGATTTGAACTACGTTTGGCTTGATTCCCCCGCGGATACGTAGGTCGCCTGTCAAGGTTCAGCCGTTCCTTTACCTTTCATCTGTTTTGGAACTCATGTTTCAGACGGATCCTTCTTTTATCGTCGACCCCACATTGCCTTGCAAGAAGCGTCGCCGAGGGGCTACTGTTAGTACCCGACCTGAAAATGAGTTTATTAGGACTTTCCCAAAAATACAAGGACTATATAGGAATTAGAAACCTTGCAAAGACTTGTCCCGGATTCCTGAAATATCTCATTTATGACAAAATCTATCAAAATTAGGTAGTAAATGGTTTCCTTAAAACCATGCAGAAACCCTAGCTTAAGAATCAAGTCAGCCTGCAACCTTGGCCACGCGGCCAACCTTGCTCCGCGTTGATCTTGGCCATGCGGCCACTCTTGTAGCCGGCTTCAATCATGGCCAGGTGGCCACCTTTGTCCCAGATGATCTGGACCGTCAGATCTTCCCCTCAGTTTACTATATAAACAATTCCATTCCATTGGTTTGGTTTGGGGGACCGATTTTGAGAGCTCTAAGTACGAATTTTAGAGTTCTTAAACACTATTTTGCTCTCTAATTAGAATTCAAACACTCAAGAAGATCCAAGGTTTATTTCTTGCCAACATAGGTAAGTTTTCTAACTTTTTCTCTTCGTGTTCTTGCATTATTTTTAATGTAGATCTTTTATATTCATGTTCGTACATGTTTATTCATAGTTTCTTCATATTCTTTGCATGCTCATTCATATGTTCATAATATGTTCTTCACATGTTCTTCGTGTTCATAGATTAAAACCTTATTTATGCTATATTTAGGGTTGCGATCTTCATAATTACATGTTATTTCATAGCCGATGATGATCGAGGGTTCATCAACCCGAGGATGATCTAGGAACTACTTCTAAACCCTAATCTTTAGGTAATTTCCCCCCTCATTATGCATGATCCCGATTCTTCTGCCTATTCTAATTCTCTGCGAACTACGCTGACCTGAGCTTCTCACATTGAGAGGAACGTAGGCAATCTTCGGATCCGGTCTTAAACACTAACACACTACTAACACATTCATTATGATAGAAAGACCGATCAATTCGGGCAATAGGAGTGATAACGTTCAATATTCTTCTCTTGTTATAATTTGACCCCCGAACCCACTAAAAATGCTTTTTTCAATGTTTTGGCTTTAATTAAAACGGCGTGGCGACTCTCATAATTTTAATGTCGTTAAGAATATTCCCTTTGTAAATAATAATAATCACAAGATACTTCCCATGCGTCGCTTCACCGGAAAGGGGTATTCACAAGAGTATACGCAAATGAGGAAGAAGGTAAAAAGGTAAAAAGAAATAAACTTTTCTTTTTATACTCAATTAACTGTTCCTCAGGTAATGGAACGACGAGAACGGTGCACGATTATCTCCAGATGGCGTCCCACGTCACATAGAATTTAATGCGGCAGAGAAAATTGCAAAAGGGTCCTTATAATTGATATGACATAAAGTAGGGACTAAAATGCAATTTCATACCTGAGCAGTTTGATTGAGCAAACCGACTTACCTTACGTCTTCAGCGGTTTTTCATGAAACTGATGTCTCTCTAATCTGATGGCGGTTTATATGTTTAAACCGAATGACTTTGCTTTCTTGTCGGTTTTGAAAGAACCGATTACATTCATTTGACTCGTCAGTTTGATGGGGAATCTTGTACCGAACCATACATTGATGCGGTTTCAATGATGACAGAACCGCATACTAGATGACTTTTCTAAGTATAGTCAAAACACTTAAACAAAAGATATTTAAAAATAATATATAGATATGATATCTTAAGTTAGTTCTAACATACCCATTTCTCCTCGTAAATGATAGAACCTGGAATTTTCAAGCGGTTTGGTGAGAATATCAGCAATTTGATCATCTGTTCCCACCTTTGCTAGAAAAATGTTTTTCTTTTCAACATGGTCTTTGAGGAAATGATATCTTATGTCGATGTGCTTGGTTTTTGAGTACTAAACTGGACTGTTGGAGATGGATATTGCAGCAGTGCTATCACAGTAGATAGGGCAGTTTTGTTCAAATATCCTGTAGTCCTCCAACTGTTGTTTCATCCAGAGAATTTGAGAGCGACAGCTTCCAGCCGCTATATATTCAGCTTCAGCGGTTGAGACTGAAACCGACGCTTGTTTCTTGGTGGACCATGATACAAGCCGCGTTCTAAGGAACTGACAAGTACCACTTGTGCTCTTTCTGCTTATCTTACATGCTGCAAAGTCAGCATCTGAATAACCTAATAGATCAAATGAAGATTCTTTGGAGTACCAAAGTCCAAGGTTAACAGATCCACATAAATATCTAATAATACGTTTAACTGCAATAAGATGAGATTCTCTAGGGTCAGCTTGAAATCTAGCACACACACAAACACTAAACATGATATCTGGCCTACTTGCATTTAAGTAAAGTAGAGAGCCAATCATACCTCGGTAGAGAGTTTGATCAACTTTCTTACCATGTTCATCTCGATCCAAACTGCAGGCCTTAGGCATTGGGGTATCAACTGATTTAGCGGTTTCAAGCCCGAACTTCTTTATCAAATCTTTAGTGTATTTGGCTTGGTTGATAAAGATCCCATCATGGCATTGCTTGACTTGGAGTCCAAGAAAGAATGTCAACTCTCCCATCATACTCATTTCAAATTTGCTCTTCATTAGCTTCTCAAACTTAACACACATAGTTTCATTAGTAGAACCGAAAATAATGTCATCAACATATATTTGAACTAATAATGAATGACTTTTGTGTTTAGCTATAAATAGAGTTGTATCAATTTTACCTCGAGAGAAGCCTTGTTCAATAAGAAATTTAGATAGGGTGTCATACCATGCTCTTGGAGCTTGTTTGAGTCCATACAATGCTTTCTTGAGTTTGAAGACATGATTTGGAAGTTTGTTGTTTTCAAATCCTGGCGGTTGAGCTACATAAACTTCTTCTTGTAGTTCACCATTCAGAAATGCACTCTTCACATCCATTTGATATAACTTGAATTTCTTGAAGGATGCATAGGCCAGAACAATCTTATGGCTTCAAGTCTGGCAACAGGGGCAAAGGTCTCATCATAGTCAATTCCTTCTTCTTGCCTATAGCCTTGAGCAACCAACCTAGCTTTGTTTCTTGTTATTGTACCATTCTCATCCATCTTGTTTCTGTACACCCATTTTGTTCCAATTACTGTATGATCACTTGGCCTTGGAACTAGAGTCCAAACTTTGCATCTTTCAAACTGACTGAGCTCTTCTTGCATTGCAATTACCCAACTTGGATCACTTAGAGCTTCATCTACCTTCTTCGGTTACATCTGAGATAACAGAGCAGTTGAGAACAAACTATGATTATCTCTGTGAGTCAAACTCCCTCTGGTTTGGACACCAGTACTGATAGGACCAATAACGTTGGCAGTTGGATGGTCTCTATGCTCATTAATTTCAGGAGGGAGGTTGTCTTGAACCACTATTTCTTGAAGATTTTCCAGAGGAGGATCATCCTGATAATCATTGAAATCTTCATTGAAGGTTAGATTTGGAACTGGTTCAACAGTTTGAATGGGGTCAGAAGACAGCGGTTCAACAGTTACACCATCAGCGGTTTGAGTAGGTGCGGCTGAAGAACTGGATGAAGCGGTTTGAGTAGGATGGTTGTCAGTTGCTCTATGTCTAGTGCCTGTCTCAAAATCACTAAAATCATTAGCAACATTTGGAGCCATATGTGGCTCAAGGAGAGCATGTTCATCAAATGTAACATGGACTGACTCTACAATTTTTAAAGATGTCTTATTAAAACAACGAAAATCTTTGGAGTGTTTAGAATAACCAACAAAAATACCTTCATCAGCCTTAGCATCAAATTTACCTCGATGCTCTTTGCCATTGTACAAGATGTAACACTTGCATCCAAATATCTTGAAGAAGGCAATGTTGGGTGGTCTGCCTCTCCACAATTCATAAGGAGTCTTGTTGTGAACTTTGATGATAAGGGAGCGGTTATGGGTGAAGCATGCGGTATTGACGGCTTCGGCCCAGAAGTATTTGGGAAGCTTGGCTTCGGCAATCATAGTCTTCCCGGCTTCAATCAAAGTCCTGTTCTTTCTTTCCACTACTCCATTCTGTTGTGGAACTCCAGCGGCAGAGAAATTATGATCAATTCCATGATCATCACAATATTGGGCAACACCATTGTTTGTAAATTCGGTTCCATTATCTGAACGCACGGCAACAATGTCATCCAATATTTGAGTTTGGAGCTGTCTAAAGCGAGCGGTTACGATGCCATAAGGATAAACTTTAGAGGCCATCATTTCCACCCATGTATATCTTGAATAATCATCAACCACCACAAGTGTATAGCGGTTTCCTCTAATACTGGCGGTTGGGACAGGTCCAAATAAATCCATGTGCAGCAGTTGCAAACAGCGGTTCGTTGAAGGCGCGATTTTACTAGGAAATGACTGTTTGGGCTGCTTTCCAAGATGGCGTGCTTTACACTTTTCATCATGATGGTCAGCCACTTTGGGTAGTCCTTTTACTAGACCATCCCTATGCAGTTTTGCTAGATACTTGAAGTTCAAGTGGCTGAGCCGCTTATGCCATAACCAGTTGCTTTCACTTATATTTTTGGCTACAAAACAGAGGTCAGCAATAGAAACAATATTGCTTAAATCAATTATATAAACATCACCTGTTCTGTTGTCAGTCAGTAGAGTGACTCCAGAGGAAGCATCTTTGATATAACAGCTAGTTGATGTGAAGATGCAGTTCATTCCTTTGTCACAAAACGGAGATATGGAGAGAAGGTTGTGCTTGAGTCCTTCTACTAGTGACACATTTTCAATAGTCACTTTTCCTCGTTTGATTGCTCCATATCCTACTGTTTCTCCTTTCTTGTTGTTACCAAATACTACTGGGGGACCTTTCATTTGGATGAAACTGCAGAGTAGTTCTGAATCTCCAGTCATGTGTCGTGAGCATCCACTATCCAAATACCAGAGATCCTTCTTCTTCTTAGCGGTTCCAGCTATAAAACATGAAATCTGAAAAATAAACATGAAAGGTTTTGGTCCCCCTTATTCCTTGGGTCCTAGGGTTAGCAGCTTTTTGGGACCCACACCTGTTTGACCTTAGGATTTTTACGTCCCTTGGCATTGGGTGTGAATCTTAAAAGACAATGACCAGCACTATGACCAAAGTCAGCACAGATAGAACAATGAATTAAGCCAGGTTGTGGTTGCAGTTTTACAAATCCATTATTGACCTTCGGTTTATCGTGTTTTACTGGGTCAGCGGTTTTGGCTTTAACAAAGTTAACCTTCTTGAGTTCCACCTTTCTCTTAGGTGCGGCTTTAGGAAATATAACAGGCTATTCCTTAAACCGACTATGAGCGGTTTCATCACACAATACTTCTTTGGTTGCCTCAGCCGCTGTGGATTTCTCTTTCCACTTTGGATCTCTCCCAGTCTGGTTTTTTAGGATACTCATAGAAATAATTTTGCTTTTTAATTTCTTGTGTTGAGCCCTTTTTACCAGCATGATTCACCTTAGGAATTTCTTTGGTTTGTTCAGTTGGTTTCACACCACCTTCAGCACAAAGACAAGGACACTTACACCCATCATCAGTTTTAAATCCTAATCCACTTTTCTCCTTAGAGAGAATTTGTGAATTAACAATTTGTTCCATGGTGACACCAGACTTAGTCCACACATCGGTCACTTTTTGAAGTTCATCCCTTTGTGTAGTAAGATCATGGATTCGGGTGTTAAGAACCTCGGTTCTGTCCTTAAGATAGCGGTTTTCTTCCACAACAGAAGCTATCCCAACAATTTGGAGCTTGAGTTTTTCAATCTCCTCCTTATGGGACTTGCATTCTTTTTGGGAATATTCAAGTTCCACAGCCATTAATTTATATGCCTTTTTAAGCACAGTGTGTTGTTGACAAATGACATTAGCACGTTCAAGTACCTGGTCATCATGGCTTTGTTCGGTTTGATCCTCAGGAGAGTAGTTTGGTGAAGTAGGAGTTTTGCCTTGTTTAGCTTCAGGAGTTTTTGGTGAAACTGACTTCATTTGATGGAGTGGCAGTGGAAGGCTTTCGTTAATTTCAACCTTTTCTTCAAATCCCATTAGGCAAAGATTTGCAACTCCTTCATCTTCATCACTATCATCTGTATCAGAACCCATCCATGTTAATGGTTGTTCTCCTTGTTCAGCAACCATTCCTCTTCTCTTGAAAAACTTTTTGTTGAACGGTTTCTTGGCAGGAGCGGCTTCATAGCGCGGTTTGGGACAACTGGAGGCAAAATGACCTGGTTGTCTGCAGTTGTAACAAACAAGATCATCCCTTTTCTTAGCATCAGCTGCTTTGTTGAATCTGGTTGGAGGGACAAACTTTGCAGGCCGCCTGACTGAGATTGAGCTCTGTTCTTTCTGAACTTGGTGTAGTTTTTCACATAGAGAGCAAACTCATCATCATCCATGTCATCAAAGTCAACTTGAGTAGAACTGGATGCTACACTATAAGAATTTTGTGATGGAGTGTAGGATTGATGAGATTGCTGAGGTTGAGAATAGGGTTGATGATGTTGAGGGTAAGGTTGATGAGGCGGTTGGTAATACTCTGGAGGTGCGGTTTGAGAAATATATCTTGGAATATTTGGATCAAAAGAAGTGGTTTGTAAATGGATATTAGATGCGGTTTGATGATGATCTGGATTGTAAACTGGAGATGTGGCATTGTTGAAAGCGGCAAGAGAAAGAGACTTGAATCTGTTTTCGGTTTCATGAGCTTCCTCAAGCTTGAATTCAAATACCCTTAGCATGGCATAAAGATGACGAAGATCAAGAGCTTCCAGATCTTTGTTGTCTTCTATGTTGGTAGTTTTGATCAGCCATTTGCTACCAAGAGATTGCATGAATCTCATGTTCAGGTCAGTATTGGAATACTTGTGCCCTAGAGAGAAACATACATTGACAATTTCCACGAACCGCTCATAGCATTGGCGAAGAGATTCCTTTGGGTCTTTGACAAAGTAATCAAAGAGCCTTCTCTGTTGGTAGAGGCAGTTCTTCTTGGTGTCGGCATCTCCTTCCAGAAAGTCAATGATGCCATCCCATGTTTCCTTTGCGGTATTGCAATCTAGAACCTTTGAGTGAGTTCTAGATCAATAGCTGATACAAGCATGGACATGGCTCTTCCATCAAAGTCCACATTCCGTTGATCAGTTTCGGTCCATTCAGCTTCCGGCTTCTTGATTTCCGCGGTTTGTCCTGTAGTGCCTGCATCAGGGTTAGCCTTCATCGGGACATAGGGTCCATTAACAATTGCAGTCCATAATCTGCGATCCTCAGATATCATGTGCTTCTTCATCCTATCTTTCCAGAAGATGAAACTATCTTCATTAAGAATAGGTAAGTGATTAGAGTTGGATGTCTGCATCATATGAGAGTTTATGTTTGCCATTGGATCAGCACCCAAGCGGTTAAGCTTGTAAAATAATTTTTGGTAGATAAGCTCTGATACCACTTGTTGGTCCCAAAGGGCAACAAGGGTATAGAACCGCTAGAGGGGGGTGAATAGCGGTTTAAAATCTTTTTCGGAATACCTTGAAAATCAACCAAGTACTTATCAGTTTGGTCTATTGCGGTTTAAAGCACTAGAACCGCTCAGATAAAATGCACAGCGGAGTTTTGCGGTTTTGTCCAAACTGAATTATAAAGGGTTGGGTGGTTTAAGTGGTTGAAAAGGAATGATGCAACTGAGAGGGCACAACTGAAGTATCACAAAAGTATGCAAATCATTTATCAAGTCATTTCAAATGAAAGTAAATAAAGCTCATAAACATAAATGTAAATGACAAGACAGAAAATAAAGATCAACGACACACAATTTGAAGAGGTTCGTTCTTGAAAGACCTACGTCCTCTACCTAGGTGGTTAGCCTAGGATTTTCTAATAGCTACTAGACTTTTATTGATTTAGAGGAGTTTTTACAAGATTACAAATGAATCCAAACTCTAAATAAACAATCTAACCTAACAATGCTATTATAACAACCTGTGTTTTCGAGGTATATAATCTATAAGAAAATATACTCCGGGTGTGTAGTGTGGAAAGAAATCAAGAGCTCAAAATATCTAAGTGATGGTGAGCAAATGATTACTTTCTGTGCAAGGCTGAGTTGTGATGATTTGAAGGCTTGAAGCTTTAATGAAGAACTCTGGGTTTGCTAAGGAGATGATGAAGATATGAGTATCTGGGTTTTCAATCTTCAAAGCAAACTTGAATACTTGGGATATTCTCTTTGAAGCTCAGCAACCTTCAATGTTGAACAATGAAGGCTATTTATAGTGAAGGCATTAGTGACCGTTGGACAATGAGGTGAGTCATTGTATGGCGGTTTAATGCGCTGTCACAATCCCATTGGTTGACCTGTCACTGTCGTCCTTTGCTTTTGCTTTGTGGCAGGAAGTTGTTGGATCACTACCTGACATTGTCCTTTTAGTTGTTGAAAAGTACAACGGTAACTTTTCAAAAAGCTAGACAAACCGACATTCCCAGAATAACTGAACCATGACTTGAAGTTTAAGGACAAGTCACCAGTCATTCATTTTTATGGTTGAAAAGCGAATGTTTGTCTTCAAGGAGTAAATGACAGCAATAACTTCTTCAATATCTTGGTCGGCGGTTCCACCAGATGCATGTGCGGTTTCATGAATGAACTTGAAATGCGGTTTCATCAAAGACACAAACTGCGGTTTGATGAAGGACTTAAGGCACCATGCTGGCGGTTTGAAGACGGCGGCTTGAGGGACACTAAACCGCTAAGAGTAAACCGATCATAACTCAGCCTAACTACTAAAAATCTAGAAATGGACTTGTCTAAAAATTGAAGTAAAACTTCATTACAAGTAAACCTAAAGTCCATAAAAAGACATGTGGAATGGGTCAATCAAATTAGGTGGGTGTACTAACAATGAATCCTAACAGCAGTAAGTAAAGAACACAATGATTTGGAAATGTTCGATCTGTTAAAAGATCTACGTCCTTTACCAAGATGGTCAGTATTGGATTTTGAATGAGGTATATATTTGATTCACTTGAGTACAGATTACAGAGATGAATTATTTGAATCAACACCTATTTCTATGAAGAATAATCCTAGACTTAGACCAGTGTATCCCTAATGATTCAATCTATGTGATTGATCAATCGGGGTGAGTGTGTGTGTAAGAATCAAAAGCTCTTTGGAATCTATAGGATTTTAGAGCGTAATGAATCTTATGTGTTGAGGCTTGAGATATGATTCTTGAAGGTTGCTGGAGAGTTGTTGAAGACTTTGAAGGTTTGTGCTTGAAGATTCGAAGGATTCTGGAAATCTTGAATATGATCTTCAATCACCAAGAATTTTAACAGCAATTTCTCTCTTAGAATCTCAGCGTGTCTTCAATGAATAACTCAAGGTCTATTTATAGCCTTGAAGGAGAAACTAGCCGTTTGAATTCTTGGAGGGCAAGTTTGGAGGACAATGAGCTGTTGATTTCTAATTGGAGCTCAGTCTGAGTTGTCCTTTTGTTGCAGAGTCATGGTGGTCCAACTATACTATGATGACAGTTGTATTCAAATTTGAAATTTGAATTTGCAACGTTCTAAACTAACCAAAGTTTTGGACACAAGTGTGAACATGGTTAAGTTTGAACCAAACTTGAGTTTATTCAACTCTAGTTACATGCGGTCGAATGAGCCATGCGGTAGTCTTGGATTATGCGGTCGATGTCTTGCATGTGTTGAGTTGATTTTTGCGGCAAGCATGAAGCATGCGGTAGACGTCTTCATGCGGTAGGTTGAGTACTTATCTCCAGACTTTGGAAAAAATTGAGGGTCCTA
This sequence comes from Campanula takesimana, assembly GCA_026119855.1. Lineage (NCBI taxonomy): Eukaryota > Viridiplantae > Streptophyta > Magnoliopsida > Asterales > Campanulaceae > Campanula > Campanula takesimana. Next base: position 641,779 of record JAOWBW010000117.1, read on the forward strand.
ATCTGCTAAGCCTATCAAACTAATAATGGACTATTCTAAACGAAGTACAAGTACTTATAACAATATATCCTAAAGTCCACAAAGAGTAAAATTAGGTTATGGGATCAATCAAATCTAGGTAATAGGAGTGGTTCATAATAAGCATACCCAACAGAAGGCTTTCTCAGAGTGACTTTACCGGCTTCCACGAGTATGTCAAACATTTTGCTTTGAGTGATGCCTTCATACTTGTGGTAGGTCCTTGGCTTTGCCTTCGCTTTGGATTCAACCTCCATTTTATAACATTCTCTCTAAGCTTGCAGGCAAGCTTGGAGCGTATCGATCTTCTTTTCATAGTATTCTTCTTGCATGAGTAGGTCTTTTCGGAACGCGCCTATTTTCTCTTCTCAGGCTATCAATTGACTTTGGAGAAATTTGATTTCTCTATCGAAGAACTCCTTTTGTGTATGTAGTCGAGTCATGAATTCCTCTCCTATTTCCCTCTTGAAGCGTACGTACAAGACTGCTGCGTACACCTCAGAGAGTTGACACACTTCCCCCTCTAGTCGAGCTTTGAGGTCGTTGAGTTCTTGAGTAAACTTGGCGCTTGACATTGTGTTGGGAGTGTGGAGATACCTTGCTGATCGGACGGACCTAGATTGCAGAAACTGTGTCAAATCCAGGCTGGGGTCCCAACAAGTCGGCTTTTATGAGATTGGGTTGACCAAACACGGCAGAATCACAAAAGAGGAGAGATGTCTCGTACGAGACAAAGGATGTCTCATACGATGCATCTAACCCGACAGTCAGATTTGCAGATTTTAATCCTATTGGTCAGACGGAATCCAATCCATTTTAAGAGGTTACTATCTAGTTCATCCTGGAACAGTGGATTATGTTACCCTAGAATATGAGCCCCTTGTTTTTCACCTGTATTGCTGATGGAGAAAATTCCACTGTAATAAAGACCTTGCAAGTGTACAAGTCACCGAAGTAGCAACGTACAAATGTAAGGGTCGAACCACAGAGACTTGAGTGAAAACAAGTATATTTAATTAATGTAAAAGTATCCAGGGGTTTTTGTTTGAGAATATTTAACTAAACTACTAATGCAAGAATTTAAACTAATATTAAGAAAACAATTAAAAAGAAGGATTTATCAAGGATGACAAGGGATTCATGGATTGGATTCACAAATACCTTCACTTTATGCTATGCTCATAATAATAAGATCAATCTCATTCTTGGGTTTGTTCACTTTAGTAAGAATTGGGACGGTTCGGTCGCCGGATTGCAATCCTTTTATTTTTTTTATATTATACTTTCCGCTAGGTCTACACAATATGCAAGAAATTCATGAAGCACTCAAGAACATATAAACCTAAATCCTTTTGACTTCCGCTAGGTCCTCAATTGAATTTAATCATCAAAACAATGGTCAACGTATTATCACCCACACTAGTGCAGTAATAAATACCCAATAATTCTAAAGTCAATTTATATCTTAACATATAATTGAAACTAAAGAATTTAACATGAAGAATATTTTGATGAACAAGAATTAATATTGAATGGAAGAATTAAATCTATAGCATAAAGACCTAGTATTTGCTACTACCAGTCCATGAATATAGAAATTTAGCTACTAGTATTCATAACAAAAGAAATAAGAAAAATAATAAAGAACATCAAAACTTGGAATAAATTGATGAAAATCTTGATACAACTCTTGAATCCTTGAATAAAGTATGTATAGAATATTGTGGATGGAATGTTATATTTATACTAGGGCTAAGGAGGTGTAAAAATTAGGAAAAACTTAGGATTCCTTGTTGAAAAAGGAGAAAATAAGTGCTGATGGCCGGAATTCCCCAGGAGCCCTTGGTATTTTTAGGTTTCCAGAAAGTCCCTCCGAAAATTACCCAAAGGTCCTCCAGAAATTCCAGAAAAGTCCCTGAAAATTTGTAAATTACTGAAAATCCCATCATAATTTGGATAATTCCTCAAAGGTCCCTGAAAATTCCTCTAAGGTCCTTGATGGGCGCCTGCCCACTTTGAGAGTGGGCGCTCGCCCACTTGATCAGCCCTCTTGGCAATTCGGAGCTCAAGTGCGTGATTTGTACTTTTTACGCGTAAACTTCCAGAGGCCATAACTTCTTCATACGAACTCCGATTTGGACGTGTAAACTATCGTTGGAAAGATATTTTCGAGTAATATCCAATGGCATTGATTGATAATAGGTCACATCTCTTTATCATTATTTTCTAGTCCATTCTTTATCCTTTTTTTTCGCACTTTAACGTACAAGAATCCGTGCATTCCTTTGCTCCTTCCCTATACTCATAAACACTCCAAAAACCATAAAAACACCCAAGGTTGAGCATCTAATAAGTCATAAAAGTATATCATTTGGATGGGTAAAAACACATCCATCAAATACCCCCAAACTTATCTTTTGCTCGTCCTCGAGTAAAACAAAACAAATATAAAACTATAAAACTACAAAAAACTAAAAACAATGAAAAACAAATATTTTTGGGATGTTCTCAATACATTTTGGAGTTGTTAGTCAAAAGTCTCAGGGTTCCTCACAAAAGTGCCAATAAATAAGTACCATTGAAAAACCAAATTGCAACACATACACACTACTAACTCGTTTGATTTTCCACCGCAGCATGATAGGATGAATGATGTTGGTGATCAATGCGACCAAACTAAGATTAGTTTATAGGATCACTTAAGTTAATGCTCTTATTCCACAAATGATGATGATGATACACGTAACCCAATCAAGGACACTCATAATCATGTATACACAGTTGTCAACCCGGTTACCGATATTGAAAGAACATATGGCATAAAGTTTTAAGCACAACAAACGTGCGAGGCTAGGTTCGCGGTTACAAATGAAGGTAAGGACATACGAATTTAAGAAAGTGGACTAAGAAGTCTTCTACAATGTGCACATCCTCACAATATGTTAAACTCTCTGCTCACCCAATTCCCACACTGTCTCACCCCCAAACTTGAACTTTTATATAATTACATGGGGTGAGATATGATTCCCTATTTCTTGCGGCCTTTTCCAAATCATCACTTCAATACATTAAGGGGACAAGCTTTGTCTCTTTTTTTTTTTTAATAAATTTCAACTTACACAAGACAAATGTGTGCTTATTTAATTACTTTGCACACTACTTAATGATAACAATATTTTTGTGCTTGCCCCTTCCTTTCATTACATGTACCATTTTCCATATCTTTGGCCATATACCAGCATTTCCCAAATCATTCTCCCAATTTCAAACCATAAATTCCCATCATTCTCTAATCCACTTCCTCGTCAAGGTGAGTTTAACCTATTCTAAGTGCAAAAGGGTAGGAAATTGGGTATAAAAAGAAGGTGAACGGCGGTCTTTAATGTGCCATTCTTTCATCCATTACTAGGCTCAAACGGGTGTTCTAGCGATGATTTTATTTAAGTGACTAGATAGACAAAATAAGGCCAACAAAAGGGTTGAGAAAGAAATGCCATAAATACCGAATAACCTATTGACTTGTTATTGACAACCATGCAACGATGTTCTAGGGTCCCCGAACATACACCAAGTGATCCCATAAATTATTCCTAAGTTGGTAACATGATCGTGAAAATAATGTAAGTGAGAGGTGGTGCAATCATGCATTTAGTAGTGTTAATGCAGTCCCAACTCTAGGTTAAACAATAGCACCCATAATGACTAATAAAAACAAACCCTCGGATCATCACCGACCATGGCCAACATCCCAAAATATAAAGAGAACAATTTTTTTAAAAAATTTATCTATTTTTTTTTGGAGGGTGACAACTATATACACTCCCCTATAAACCCACAAACTCGGAGAGATGCCTACCCCCAAACTCAAAACATGATATGTCCTCATAGAATAAGGAATGAAACATGCTTTGGGTTCAAAGGATGGCATGACACAACAAAAGAATGAAAGAAAAATAAAAGTTACCTAGTTGGGTTGCCTCCCAATTAGCGCATTTGTTTAACGTTGTTAGCCTGACGGTGGCCCCATTCCTATTTGGGGTGGAGATTGGCCACATTGACTCTGGCTTTTGCTTTTCTGCCTTTTGCCCACCTTAAGTGTTCTCGTGCATGAATGACCACAATTGCCCATACATACTCTCCCTTTTTAATTAATTCTGGGAGAACCCATCGGATCTTTGAGGCTCCCTTGTGCTTTTTCTTTTTCACTTTTGGGCTCTTTTCCTTCTTACTAGTACCTGTAGAACAAGAAGAAGCAAGAGTGGTACAAGATTTTATATGAGGCACCGACTTCTCATTGAAGTGGCCTAGGGGGTGAAACGGGCCATCACTAGAATGGTTTTCGTCAGCCTTATGGGATATGGCCATGGCATGAATGTCCGCATTATCCCTATTTTTCTCACCGCCATTCAACACACTCTCCAATTTCCCACTATCACTTTCATGCCCTACATGCTCAGGTACGCACTCACCTACCTCATCCAAAAAATTATATGAGTCCTCATCAATCGAAGGATGTTTCATGATGTCATGCACAGGTATCTCTAAATGTTCATTGGCCACACACATTGATAATGTCCCATTCCCCACATTAATTATTGTGTTGGTGGTCGCCATGAATGGTCGCCTAAGCAATATGGGAGATTCACGGTGATCGCCAACATTATTAACAGTTTCAAGAATGATGAAATCTACAGGGACAATCAACTTGCCTACTTGAACTAAAACATCCTCCATAATACCCAACGGTCGTCTAATGGAACGATCAGCAAGTTGAAGGGTCAATGTAGTGGGTTTTAGCTCAGGCAAGCCTAACTCAAGATACTTGTGATATGGAAATAAATTTATGCTAGCACCAAGATCTAACATCGCCTTCACCTTGGTAGAATCCCCCAAAGTAATGGAAATTGTGAAACTTCCTGGGTCCTTTTGTTTAGGTGGGAGGTCTTGTCGAACCACAGCACTAGCACTCTCTCCCATGATCAATTTCTCCTCTTTCCCATACTTAGATTTCCTGGAGTTAATTTCTTTGAAAAACTTGGCATAAGTAGGGATATTTTTTTATCACATTCAACAACGGGAGATTAATATTAACTTTTGAAAACACCTATATAACTCCGACATTTGTTTATTCAACTTGTGCCTCATAAAAATTCCAGGAAACGGCATAGGAGGTACATATGGCTTAGGAGTGGGAGTCTCAGTATTAGAATTTTTTTCCATTCCATTTGTACCTTTATCAACAACATTACTCTCAAGAATCTCAACAGCAGGAGAAGATGTAGTGACAGGGAGTACCTCATTATTTACCTGATTGCCATTATGTAGGACAGTAATGGCCATGGCTTGCTGCCCTTGACTTGGGAAAGTTCCTGGTTTATATCCTTGCTGCCCTTCAGCTAGTTGACCAATTTGGGTCTCTAGCTTTTTGTTAACCGCATCTTGCTGCTTCTCTCGCTGCTCCATCATCATCCTCATCTGCTGTTGCTCTTGCATCATTGACCTCATCATATCCTCCAAAGATTGCTTGGGTTGCTGTTCTGGATTTCCTTGTGGGGGAGGAGGATAGAGAGGTTTCTGTTGAAACTGGTTCCCTTGGTTATTCCTCCATGACAGATTCGGGTGATTCTTCCAATCCGGATTATAGGTGTTAGAATACATACCACCTTGATTCTGTCGTGGGGGATAACCTTGCATTGTATTGACCTGTTCAGAATCACACTGCGCAACAACTTGGCAAACATTAGTAGCATGAGTGTTAGGACCACAGTTAGCACAAAAATCAGATATAACATTAGCACTTGATGACCCCATATTCATGTTAAATTTTGCCAAATTTTGGTTCATCAAGGCTACCTGTCTAGCAAACTCATCTACACCACTTAATTCATGCACTTCCCTAGGTTTCCCTCTAGAGCCTTTTTCTTGAGAATTGGCCCCTAACATCTCAAATAAATCTTGAGTTTCAGCAACAGTTTTGGCTCCTAAAAAGGCACCTGCTGCATTGTCGACCATAGCTTGGTCGGCTGCAGTCAACCCCCATAAAATGTTTGATGTAAAAGGGCCTCAGGAAAAGCATGATGGGGGCATTGCACTTGTAACATTTTAAATATATCCTATGCCTCATGGAATGGCTCACCTTGATCTTGAGTAAATCCTATAATTTTCTGTCTAAAGGTGGCCAAAGTGGCATGTGGGAAAAATTTCTTAAGAAAAATATCGTGCAACCCATCCCATGTGGTAATACTCCTAGCAGGAAGTAACAGTAGCCAAGTTTTGGCTGCCCCTTGAAGAGCAAAAGGGAAATATTTAAGCCTTAATTGTTCGTCAGTAACCCCCTCCTTGACTGGGAATCCCGACACAATCATCATATGCTCTCAAAAAGTTCAAAGAATCCACACTGGGAAGACCCTGGAACTTAGGCAACTGACTAAAATAATGGCCCTTTGCCTCATAGGTTTTAGCTGCATCAGTCAAGACAATGCACGACACCTAGCATATTCTTTCATTAATGGGTTTGCCATTACTACTTCAATTTCTTCTCCCTCGGTGGAAGAAGTTTCCAATTCACTTAAAACTATCTCTGTCTCGGTGACAGAAGCTTCAGATTCAGACTCACTAATAGAGGGAATGCCCCTATCAAGTCTATCAATATTATCGTTCAAATGGACCAACTCGGGATCCAATGAACGTCTACCAAACATACACCGATTAAATTAACTTGTAAATCACAACAAGTCCTCGGCAGCGGCGCCAAAAACTTGATGGGGAAAATTCCACTGTAATAAAAACCTTGCAAGTGTACAAGTCACCGAAGTAGCAACGTACAAACGTAAGGGTCGAACCACAGAGACTTGAGTGAAAACAAGTATATTTAATTAATGTAAAAGTATCCAGAGGTTTTTGTTTGAGAATATTTAACTAAACTACTAATGCAAGAATTTAAACTAATATTAAGAAAACAATTAAAAAGAAGGATTTATCAAGGATGACAAGGGATTCACGGATTGGATTCACAAATACCTTCACTTTATGCTATGCTCATAATAATAAGATCAATCTCATTCTTGGGTTTGTTCACTTTAGTAAGAATTGGGACGGTTCGGTCGCCGGATTGCAATCATTTTATTTCTTTTATATTATACTTTCCGCTAGGTCTACACAATATGCAAGAAATTCATGAAGCACTCAAGAACATATAAACCTAAATCCTTTTGACTTCCGCTAGGTCCTCAATTGAATTTAATCATCAAAACAATGGTCAACGTATTATCACCCACGCTAGTGCAGTAATAAATACCCAATAATTCTAAAGTCAATTTATATCTTAACATATAATTGAAACTAAAGAATTTAACATGAAGAATATTTTGATGAACAAGAATTAATATTGAATGGAAGAATTAAATCTATAGCATAAAGATCTAGTATTTGCTACTACCAATCCATGAATCTAGAAATTTAGCTACTCGTATTCATAACAAAAGAAACAAGAAAAATAATAAAGAACATCAAAACCTGGAATAAATTGATGAAAATCTTGATACAACTCTTGAATCCTTGAATAAAGTATGTATAAAATATTGTGGATGGAAGGTTATATTTATACTAGGTCTAAAGAGGTGTAAAAATTAGGAAAAACTTAAGATTCCTTGTTGAAAAAGGAGAAAATAAGTGCTGATGGCCGGAATTCCCCAGGAGCCCTTGGTATTTTTGGGTTTCCAGAAAAGCCCTCCGAAAATTCCCCAAAGGTCCTCAAGAAATTCCAGAAAAGTCTCTGAAAATTTGTAAATTACTGAAAGGCCCATCATAATTTGGATAATTCCTTAAAGGTCCCTGAAAAATTCCTCTAAGGTCCTTGATGGGCGCCTGCCCACTTTGAGAGTGGGCGCTCGCCCACTTGATCAGCCCTCCTTGCAATTCGGAGCTCAAGTGCGTGATTTGTACTTTTTACGCGTAAACTTCCGGAGGCCATAACTTCTTCATACGAACTCCGATTTGGACGTGTAAACTATCGTTGGAAATCTCTTTTCGAGTAATATCCAATGGAATTGATTGATCAGAGGTCACATCTATTTATCATTATTTTCTGGTCTGTTCTTTATCCTTCTTTTTCGCACTTTAACGTACAAGAATCCGTGCATTCCTTTGCTCCTTCCCTATACTCATAAACAATCCAAAAACCATCAAAACACCCAAGGTTAAGCATATAATAAGTCATAAAAGTATATCATTTGGATGGGTAAAAACACATCCATCAATTGCACTCTCCCAAACGGACAATTCGGGCAAAGGTCCCATATTCTCATCGGAATCCATCATTCAATTAACCAAACCTAAGTGATTCCGTAGTTGTTTTGAACTTTGTTAAACAATGCATTAATGCAATCAAACCTTGTGAATTCTTGTAAGGGACAACCGAAAGGACATTGTCAAACACAGGGTTTTAATGGTGAGAGAGACTAGACTCGAATCCTCGTAGAAAAATTCTCATCTCATCACCTCAACCCTTTGTCTAACAATTTATACCGAAGGGACAATTGTCAAGAATTCATGAAGGGAGGATTATAGATTATAGAAAATGCGTTATATTGGGCAATGATTAAAACAACCCTAAGAATCGAACCGACCGGTCTCAAGGAGTGTCTTATTAACTAGTATGTATGCATGAGGTTGATGCAAGGCTTACGGCTAAGGCTCCCCATGAACACAGTCTAGGAGCGTGTCACGGAGTGGGTACACCATCTTTGGAGAGACCGGCGAGGGCCATTCGTTAGAATGGGGTGTTGGGTTTTGTGCAAACATGCGCAGCGGAATAAAACCCAAAAGCCTAGATCCGATCACGATGATTAAATTAATATGGAGATGAATTTAGAACACTAACCGTGACGGAGCTTTAAAATTCTGAGATCTTCAATCTTTGTTCTTCGCGCTTCTTCGAATCACGAACGTAGGAACGACCGCAAAACTTGGATCACGAACTTTGAAGGAGTTGATGCCAACGCCCTCTATGTTTATCCACACGCGAACGAATTTCAAGAACGATTCTTGAACCGGATTGCTAGACCCAATAGAAACTCTTTCTACTTTGAAGGCTATATAGAAAATCAATGTTCTTATTCTTGAGGAAGAAGAAGAACTTGTTTTTCTCTCTCTTGGAGGCTATCTAATTGATATGGAATCAAATCATACTGATTAGGTCGTTGTTAGAGGTTTATATACTTATTAGTCCTAAACCGTTTAGGAGAAATAGGTTAAAACCCGTCACAACACGAAATCAGTTCTTGGGCCCGAACAGGGCCTGCTCGGGCGAGTCCTTTAAGGTGCTCGGCCGAGCACCTTTCCTCCAGAAAATCTGACCTTCTGATTTCCCATGCTCGGCCGAGTCATATGAGGTGCTCGGCCGAGCACCACCAGAATTCCGATTTTAGCCTTTTAAACAATTCGTCCTTTTGTGTGTGACCCCATAGGATTATATTAAGTTGGCAATGAGCCCAAACACATTTGTGCTCATAAATCATGAGCGGACTCTAGCAAGCCATCATGACTACCCAATTAATATAACTTGTATAAGTTCGTGAATCCTTTATAGAACATATTACAATCTCTTTGTTTCACGATGTCTATTGAACGTAAGCCATGGTCAATGGTCAACTTACAATGTTCAATGCTTTCTCGATCCAGAATGTATTGATAGTACAAATCTTATTTGAGCACGGACATGCATTTCATCAACACCATTCTTCGAGTGGCCAAAGCTTGACATCTCTCTCTTACGAGGAACAAATCCCTTCTTGATTTATTACCTTTCCCTACATGAATCCGATTATGCCAATCACATTCTTTATAGCTACCCGATTAGGGGTAACGTTTGAATATGTCAAACGTAATGTTCATCGAGTGGAAGACTATGATAATCTCAGGTCTAAAGATTCCAGTAATATAACTATATGAGACTTAATTATGACATTGTGACCATGACATAAATCTCATATGGGTCAGTCCAGTATTTGGTCTCCAACAAATACCCATAAGTTTAATTGTATCCCATACACCATAATCATCATATGATTATCCATTAAACTTATACTAACAATTAATCATAATTATCAGGGACGGGGATTATTATAATAAACATGCAAAGGATATAATAATCAACCATTCAATATCTTTAATATATAAATAACATTAATCGTTTTACAAAACGTGCCTAGAGCATACAACACCAACAATCTCCCACTTGCACTAGGCCTAATTAATGTATCGAATACCCATAGACCTAACATGACCATCATGCTTTGCTTGTTGAAGACCCTTTGTCAATGGGTCGGCAATGTTATCATCAGTCGGTACTCTGCATATATTCACGTCACCTCTGTTAATGATTTCTCGAATGACATGGTAACGCCTAAGTATGTGTTTGGACTTCTGATGGTTTCTTGGTTCCCTTGCTTGAGCAATAGCACCATTATTATCACAATAAAGGTCTATTGGATCAGCAATGCTAGGAACTACCTCTAGTTCAGTTATGAACTTCTTGATCCAAACAGCTTCTTTAGCAGCATCGGATGCAGCAATATACTCAGCTTCCGTTGTAGAATCAGCGACAGTACTTTGCTTAGAACTCTTCCAGCTAACAGCACCTCCATTAAGCACAAATACAAATCCAGATTGCGATCTAAAATCATCCTTGTCGGTTTGGAAGCTCGTATCTGTGTAACCACTTACAACAAGATCACCTTCCACACCTCCATACACCAAGAACGAATCTTTAGTCCTTCGCAAGTACTTAAGAATCGTCTTGACTGCAATCCAATGATTTTCACCAGGATTTGATTGATATCTACTCGTCATGCTCAAAGCATACGAGACATCGGGTCTAGTACATATCATGGCATACATGATTGATCCAATTGCGGAAGCATATGGAATCCCAATCATTCTCTTACGCTCATCAGTTGTCTTAGGACACTGATTCTTGCTTAGAGTTATGCCATGTCCTACTGGCAAATTTCCTCTCTTAGAGTTTTCCATGCAGAATCTCTTAAGAACTTTGTCAATATATGTATCTTGACTTAAACCAATCAATTTCTTGGATCTATCACGATAGATCCTAATGCCAAGGATATAAGCGGCTTCTCCCATATCTTTCATAGAGAAACACTTTCCTAACCAAGTCTTTACAGACTGCAGTGCGGGAATGTCGTTTCCTATGATCAATATGTCATCAACATATAGTACCAGAAATAATACTACGCTCCCACTAATCTTCTTGTAAACGCAAGGTTCATCTTCATTCTTGATGAAGCCAAACTCTTTGACCGATTCATCAAATCGAAGATTCCAACTCCTAGAGGCTTGCTTCAATCCATAAATGGATCGTTGCAATTTGCATACTTTGTTAGAATTTTCTGGAATTACAAAACCTTCAGGTTGTGTCATGTAAACATCCTCAAGTAAGTTCCCGTTAAGGAACGCTGTTTTGACATCCATTTGCCATATCTCATAGTCAAAATATGCGGCTATGGCAAGTAAAATTCTTATAGACTTGATCATTGCTACGGGCGAAAAGGTTTCATCATAGTCGATTCCATGAATCTGCCTATAGCCTTTCGCTACAAGTCTAGCTTTATAAGTATGCACCTTTCCATCCATGTCAGTTTTCCTTTTGAAAACCCATTTGCATCCTATGGTTTTCACACCTTCGGGCGCATCAATCAAGTTCCAAACTTGATTATCATACATGGATTTAATTTCAGATTCCATGGCTCCAAGCCATTTATCTGAATCAGGAGCGGACATCGCTTCTTGGTAGGAAGTAGGTTCGTCATCAACTTTGACTTCTACTTCATTGCCATCCGTCATGAGAAATCCATATCTCTCAGGTTCAGATCGCACCCTACCAGTTCTGCGAGGAACTTGAGTATTCTGAGTAGGTTCCACAACTCTTTTTGAAACTTGTTCAGATCCAACATTTTGTTCCATGTAATTTTCGGGTTCTCGAATTTCTTCGAGATTAATTTTACTCCCACTAATTCCTTTAGAGAGAAACTCTTTCTCTAGAAAGGTACCATGACGGGCAACAAACACTTTGTTTTCCGTGCGGTTGTAAAAGTGATAACCCTTAGTTTCCTTAGGGTAACCAACGAAAATACATTTATCAGATTTAGGTGTGAGTTTGTCAGATATGAGCTTCTTAACAAATGCTTCACAACCCCAAATCTTCATGAAAGACAAACTAGGTTTTCTTCCAGTCCACATCTCATGTGGAGTCTTTGGAACAGATTTTGTTGGAACATTATTTAGTGTTAGTGCAGCAGTTTCTAGTGCATGTCCCCAAAAGGTTAAAGGAAGATCAACTTGACTCATCATGGAGCGGACCATATCCAATAAAGTCCTATTTCTCCGTTCGGACACACCATTCCATTGTGGTGTCCCAGGTGGAGTTAATTGTGAAACAATTCCACAATCTTTCAGATGATTGTCAAATTCTTGGCTTAAATATTCTCCACCTCGATCTGATCGAAGTGCTTTAATAGTTTTGCCAAGTTGATTTTGTACTTCATTTTGAAATATTCTAAATATCTCAAAAGATTCACTTTTATGTTTCATTAAGTAGACATAGCCATATCTACTAAAATCATCAGTAAAAGTTATGAAGTATTGATATCCTCCCCTAGCATTGCAACTCATGGTCCACACACATCAGTATGTATGAGGGCCAATAAGTCATTAGCCCTTTCACTACTCTTAGTAAAAGGTGCCTTAGTCATCTTTCCAAGTAAACATGACTCACAAGTTTCATATGATTCAAAATCATGTGAATCTAGAAGTCCGTCCCCTTGGAGTTTTGAGATACGCTTCTCATTAATATGACCAAGACGGCAATGCCACAAATAAGTATGATTTACATCATTAGGTTTGGATTTCTTATTTACATTATAAACACTCTTATTATTCCCACTTTCAACATCAAGAACATAAAGGCCATTAAATGAACATGCAGTACAATAAAGCATATCATTTAAATAAATAGAAAACTTCTTATTTTCAATAAGAAACTTAAAACCTTCATTATCCAAACAAGAAATTGAAATAATATTTCTACTTAAATCCGGAACGTAATAACAATTGTTCAAAACAAGAATTAATCCGCTAGGTAAAATGACATCATATGTTCCTACGACTAATGCAGCAACTCTTGCTCCATTCCCCACGCGTAGGTCCACTTCGCCATCTTTAAGTAGCCTTCTATTCCTTAGTCCCTGCACATTTAAACAAATGTGAGATCCACATCCAGTATCTAATACCCAGGAGCTAGAAGTAGAAAGTAGAATATCTATAACATAGATACCTGAAGTAGATGCAGTCCCACCGCTCTTCTTCTTCTTTAACTCTTCCTTGTAAACCTTGCAATTTCGTTTCCAATGTCCAATCTCATTGCAGTGGAAACAAATTGCATCCTTTTGGGAAGCAGGTTTAGCCACATTAGCTTTGGCAACAATTGCCTTGCTAATCTTGGGTTTGACAACTTTTGCCTTACCCTTTCCTTTGCCTTTTTGGCCCTTTCCTTCCTTAGACACAATGAGTACAGGAGCGGTCTCTTTACCGATTTTCTTTTCTGCCTGCTTAAGCATCCCATGCAATTCAGACATAGTCTTATCCATCCCTTGCATATTAAAGTTCATGACGAACTGATTATAGCTTTTGGGCAATGAATTAAGAATAAAATCGGTAGCCAACTCAATCTCAATTGGATGGCCAAGCCTCTCTAGTTTCTCAAAGTAAGCCTTCATTTTCAAAACATGAGGGCTCACAGACTGTCCTTCGCTCATCTTGCATGAGACTAGGGCAGCTATGGTGTCGAACCTCTCTTGCCTTGCTTGTTCTTGGAACATATCTTTCAATGTAGCAGCAAGGTCAAATGCTTCCAAGTGTTCAAGAATCTTCTGAAGTTCTGAACACATGGCCGCAAGCATAAGACAACCCACCTCACGAGAATCATTCACATGTTTCTTGTAGGCGTTTCTCTCATCCTTGGGTGCATTAGAAGCAGGTTCTTCTTCAGGAACGGGCTCATCAAGAATATAGAGCTTATCCTCATGCTTTAGAACAATTCTAAGGCTACGGATCCAATCCGTATAGTTAGCTCCATCTTCTTGAAGTTTCTCCTTCTCAAGGATAGATCGCAGTGATAAATTTGTATTCTGAGCCATTATCTACAATTATGCAAACATATAATTAAATATGAGTACCAACTTAATTAAAGATATTAAATTAATAGTATTTTACAAATACTCCCACTAAATTATATAACCTTCATATACATCCAATGTATAATATAATTTGAATGGGCTAAGATCCATATTTCACTTAACTTTGAGTCGGCTAGGGCACGACTGCTCAAAATAAGTTATTTAGGTAGACAACTCTTTGTCAATCATATCGTATATGACTCTTAGATCTTTTATGAGATTTTAGATATCGTATATCTAACATGTTTAATCTCATCTGTGCCTTAGGCCCAAAACTGTTTTGATAGCCTAATTAAGTTAAACCATTTTAAACGTATAGGAATCACTGTTTCCTCATCTTGCTCATAAATGGATAGAATCAATGCACCTACGCTAGGGCGTAACCCACACAAAACTACCCACGTACTCACAAGTGTTTTAATCATGGATTGACACGGAACTTAAATTTTAAAGAAGGTTCATGACATATAGCATGGTCAATGTTTATAGTCACATAATATAAACACATAAAGCAACGGTAATAATTTAACTAATCTCATTAATTAAATTAAGATTTCATGTGATTGATTTATGGGGATAAATTCTTTAACACATTATTGAGAGCACGATTGTACGGTCGAAACTAAGCCAGAAGGCATCCACAATCCCGTACCAAATTTAGAAACTAGAAGGAACAACTATGTAAGGTCGAAACTAAGCCAATAGGCATCCACAATCCCTTACATAAAGTAACTCGATTCTAAATTCTTTTGTCCCATCAATTCATTACTTTGACCTTGATATTTGTTTTCAGGAAACACGGTTTCTCAAACCAGCCATCTGACAAACAAATTCAATCCAAAGTGATTTTAAACAAGCCATTTAATTTCAGGAAACACGGTTTCTAAAACCAGCCATCTGAAAAACAAATTCTGTCCAAAATCAACCTGCTCGGCCGAGTCCTTTAAGGTGCTCGGCCGAGCGCCTCTGTGTTCCAGAAAACCCTTTGCTTCTGACGACTCTGCTCGGCCGAGTCTTATAGACTGCTCGGCCGAGCACCACGAACAGAACAGTTTTCTTGTCGAATTTTAATTCTAAGATTGCTTTCCTGATTCATTTAGGATTTGGTGTTCATAATGATCATATCATCATGTTCATCAAAACCTTGAATAAACGATTTATTCATGAATCAAAGATCATCATCAAATCAATCCAATAATTTTTGATAATCTAAAGGAACATAATAATCAAATTATTATTGCAATCGTAGATTCCACATAACGTATTTAAACGGTGCGATTTTATGATTTCAATATATCTCATATACAAACATAAAACTCAGATCACATAAACATCTTGAATCCAAATTCACATAGCATGCCAAAACATATAATCCAATTATATCATTAACATGTTATTATTAAAATAATCATGATGAACGGGGCTCTGATACCACTGTTGGGTTTTGTGCAAACATGCGCAGCGGAATAAAACCCAAAAGCCTAGATCCGATCACGATGATTAAATTAATATGGAGATGAATTTAGAACACTAACCGTGACGGAGCTTTAAAATTCTGAGATCTTCAATCTTTGTTCTTCGCGCTTCTTCGAATCACGAACGTAGGAACGACCGCAAAACTTGGATCACGAACTTTGAAGGAGTTGATGCCAACGCCCTCTATGTTTATCCACACGCGAACGAATTTCAAGAACGATTCTTGAACCGGATTGCTAGACCCAATAGAAACTCTTTCTACTTTGAAGGCTATATAGAAAATCAATGTTCTTATTCTTGAGGAAGAAGAAGAACTTGTTTTTCTCTCTCTTGGAGGCTATCTAATTGATATGGAATCAAATCATACTGATTAGGTCGTTGTTAGAGGTTTATATACTTATTAGTCCTAAACCGTTTAGGAGAAATAGGTTAAAACCCGTCACAACACGAAATCAGTTCTTGGGCCCGAACAGGGCCTGCTCGGGCGAGTCCTTTAAGGTGCTCGGCCGAGCACCTTTCCTCCAGAAAATCTGACCTTCTGATTTCCCATGCTCGGCCGAGTCATATGAGGTGCTCGGCCGAGCACCACCAGAATTCCGTTTTAGCCTTTTAAACAATTCGTCCTTTTGTGTGTGACCCCATAGGATTATATTAAGTTGGCAATGAGCCCAAACACATTTGTGCTCATAAATCATGAGCGGACTCTAGCAAGCCATCATGACTACCCAATTAATATAACTTGTATAAGTTCGTGAATCCTTTATAGAACATATTACAATCTCTTTGTTTCACGATGTCTATTGAACGTAAGCCATGGTCAATGGTCAACTTACAATGTTCAATGCTTTCTCGATCCAGAATGTATTGATAGTACAAATCTTATTTGAGCACGGACATGCATTTCATCAACACCATTCTTCGAGTGGCCAAAGCTTGACATCTCTCTCTTACGAGGAACAAATCCCTTCTTGATTTATTATCTTTCCCTACATGAATCCGATTATGCCAATCACATTCTTTATAGCTACCCGATTAGGGGTAACGTTTGAATATGTCAAACGTAATGTTCATCGAGTGGAAGACTATGATAATCTCAGGTCTAAAGATTCCAGTAATATAACTATATGAGACTTAATTATGACATTGTGACCATGACATAAATCTCATATGGGTCAGTCCAGTATTTGGTCTCCAACAAATACCCATAAGTTTAATTGTATCCCATACACCATAATCATCATATGATTATCCATTAAACTTATACTAACAATTAATCATAATTATCAGGGACGGGGATTATTATAATAAACATGCAAAGGATATAATAATCAACCATTCAATATCTTTAATATATAAATAACATTAATCGTTTTACAAAACGTGCCTAGAGCATACAACACCAATATGGAGGTGCTGACCAACATCCGTCCTCCAATTGGGACCCGGGTTTATAGGGTATGTAGTGCAATTAATCTACATGTGTACACGTGTGTGAGAGTCAAGATCTAGGTGACAAAGAGAAAATAAATTTTTTTTTTTTAAAAGCAAAACAAAAACATGCAATGGCCGAGCCAAGTGGCTGCCTACGTTTCCCTCTTGTAGAGGAACTCAAGCCGTCGTAGTTCACACATAAAGCAAACGCAAGTAAATCAAGAAATAAAATCAATTAGCAAATACTCCTGCAAAGCAAAGGTTAGCTTTACGATACATGGGGAGTTTCTTCATTGCTAGGAAGGTTCTAAGACTCAGAAACAGAGGGGGGAGCAGATCTGAAACCATGTATACGTGTTTGAACCAAACAAAACTCCCTTTTTCAAACCAGTGAATCAAATCAGCCGGACAGAACTGGGATGTCTCGTACGGGACAAGTGATCCCTTGTACGAGGCATCCTGGTCTGGGAACAGATTATAGTACTGAATACAGAATTTTAAGAATAACGACGATGATTTCAACACAAGTCTAGCTCTCTTATGATGTTCATCCCCAGCAGAGTCGCCACTGTTTGCGCGTGGGTTTTCTCTCTTGTTGGTGTGTTGTCGTTCCTCGCTTTACCTTTTGATCTTGAGAGTCGCCACCATGTTTAATGGACACGGACCGTGAGATTCTTGAGTTCGGGGTTAAGTTATGGATTGGAAGGTCAAGGAGCACCCAATCCACCCGATCTAGGATCGGTCTTGCTTACGAAATCATCATCATTATAAAATATTATGCATTCATGTACAAATAAGAAAACAAACGAATAAATAATTTTTTATTTATTTGGGATGTCGGATCATATGCTCGAGACCATCTCCATGATTGGAGAGATTTAGGCTGATCCTTTGATGGAATCACATACTCAAAAAAACAAGAAGAGGATGAGAAGGTAGAAAAACACAAGTAAGTTTTACCTAAGCGTTCTTCGAGAATCCTATGGATGGCCTTGGCTAAAGGCCTTGAAGATTCAATGAACTTGGCTTGAATGGTGTTGTGAAGACTTCAATTTCGTGGGTGAGGATGAGAGGCCGATTATGAGGACCTCTTCGATCAGATTTGGAGTGGTTTGGTGGGTGAATGACCATTCTAGAGGTTTTTCGGTTCAAGAACCTTTTTATTTATAGGATTCTTGACCTAGGGTTTTAGCCAAGAAGGTAAGTTTGGATGGGAATCAAGGACCTGATCTCCAAGAAGGTATTTTTGGACTCTAGGATCGCTCATTTGGTTTTTCCCGGGTTGCTTGAGTGTTTGCCAAGAAACGGGGTTAAGATCAACAACAAAACTGACCTAAAACCCGACTGTTAAGGGGGATATCTCGTACGAGACATCAATGTCTCGTACGAGACATCTCAGTGTTGGAATTCACTTTTTGCCCTCTGCAGTAGTTTTAATGTTCATTTTGGCCCCTTACTAACGGAGTCAGTTAGAAACTTAACGAAACATGTCCAACTTAACAAGTTTTGACCCAAATCAAAGGCGAGACACAGAAGTAGTGTGATTATGAATGAATGTCCAAAATGGGGTGTCTACACATGCGGAGGGAGAAACACATACAGAGGGAGGGTGTCTTGTACGAGACATGGATGTATCGTACGAGGCATTCAGCCTGACAGCCAGATTGCAGATTTTAGGAGATTTAGGTTGACTAAACAGCAGAAACACATACAGAGGGAGGATGTCTTGTACGAGACATGGATGTATCGTACGAGGCATTCATCCTGACAGCCAGATTGCAGATTTTAATCCTATTTTGGTCGGACGGAATTTAATCCGTTTTGAGGGTTACTATCTAGTTCGTCTTGGAACAGTGGATTCTGTCACCTTATAATATGAGCCCCTTGTTTTTCACCTGTATTGCACTCTCCCAAACGGACAATTCAGGCAAAGGTCCCATATTCTCATCAAAATCCACCATTCAATTAGCCAAACTTAAGTGATTCCGTAATTGTTTTGCACTTTGTTAAACAACGCCTTTAATGCAATCAAACCTTATGAATTCTTGTAAGGGACAACCGAAAGGGATATTGTCAAAAGCATGATTTTGATGGTAAAAGAGACTAGACTCAGTGAACGTAGAAAAATTCTCAATTTCACCATCGCGATCCTTTGTCCAACAATTTTTTAACCGAAGGGACAATCGTCAAGAATTCATGAAGGGGGTATTATAGATTGTAGGCAAAGATTAAAATAACCCTAAGAACCGAACCGATCGGTCTCGAGGAGTGTCCTATTGACTATTATGTGTGCATGAGGTTGATGCAGGGCTTACGTCTAAGGCTCCCCATGAACACAGTCTAGGAGCATGTCACGGAGTGGGTACACCATCTTTGGAGAGATCGGCGAGTACCACTCGTAAAGTGGGGGTTCTTACCGACATCCGTCCTCAGATTGGGACCGGGTTAACGGGTATGTAGTGCAATTAATCTACATGAGTCCATGTGTGTGAGAGTCAAGTTCTAGGTGTCAAAGAGAAAATAGAAAGTTCTTTTTGAAAATAAAATTAAAACAAGCAATGGCCGGGCCAAGTGGCTGCCTATGTTTCCCTCTTGTGGAGGAACTCAGGCCTTCGTAGTTCACACATAAAGCATAACAGAATCAAAGCAAGAAATATTTCAAGTTAACAAATACTCCTGCAAAACAAAGGTTAACTTCATGATATACGGGGAGTTTTTTTATCATTGGGAAGGCCCTAAGACTCAGAAACAGGGGGGAGGACAGATCTGGACCCTATTACATGTTTGAACCGGACGGGATCCTTCAAACCAGGTGAAACAGACTATCGGGCAGAACTGATATGGCTCGTATGAGACAAAGATACCTCGTACGAGGCATCCCAATCTGGGAATAGAAAGCTGTACAGAATGCAGAATTTTAAGAACGACGATAAGTTTTTCCACGCAAGTCTAACCCTCTTAGTATGATTTCTCCCCAGCGGAGACGCCACTGTGAGAACGCGTCCTTTTTCTTCGGGTTGTTGGTTTAAAGTGTTTCGTTGATTATAAGGACTTGATGTTGGGTTTTGAGGCACCTTGCGCAGCGGAATAAAGCAATATAAAATCAACAAACCCCTAAGCCCCAAGATCCATTCATGATTATTAAATTAATAGAAAGATGAATTTAGAATACTAACCATTGTAGAGTGTTTAAATTTACCTGATCTTCAAATCTTTAAGTCTTCAAGCTTTAGATTTGATCTCCTCGTTCTTCAAGTTCATTGGATCACGATAACAGGAACACGAACTTGAGATGCTAAAGCAAGCATCCTCTATGTGTATCCACACACGAACGAATATCTAGAACCATTCTAGATCTGGATTGCTAGACCTATTAGAAAACCCTTTTCTAATCTTCAAAGGCTATATGAATTTTGGTGTTCTTGATCTTTGATTCTCAATCTTGGATCAAGAATTATGTTTCTCAAACATACTAGGTTGAATTAGTTTAATGTCTAGTGAAAAGATGTATTTATAGTCCCTAGTCATTAACCCTTAATGACCTAGAAGACCTAAATCTCGTCACCCAATTAAACTGGCCAAAAACTGACTTCAGGGGATCTGCCACGGTCGTGCTCACAAAGTGGCACGGCCGTGCCAGTTATTCCGACTGAAATCTCCCTTGGATCATTATGGCACGGTCGAGCTTGTCATCTGGCACGGTCGTGCCATTTGGCATGGTCGTGCGCACAGAACGGCAATGGTCGTGCCATTTAGGCCGAACCTGCCAGATTTTCAGCTTTTTCTAATTTTAGCCTTTTGATCAATTCGTTATTTTGTGTGTGACCCCATAGGATTATATTAAATTGGTAATGAGTCCAACCAAGGTCAAACTCATAAATCATTAGCGGACTCTAGCAAGCCATCATGACTACCCAATTAATATAACTTAACGACGTTCGTTCATCCTTATAGAACATATCACAATCCTTTTGTCATGCGATATCATATTGGACATAAGTCATGGTCCATGTCAACTTATGTTATCCAATGCTTTCTCGATCTCGAGTAGATTGATATGAGCAAATGACATTGAACACTTCAATTCATTTGGGTACTGCCGTATACTATCATCAATCTCACTCATCGAGAGGCCAAGCAGATATCTCTCTTGAGAGAGGGACAAATTCCATCTTGACTTATCATTCTTCCCTACATAAATCCGATTATGCCAATTCGTAGCCTTTAAAACCACCGGTTAGGGGTAGCGTTTGAGTACGTCAAACATAATGTTCATCATGTGAAAGACTATGATAATCTCAGGTCTAAGGATAAATGATATAACTATTATGAGATTTAATTATGACATCTGACCATGACATAAATCTCATAGGTGGGGCAAGTCCAGTATTTGTTCTCCAACAAGTACCCATAAGTTTAATTTGTATCACATACACATGATCATCGTATGATCATAAATTAAACTTATACTAGTCCTTCATAAGTACTAGGGACGGGGATTATTATAATAAACATGTAAAACATATAATAACCCAGGGTTGTTATCTCCATAAAAATGAGAACATGATGTAACGTAAGCCTTTCTCAAGGGCCTAGGGCATAATCTCCAACACTTGATTGTTGCTCGATTTGTTGTGAGTCGCCACCATATTTAACGGAACACAAACCATGAGATTCTTGAGCTCGGGGTTAAGTTTATGGATTGGGAAGATCAAGGAGCACCCAATCCTCCCGATCTAGGATCGGTCTTGCATACGAAATCATCATCATTGTCTTAAAATTATGCAAAACATGTATGAAAGAAGCCAAATAAATAATTTCTTATTTTTTTGGAATGTCTCGATCATGTGCTTCGAGACCATCTCCATGGATTGGAGAGGCTCTAGGATGATCCTTTGATGGAATCACACTACTTCAAAGCAAAGAAAGAGATGAGAAGATAGAAAAAGAACGAATTTACCTAAGCGTTCTTCAAGAATCCTATGGATGGCCTTGACAAAAGGCCTTGACTTGACTTGGATTGTGTTAGTTTCTTCCAAATTTCATGGGTAAGGGAGGAGGACTGATTATGAAGGTCTCCTTGTGGTTTAACGGCCTTGGGGCTGTCAAGAATGATTCTTCGTCGTCCCTTTTCTAAGTGAAGGGACCTTTTATTTATAGGTTTTTGGTGACTTAGGGATCAAGCCAAGGAGTTGTTTTTGTATGGGAATCAAAGACTCAATTCTCAAGAGGTTATTTTTGGATTCTAGGATCGTCCATCAGATTCTTCCGGGATTGCATGAGTGTTTTGCCAAGAAACGAGGTTGGGATCAACAAGGAAAAACTGCGAGACCCGACTGTCGAGGGGGATGTCTCGTACGGACATCCAATGTCTCGTACGAGACATCTTGTGTCTGAATCACAGATTACCCTCCTACAGTAGTTTTAATGTTCATTTTGGCCCCTAACTAATGGATTCAGACAGAAACTTAACGAGACATGTCAAACTTAACGAGTTTCGACCCAAATCAAAGGCGAGACACAGAAGAAGTAGTGTGATTATGAATGAACGTTCAAAATAGGGTGTCTACACATGCCAATCTTTTGTTGCTTCTACATGGGTCACTCTTCTACAAGGCACACAATCTCATATCTTTTACAAGTTCCACATTCTCAACCCTTGACCTTATCTCTGGGTCACACGTGAGGGGGCTTGCTAGACAATATATCTCATCCACTAAAGAACTAAATACATACCATTTTATTGACTTGAGGGGCATGTCCTGATAGCACCAATTGGTTTTAAGGTGTAACCTTCAATATAATCTACTACCGGTCAGTTCAAGCATATGCCCACACTTGGGCCTCTCCCTACTTCCATATTCTAATTATAATAGTGAGTATTAGCCCTCAAATTATTTTCGTGAAAATATAAACGGCCAATTTCATTTATCTAGTGGGAGATAAGATAATGAGCTTCAGAAGATGGAAAATATGGGCTTGTTCAAACTACTTTCCATGTCGATGTGCGCTCGTAAACAAAATGGTGTAGCTAATTCCAACCCACTAGTGTCAGCTACTCATTTACCCAATTTATATCGTAAATTGTCCTTTTTTCACCTAAGCCTTATTTTGACGTGTCATGATTATATTTCACTTCTAATCCTTATCGTTGGTTTCATCTTAATCCAATGGTTCAGAGTGTTGATTTTTTTGAAAATAGTCATTAGGGTTGCAAGCCGCCATCACTATACCTTCTTCGTATCTCTATTTCATGTATAAATATTTCATACCTTTTACATGATCCATTTCTTTTGATGTCAATGCATGTTGTCTTTCCTTGTAAATATATGTGTGTTTTGTTGGTGTGTATGCCTTAGGCACGTTATTTGAATGATTAATGTTATCATTTGATTTATGCTTTAATAAAGATATTGAATGTTTGATTATTATATCTTTTGCATGTTTATTATAATAATCTCCGTCCCTAGTAATTGTGATTAATTACTAGTATAAGTTTAAAAGATAATCATATGATGATTATGTGT
>JAOWBW010000117.1:665582-938256 GCA_026119855.1 Campanula takesimana
CCACGCAAGAAGGAGGTGAGGAGAAGGATCGAGCCTAGTGGTGCACGAATAGTAACTTCTACAATTTCAAAAGAGTACTAAGTTTAAATATTTTTTTTGGCTATAAATCTCGGATTGATACGAAAATGAAGTTATTATAGTTATAGTGTGAAAATGAAATTATGGGATTAATCAATATGCTAATCAGGAATAGAAAACTGAGATTAATTCAAAAATATTTTGAGGCCTTTCAATGTGGCATATCAAGAAATTTGGTGAAAGTGGTCAAATTCTGAGGTAACAAAAAAAAAAATGAGAAACACTATCAAAGATCGAAAGAACCTATTTTTTCATTTGTTCGCTCTTGTAAAACACGTTTTTTCCTAATGAGTACGAAAAACGTGTTTTTTTCTAATCATCTGGCGCTCATCAGCACACTCGCTGAACCTTCGTAACACAACAACTGGTCATCTTAAACATTGTTTCTGGCTATCTATTAACACATCAACTGCTCTTCAAATTTTCTTTCCAGGAAAACCTTTTGGCTATCACTTTCAAAGGTTCTGGTTATCAACCTCAAAGGTTTTGGCTATCAGTCTCAAAGGTTAATTCAACTTTAAAAAAGTTTTTTTTTCTCACAGACGATGCTCGTTAAATTATATTCAGAAGACATTGTTATTTATATCCAGAACCTCTTGAGCTTATATCCAGAAGATTATGTGCTTGAAAATCATATTCAGAAGACTTTATATTGATATCCAGAACCGTTTGATAATTCTGATTATTTACAAAAATGTCACCCGCGTTTTTATAAAGAAGTTTCACATAATTTTTGAAAGGCCCTAGTTTGAATTGCAAATGATCAGACAGCTATGGTTTGGCTTAGCTGTCAGATATTTGAAGAGTTGTGCAGTGGAATATATATATATATATATAATATATATATGTTTGAAATAATGATAGGACAATTAACACAATGAAATAATGCAAGTGTGTGTGTGTGATTGCAGAAAAGGAAATAACACAACAAGATTTAAAGTGGTTCAGAGTTCACTCCTCCTACATCCACCCCCACTGTCAAACTTTGACAAGTGAGATCAATTTATTATAATCTTAATCAACAAGAATTACACAAATTGATAGGTAAGTTCCTTGAACTTCCTCTTCCTAATTAGTACAGTCAACTAGGGATACACTTAAAGTACAGCCTTAAGTGCTTTTACAACTTGAAGTACAGTCTCAAGATTTACAACATAAATACACTCAAAGTACAGTCTTGAGTGTTTACAAAATATTTATACACCTAAAGTACAGTCTTAGGTGTTTACAATCATACACTTAAATTACAGTCTTAAGTGCTTTTTCAACTTGAAGTACAGTCTCAAGATTTGCTAATTGTGAGTCATCACACTAAGGTTGTTGTAGTAGAAACAGGGGCTGAAGGTTTGGGTTTGGAATGGTGTTTGAAGGGTAGGGATTGATGTGTAAGGTTTGAATTCTAGGAGGAGTGTAAGGGGTAAGGGAAAGGGTGTTTTTGGATTGTCAAAAGGGTGGTTTGTGCAGAGGATGAAGTCTTCTATTTATACACATTAATGTAGCCGTTGGAATATGACTGTTGCAGCACCATTAATGTGTCTTTGACTGGTCTTTGCCCCACTTGTCCACTTGCAGGTCTTCATTGAGCTGGATTGAGGGAATGGCTTCCAGAAGGTCTTCAATGGTCTTCAATGGTGGTCTTGATAGCTGTGAAGATACAGGATCCATCTTGGTTGAGATTGTGATAGCAAAGGATGAGACAGAACAATGGCTGTCTGATGAAGAAGCCATAGCTGTCAGATCACAACAAGGCTTAGCTATCAGAGATGATCTTCAATATGGGTGGAGGAGCTGTTAAAGATCTTGATGCTTAGAACAGATATATGATTCATGTTATTGTAGTAGTACAATCAATGTAAGAATGAGAATCATAGCTGTCAGACTCACAGCTGTCAGATAAACTGAAGCCTTAGCTGTCAGTTTATACTGTGGCTTAGATCATTAGTTAAGACATGTATTTGATTTGTATAATGTAAACATGTAATTAACTTATTGTTCTCAGCCATTTTGAGTTACATAACTGTTGAGTAACAAGATGAATATGAGTGTTGATTTGGTCAGTTATCATCTTAACTGTCAGTCATGACTGACAGTTATGACTGACAGTTTTCATCTTTTGATATAAACCCTGTTCCTTATATATTCCTTTATCAAAACCATCTAACTATGACTTTGATCAAAGTTAGGTCCTAACAATTTCCCCCTTTTTGGTAAAGGAAGATATATTTAGAACTTGTCTTCACAGTTAATGATAAGAAAGATATGAAATTAGATAATTCAGGGATTCTCAACATTCACAAGTACTTTTGAATGAAATTGAAATACTTGAATGTAACTCAAAGAAAAGATGTTTAGGGATTACATCCATCAATACCAAAAAAATTGTTTCAAACACCAAAATAGAACAATCATTTCAATACACCATAAAAAGTCATGCATCATGAAGTTGATCATAGAATTCTTCATGCTCTTGTCTTGCAGACAGAAGGTCATCTCTTTCTTCTTCCAGCATTCTTCTCATATCTGGTTCAACCCCTCTGTAATAGAATTCATTGTTCCATTCCCAAGTCATCCTATCATCATACTTGAAGGAGTCATCTTCCCTTGCTCTGAGCTGATCCTTCCTCAGTGGCATTTGGTCATTTCTGATTCTCATTGGACCCCACAAGTGCTTTTGCTTTCTTCTTGCTGTCTTCTCTTGCTTGGGCATAGAGGATGGGCCAGGTTGGTGTTGAGTTGGTGCTTGAGGTTCAGGGGAAGTATGAGAGGATTGCTGAGGAGGGCTTTTGGTGGTAGGAGATGGAATATTGATGGGTGAGTCTGCATTTGGGCTTGTAGCATTATCATCATCATTATTTCCAGAGCTGTCAGAGTCTGAAGAGACATCAATAATATCATTGACTCTGTTGTGGCTGACAGCTAAGGATTCCCTGAACTGTTTGATTTCTGGGATTGATTTCTTTCTCATGGAGCTGGAGTTGACATTGGGAGAGTTAAAAAGTAAGGGATCAACAGAGATTGGATTTGAAAGAAGTGGCTCAATTCCTGGGTGAAGGACTGGATGAAAGATATTGACTCCTCCTTTGCTTATGAAAAGCATAAGTGCAAACTTTCTCTCAAACAGAGAATAATAGAATGTCTTGGCAAGATCAATGCACAAGGAGTAGACTAGTCCCAGAGGCATATAGAGGCAGGAATATAGTGATGGAGAGAGGAGTTGGCTAAAGAGTCTTTCCCAATCAACAAGTGTATTGGGAGTGATGAATTTAGGGAGAGATGGGATTTGATGGACAAAATTGGAGGTGGAGGATGTTCTGGACTTTTTCCATTCTTCATAGGCAAAGAAAACCAGTCCTGCAAGGTTTCTTGCCACTAAAATCAGTCCATTTCTGGACAATTCCCAGAATTTAGGATAAGTGAAGGGATTAGCAATTTCTGGGATGTGAACAACATCCTCTAACTTATCATTTGCCTTTTTGATGGATGAGTAAGAAAAATCAATGCCACATTTTAGCATCCAGGGTTCTCTTTTAGGAAGAAAGAATTGATTGAGAATTGGAGGGCTTGAATGAGATGGAGGAATGTCATGACTGTCAGGACTAAGAGGACTGTCATGGATGGGTTCACTGTCAGAGATATCTTGGCCATGTCCAGCCAGGTTTGGGCTATGAGAGGGTTCTTGAAAGGATTCATTTCCAGGGATTGAAGAGATGGGCTTGGAAGGAGCAGAGAGATTGGTTAAAGGTTTGGGGAGAGAGTGAGGTGATAGATCAGGATAGTTCATACGAAGTTCAGCTATGAAATGGGCTTTGAGGTAGTTCAAGGCTCCACTGACATGAGCTTTGTCTATTCTCTTTTCAAGCTCAAGAATAAGGGCTTTTTCATTTTCTGGGGTTCCATCATAAGTAAGCCCTTTACATGCTTTCAAGAACAAGTCTCCCCTTGAAACTCTTTTGGGATCAATCTCATGTCCCTCTTTGTTTAACCTTTGAATCACTTCAGGTATTTGACTAACATTCCCCCTATCACTTTGAACATTTGGGGCAGGCTCATTCACAGCCTCTTTATCAGGTATGGAAGGGATGGAATGAGTATCAGTTTCCATAGCTGTCTGACTGGGATGACTGGATGATTCTCCTGGACCACTTCTCTCTTTCATTAGCCTAATCCTGAGTTCTTCTATGGCTATCCTTATCTCACCCTCATTCAACACTTGATTAAGATGAATGAGAACAGCTTTTTCAGTATTAGGATGTCCATCCAATCTAATGGCTTCAATAGCACTTAGAATTTTGGCTGACAGCTGAGGTTGGGCAGATGGAATATTCTCATCACTATTCCCCCTTAAGGGTTGCTCTCCTAATGGTTCATTGAGATTTAGGATTGATTCTACAGCAGAATGATGGTCAGAGCTAGATTGGTCCTTGGTGGTTGATAATGATTTTTCAATAGAAGGACTGACAGTTGCTGATTTTGGAGAAGGGGGAGGGGTATTTTGTTTGGTTTTCTTGGTTTTGGTTCTGTCTTTTCTGGTTTTCTTTTCTGAGGCAAGACAGTAGAAGGAAGGGGAGAGGAAGATGTTACCTGTGATCTTGTGACAGCTTTCCTGGTGGGGATGGCTGTCAGTGGTTGCTTGCCTTTCTGCTTTATTTTGGACAAGTCAATAGTTGCCTGGATTTCTTGGGGATCTATATCAGCATCACCAACATCAGCTTGACCTGTGGTGTCATCCTCATGACTGTCAGCAGCATCCATTTCTTCATCATCTTTTCCATGGCTGTCAGATACAGTCTTCTCACTGTCAGCTACATGATCAGCCTTTTCTTTTCCTTTCTCACCAGTTTTGGCTGGAGACACAACATTTTTCTTAAAAACTCCAGTTTTCTTGATTTGTGTTTTTACAATCTTCTTTCTTCTCTTGTAAACTGCTTCTTTGCCACTTGTACCCAATGCTACCAAGTCCTTCCAGTGTGCTATCTTCCTTTTTGATTCTTCTCTTTCCTTTTCTAAAGCATCATTGAAATCTCTAGTGCTTCCATCATTAGCACCTTTCACTACACCTCCTTTCTTTTGCTTCAAGACAACTGTTCTGTCATTGAAGCACCTTGTCTCAGACAGCTTCACTGTTTTCAGCCATTTCTTGTTAAGAGAAGGTTTAAGTCTTGGGATCAAAACCTCAAGGATTCCACTCATAAATCTGAAGTTGTTCATCTTTCCAGTTTGCTTTTTGAACTTGAGAGAGGATATTGAGGAGATAAGTTGGAAGTTGTGAAGGAGAACAGTGCACCAGTTTGTATCTGTTGTCATCAAGCTCAGCATCTGCTTCCATTCATTTGCTCCCATTTGGTCAAATGAAGATTGCTTCCCATCAATGGCTTTGTTGACCACATCCATGAGGGTTGATTTGAAGATGTCAGACTTGTCTTTGGTAACAGCTTTGTCCTGTACATCTTTGAACTCATGGACTTCAACACCAAAGAACTTTTCATAAACTGTCTTCAATCTTTCTGAATTTCTATTCCAAATGTTCTTCTCTGCTTCTTGTTTGTTGGGGATTCCATAGACTTCGTAAACCAAATCCTGAGTGATGGTTATCTCTGTGTTGTCAATGGTGGCTGTGATTGAGTTGTCCTCCTTGTTTCTTTTTCCCACAAGGTAAATCTCTCTGCATAGCTCTTCATAGATTGGGGGTCTTGCTCCCATGAAATCAAGCAGTTCATTCGCCTCAAGTAACTCTTTAATGAGGGCCCCAACATCAGAATCATAGAAATTAGGTTTTATGAAATAGCTGTGAGCATCTGGGTAAATAGCTTTTGATTCTGCCATTGATGATTGAAAGGATTAGGGTTTGAAGGAATTTGTTGGTTGAAAGGATGAAGAACAGAAATGGATTATGAATAGAGAGGTAATGCAACAGGGGTTTTTGGTTTTGAAAAAAGAGTGGGAGGGAATGAAGGGAGAGTGGGTTTAAATGAAATTAATGCGCATTGGGGTTTAAAAGTTTAGTAACTGTTCATTGAACAGTTACTTTTGCCCTCCCCACGTTACAACCATTAACTTCCACAAAACATGGGAAAAACATTCTCTTTTTCAAGGCTTTTGCAGGGAATAGACAGCTGAGTTAATGAACTTTGTGAGCTATTAACACAAATTCTTATCCACAAGTTAGAAATCCATCAGATCACCATAGCTGTCAGATATAATTTAAGAGATTTTGACAACTTAGACTACAAAGAGCTATGATGGCTGTCTAGGATAACTATGGATAATTTTGCCTATAAAACAATGAAAAACTTTGATGAAATTCATTCAGTTCAAATCACAAACATACATGGGTAGATTTGCATCAAAGTTTAATCCCATAAAAATGGCTCAGACAGCTAAGCAACTGGTTTTTGAGAAATCTCATGGTGATGACAAGGGTAAGAATAAAAGAGTGAGAGTAGATCAGGATGATGGTTCAAGAGGGATAGCTGTCAGAGAGGAGATTGATAGTGGAGATGGAGAGGGGATAAGGCTTTTTGGAAAAAACATTAGGGTTGAACAGGGTGAGTCTAGCAAGACAAAAGATAAGGTAGAGGGGTTTATACACTGGGAGAATTGATTAGGCAGGACAGGGTTCAGACAGCTATTGACAGGGGCTTAGCTGTCAAGCAAAAGGTTGAGTCTGAGAAGAAGTACACAGCAGTGACCAGGGATTCACTTTCTCCTGGAGTTGGTTTGTTGGAGGGTAGAGGTGATAACTTTGCTGGGATGCATGTATCTCCTTCTTCAACCATATCTCATCTTTTCAACCAGTTCATAGGTTGTTTTAGCCCTGTCAGAGTTCCAGCTGAGGAAAGAGATGAGTCTAGACCTAGCCAACCATTTGCTATTGCTGGAAATGGTTCTTCTGGAGATTTCAGCTTTGTGACACCACTGGAAGGTTTGCTTCAGCCTTATGATGCAGTAGAAGAGTGGTGGCCAAGAAGAGCTAGTCCTTCTCTTCAGTACTCTGTCACATCAATTGATCCCTTTCTTGAGAGGCATCCAGTGTGGTTGCAAAGGTATCATCAGACCTTGCAATCAACTCAGGAGGCAAGATGTGGTGGAATGAGTGCAGGTGGAGGATCTGGAGAGACAGTGACATTTCCAGGAGATGTCTGACAGCTGAGGAGTGAAGATTTGAGAGAGAGCTGGATTTGAAGGTTTGTGTGAGTTTTGGTTAGTTTTTGGTATGGAGAGAAGGCTTGTGAGATATTTTTAAGGTTGTTTTATGTTTGTTTTTGGTTTTTCTGGTGTTTGGAATAGATAGCTGTCAGTAGTCAGCCATCAGGTTTATTTTAGGAGAATAGCTGTCAGGCTTTACTGGGACAGCATTGCTCCTTTTGTATGCTCTTTTATTAATTAATGAAAAACCTTTTATTTTGGCAAGTTTATCATTCCAAGCATAGCTCTTAAAAGCTCAAATCTTTTCTCATCCATGGCTTTGGTGAGAATATCAGCAACATTATCTTCAGTGCAGACTTTTGAAAGATTAATGTTTCCCTTTTCAACATGGTCTCTAATGAAGTGATGTCTTACTTCAATATGTTTGGTTTTGGAGTGCTGAACAGGATTTTCTGTCATGGCAATTGTGCTAGAATTGTCACAGAAAATTGGTACATTTGTCAAATTTATCCCAAAGTCTTGTAATTGACTTTTGAGATATAGAATTTGAGAACAGCAAAGCCCTGCTGCAATGTATTCAGCCTCAGCTGTTGAAGTAGCAACTGAAGTTTGCTTTTTACTTGACCATGAAATAATTCTTGACCCAATGAATTGACATCCCCACTAGTTGACTTTCTGTCAAGATTGCAACCAGCATAATCAGAATCAGTGAATCCTATAAGAGAGAAGGGTGAGCTTGAGGGATACCATAGACCATAGTCAGGGTTCCTTTGAGATACCTCAGGATCCTTTTGACAGCTGAGAGATGGGATTCTTTTGGATCAGCCTGAAATCTTGCACAGAGGCATACACTAAACATAATGTCTGGCCTGGATGCAGTGACATATAGAAGAGATCCAATGTAGCTCCTATAGAGTGTTTTGTTTACACTTTTTCCATCAGGATCAGCATGGAGCTTTGTTGTTGTTGATAGAGGAGATCTTGCAGGAGATGCAGTTTGCATATCAAATTTTTGTGATCATATCTCTAGTGTATTTGGCTTGGTTGATAAAAATTCCTTCCTCCATTTGCTTAACTTGAAGTCCTAGGAAGAAAGTTAATTCACCAATCATACTCATTTCAAATTTGTTCTTCATGATCTCTCCAAATTCAGAACAGAGAGATTCATTGGATGATCCAAAGATGATATCATCTACATAAACTTGAATAAGTAGAAGATCTTCTCCATATTTTTTGATGAACAAAGTATTGTCAATATGGCCTTTTGTGAATCCTTTACCAAGTAGGTATTTTGACAGTGTGTCATACCAGGCTCTAGGGGCCTGTTTAAGTCCATACAAGGCTTTGTCAAGTTTATAAACATGATCTGGAAACTTTGGATATTCAAAGCCAGGGGGTTGAGACACAAATACTTTTTCATTTAGAACTCCATTGAGGAAGGCACTTTTGACATCCATTTGAAACACCTTCATCTTTTTGTATGAAGCAAATGCAAGAAACAGCCTTATTGCTTCCAATCTTGCAACAGGTGCAAATGTTTCATCATAGTCAATTCCTTCCTCTTTCCTGTATCCTTGAGCAACAAGTCTTGCTTTGTTTCTCACAACAGTGCCATCTTCATTCATTTTGTTCCTGAAAACCCATCTTGTTCCAATGACAGTTTGATTCTTGGGTTTAGGAACTAGCTGCCATACTTTATTTCTCTCAAATTGCTCCAGTTCTTCTTCCATAGCTTCAATCCAATCAGCATCTTGTAAAGCTTCATTTATCTTTTTGGGCTCCAGTTGAGAGATGAAGGCACTCATTAGGACATCATAGAGAGGTATGTCAGAGGGGATAGGAGATCTGTTGATGGAAGGTTAATGAAGATATCATTGTTTGGAGCTATTTATGGGTGATAACACTTGAGGAAGAGGGTTTCTCATTGATATTTGTGAAGGTTCTGTGGTCAGATGGATGATGACTGTCAGGTATAGGATGGCTGTCAGTCACAGGATGACTGTCAGTCAAGGGTTGGCTTTGCAGTTGGGTATTTTCTTCTTCATCATCTTGATTGGTTGGGAATAAGTTGGACAAAGGCTTGGTTGAGAGGACTGGTTGATGATGTGAGTGATGGCTATCAGACACAGGATGACTGTCTGGCACAGGATAGCTTTCAGATGAATCTCTTGGTACCATGTAAGGAAGGTTTGATGAATCTAATTCATGATGAAGTACAGTTGAGTCAGTGATAGGAGAAACTTCAGGAAGATTGTCTTAGTTTCCTAATCCTTCATCAAAATCACACAATTCAGTCCCACTTTGATCATTGTTTTCATCAAAGTCAACATGAATTGATTCTTCCACTACAAGTCTTCTTTTGTTGTATACTCTATAAGCTTTGCTTGTATTAGAGTAGCCAAGAAAGATTCCTTCATCACTTTTGGAGTCAAATTTGTCCAAATTATTCTTTCCATTATTGTGAATGAAGCATCTACTTCCAAAACTGTGAAAGTAGGAAATGGTAGGAACTTTGTCATTCCATAATTCATATGGAGTCTTCTTATGGAATTTGTTGATTAGAGTCTTGTTTTGAACATACACAGCAGTAGTGACAGCTTCACCCCAGAAGTATTTTGGAAGGTTGTGTTCTGACAGCATTGTTCTTGCTGCCTCACAAATAGTTCTGTTTTTCCTTTCAGCAACTCCATTTTGTTGGGGTGTTCTTGGGGCTGAGAAATTGTGTTCAATTCCTTTTCTATCACAATATTCTTCTACTCCTGTGTTTTCAAATTCCTTTCCATGATCAGATCTGATTTTGATTATGGAAGTTCCTTTTTGATTTTGAATTTTATTGAACAGCTTTGTCAGACAGCTAAGAGTGTCACTTTTGGATTCAAGAAGAATGATCCAAGTGAATCTTGTGTAGTCATCAACCACAACTAGGGAGTATCTTTTTCCTCCTAAAGACCTAGTTCTTATGGGTCCAAATAGATCCATATGAAGAAGTTCAATAGGTCTTGAGGTGTCCAATCTGGTCTTGGGCTTGAAAGAAGATCTCTTTTGCTTCCCACATTGGCATGCTTTGCAAAGTTTGTCCTTCTTGAATGGAATCTTTGGAAGGCCTTTAACTAGGTTGGAGTTTGCAAGCTTGGATATGGTTTTGAGGTTTCGATGAGCCAATCTTTTGTGCCAATACCATGACATATCAGATTGACTAAATGACAGAAGGCAGTGAGCAGATGAGGATTCAACAATCTCTAAGTTTAGGCAGTAGAGATTTCCTTTTCTTGAACCAGTCAGAATGACTTTATTGCTTTTGTCTTTTACAGTGCATAGATCCTTGGTGCAAACAACATGATATCCCTTATCACAGATTTGACTAATACTAATCAAATTGTGTTTGAGACCTTCTACATAAGACACATTTGTGAAAATGATGTCTTTAGTAACAAGATTTCCTGATCCTTTGACCTTAGCTTGGGAATTGTCACCAAAGGTTACATTTGGACCATTTTTAGGGATATATTGTTGCAACCAGTCTTTATTGAAGGTCATATGCCTACTACAACCACTATCTAAATACCAGAGTCCTTTCCTAGGTACCTGCAAAACAAAAAAGTAAATTTTATGGTACCCTTTTTATTCCTTTTTGGGTCCAAAGGATTAGTTTTTCTTTGGTACCCTAGCTCTGTTCATTGGTCTTTTAAAGAACTGGTTTAGGGTATTGTAGTATGACATGATTTGCATCATGTAGGGGGTAAGAACATTGGTTTGGGATGGATTAAAGTAATGATTGGGGTTATTGTATTGGGGCTGAAATTGGAAGGCATTTGGATAGGATGATCTAGGAGATTCATTTTGATAAGCATGGCCCTTTCCATTTGAGCATTGCCATTGAGGTCTTTGTTGTTTGGAGTATCTATGCTTGTTGTAGAATCTTTGTTGCCTTGTGGTTCTTTGTTGGTTGGAAGACCTTGGCTGTCTGTCAGGTCTTGGCTGTCTGTCAGACCTTGGCTGTCTGATAGATCTTGACTGACTAGCCCCTTTTTGCATCATAATTTCTTTCTGTATATTGGCTCCTTTTTGAACCCAAATATACTTACTTCCTTGAATTTTACTTGGTCCTTCCTTTGGATGGTTTGGACCAGTTGAGACTTCTTTTGATTTTCCTTTGGCTTGAACAGGATAGGTTTGAGCTTGATAGCTGCCAGAGCTTAGGCTTTCTAGAACCATTTTTTCAATGGCTCTTTCACCAGTGGGAGGTGTGTACATCTTTAGTGTAGGGTTGTTGGCACCAATCCCTGTTTTATCACTAGGATGTCTTTGTTTGTAGGTGAACAGGGATAATGCCTTGCTTGATTTGTTCCATGAATCTATTTTCCTTTTAAGAGCATCATTTTATTTTTCAAGATTTATGAGTCTTAGACAGTTTTCTTGAGTACTGGATGTCTCAGCTGTCAGATCCATGTTTAGTTTTTCAAGCATGTGGCATTGTTCTTTAAGCCCTTGGCAGGCTTTCTCAAGCTCAGAGTTGGTTTTAGTGAGGTTATCTATGGTTGAGGATTGGGAGAGGTTCTCATTGACCAATGAGGTAAAGCTAGTTTTTTGTCTTTTGGTTTGAATTAACAGAGTACAAACTAATTGTTTAAAACCATCAATGTTTAAAGAGTTAAAATCATGTACCTCTTTTAGTTCTTCAGCAGCAGCAAGAGCTTCCATTTCTTCCTCATTGTCTGACTCTTCCTCATCTTCAGCTATAAAGTATAGCATGGCTTCCTCTCCTTCATTGTTAGAGTCATCACTGGACTCAAATTATTCATCACTGAATTTTGATGAGTCAGCAATCATCACTTGTTCTTTGTTTTTGTCATTTTTGTTCTTGGAGCAGTTGAAGCAGTTGCACCTGGAGCAATGAATGATTTCTTTTGAGTAGGTCATTCTCTTGGCTGTCTTGTTGTCCCTAGGTTTCCTTGGTTCAGGGCATTCTGAAGAGTAATGGCCTTGCTTTCCACAGTTGAAGCAATCAACTATCTTCTTGTGATTATCTTGTTGAGGATTAGATGTGGAAGGATTGTATTTTCTGTCAAAGGATTTCTTTTGAAACTTCATTTCATTTCTGACAGCCATGGATATGAGGCTTGGAAGGTCTTCTTGAAGGACAGGTTTACTCACAGGTTTGGATGAGATGTTTATCTTTTGGAGAGCATTGATGACAATGGTCTAAATGTCTTGGTGAGTGATAGGCTTGTGAGCAGTTTCTTGAGCAGTTAAAGCTAAGGTTTGTGAAATGGTTGGAACTGGTTGAATTTTAATCATTCCTTCCAGTTCATAGGCCTCAAGCTTTCCAAAATATTGCTCAACACTCATTGTGCTCCATTCAGATCCTTCCCTGATAGGTAATGCTAGCTTTTCATATTCTTGAGGGAGATTGGAATATATCTTGAGGCATAGATCTTGCTGTTCAAAAGTTTTTCCATGATCAGCAATGGATCTGACAAGATTTTCAAATCTTGGTTGAGCAGCACTAACTTTTTCTCCAGGATAGAACTTGAAGTTGTCTAATTGTCTAAGCAAGTTATACAAGTTTTGAGTCCTGGCACTGGTATGTTTAGTGAACTTGGTTTGAATGAGAGCCCATGCTGATCTGGCATTTGGTTCCTTAGCAATTTCTTGTGCTAGAGAGTCATTTACACTCTTTTGAAGAATGTTTTTAACTTTTAAATTTGCACTGACCAATTGCTTTTCAGCTTCAGACCATGTTTCTGGGGACTTCATCTTACTACCTCCTCCATTAGTATCTATTTGAGTTGGGTAGGTTATTTCATTATTTAGAACATACCAATTCCATATACTGTTTGCATCAAGATATGTTTTGATTTTTGATGCATAGATCTCAAAAGATCCACAGTCATCAATGTGTGGGATGTCTTTCTCATTATTTCTTCTTGGTTGAGGCATGGTGGGTTTGAAGAGGATCTTTCACAAGTTGTTAGACTTTGAATGTGAAGACAAGCTCTGATGCCAATTGAAAGGCCCTAGTTTGAATTGCAAATGATCAGACAGCTATGGTTTGGCTTAGCTGTCAGATATTTGAAGAGTTGTGCAGCGGAATATATATATATATATATATATATATATATATATATATATATATATATATATAGTTTGAAATAATGATAGTACAATTAACACAATGAATAATGCAAGTGTGTGTGTGTGTTTGCAGAAAAGGAAATAACACAACAAGATTTAAAGTGGTTCAGAGTTCACTCCTCCTATATCCACCCCCACTGTCAAACTTTGACAAGTGAGATCAATTTATTATAATCTTAATCAACAAGAATTACACAAATTGAAAGGTAAGTTCCTTGAACTTCCTCTTCCTAATTAGTACAGTCAACTAGGGATACACTTAAAGTACAGTCTTAAGTGCTTTTACAACTTGAAGTACAGTCTCAAGATTTACAACATAAATACACTCAAAGTACAGTCTTGAGTGTTTACAAAATATTTATACACCTAAAGTACAGTCTTAGGTGTTTACAATCATACACTTAAATTACAGTCTTAAGTGCTTTTTCAACTTGAAGTACAGTCTCATGATTTACTAATTGTGAGTCATCACACTAAGGTTGTTGTAGTAGAAACAGGGGCTGAAGGTTTGGGTTTGGAATGGTGTTTGAAGGGTAGGGATTGATGTGTAAGGTTTGAATTCCAGGAGGAGTGTAAGGGGTAAGGGAAAGGGTGTTTTTGGATTGTCAAAAGGGTGGTTTGTGCAGAGGATGAAGTCTTCTATTTATACACATTAATGTAGCCGTTGGAATATGACTGTTGTAGCACCATTAATGTGTCTTTGACTGGTCTTTGCCCCACTTGTCCACTTGCAGGTCTTCATTGAGCTGGATTGAGGGAATGGCTTCCAAAAGGTCTTCAATGGTCTTCAATGGTGGTCTTGATAGCTGTGAAGATACAGGATCCATCTTGGTTGAGATTGTGATAGCAAAGGATGAGACAGAACAATGACTGTCTGATGAAGAAGCCATAGCTGTCAGATCACAACAAGGCTTAGCTATCAGAGATGATCTTCAATATGGGTGGAGGAGCTGTTAAAGATCTTGATGGCTTAGAACAGATATATGATTCATGTTATTGTAGTAGTACAATCAATGTAAGAATGAGAATCATAGCTGTCAGACTCACAGCTGTCAGATAAACTGAAGCCTTAGCTGTCAGTTTATACTGTGGCTTAGATCATTAGTTAAGACATGTATTTGATTTGTATAATGTAAACATGTAATTAACTTATTGTTCTCAGCCATTTTGAGTTACATAACTTTTGAGTAACAAGATGAATATGAGTGTTGATTTGGTCAGTTATCATCTTAACT
Organism: Campanula takesimana; assembly: GCA_026119855.1. Lineage (NCBI taxonomy): Eukaryota > Viridiplantae > Streptophyta > Magnoliopsida > Asterales > Campanulaceae > Campanula > Campanula takesimana. The sequence continues at coordinate 680,177 of JAOWBW010000117.1, forward strand.
GTCAGTCATGACTGACAGTTATGACTGACAGTTTTCATCTTTTGATATAAACCCTGTTCCTTATATATTCCTTTATCAAAACCATCTAACTATGACTTTGATCAAAGTTAGGTCCTAACAATTTTCAAAAATACCACCGAAACACGTTTTTTTCTGGGACTAACGTAAACCGCGTTTTACGCAAGATTTTGTGGTTTTTTTCATAGTCGTGATAAAAACCTTAGTGACAATAATAAACAACGCTGGTAATAGTCATAATAACAACAACAACAACAATAATAATATAAATAATATTATTATACAGAACGAAAAAATTTACTAACCCATTAGTGATAATTAAATAACTTTGAATTTAGCTGGGCAGGTGGCCCCAAACAAACACTACTCCAAAATTTACCAATTACAAAAATATAATGATAAATGTCACGATAAAATTTAACTGAGCCTCTAGGGCGATCAAATTTGTACACTCAAATTGTGAGTATAAGAGCAGCGATACAAATGTTTGATTTTAATGACATATTTGCATAAGTTTCATTCGATAGTGTGAATGCTATATTTGGATGTTACCTTCATTTATATTTCATTAATAATTGTCTTTTTTTCAATTTAAAGTTAAAACTAAAAAAAAAAAAAAAAAAAAAAAACTGATCATGCAAAAATTGCAATCAGTTGAGCCGGACCCGCGAAGTGATATCTGGATGTCTGTTAGCCTGAAATAGATGAACAAACGTTAACTTAGCCGGGGCTTCACCGGCGAAGGCCCTCCGGCGTGAGAATGAGTTAGTCTGCTTTAGGATGAATAAATTGGAGAGAAAGAATGAGGTTAGAGAGCTTAACCTCCGCCCATCCGAGTGAGGACCCTATTTATACCCCAAGATCAATGCCTTATCACCCATATCCCACTCCTTGAACGTAGGGATTTGTGCTTATCCACATCTATGACTCACCAGGTTTGTATTAGGGCAACACTTCTAGAAGTCATCAGTGGGCCTTGTCAGAGAATTGGGCCAGGCCTCTAATTCTCCTAATCGATGGGGACAGCTACAAGTCCGAGCTCGTCTGACCGAGCTAGCATGTCATGGAGTCCGACCTTGAGTCGGGTGTGCCCGTGTGCATCGAAGAAGGGGCCTTTTAGAGTAATGATGGCTATCAAGTGGTCAGCTCGGGTAAACGAGCTGACCGTAAAACAGGACGGTGCGACGAGCCTTCGGAATCCTTATTCGGTTTCTCGTAGTTCCAGCTTCCCAGCTCGGTCCAACAAGCTGCGTGAAGATACTTTCAGGGTTAGCCTGTCCAGGTTTTGCCGGGTTGGTCCAGTACGCGAGCCTCAGGTCGGGGCGAGTTGGAACGACCTTTCAGCCCGTTTCTCCAAGATGGGTCGTTCCTTTCAGTGGCCCCCATGATTCCGAGTTGAGAGTAACAAAAGTGGGAATCATAGATTTAGGTAGGCGATTCTCGTAGGGCGCTCGTTAGATCCTATAAAGAGGAATAGTTGAAGGGACACGTGGCATCAGGAGCGACGGGGGCGGGGGGGGGGGGGGGTGTGCAGCTGTAACGCATCAAGGACGTGGTGGTTTGATGGGACGGTTCCAGTCTCCTATGCGTTAGGCGTCGTCATCATCCTACCTAGCCTAGGGGTGCAGGCACGCGTCTAGGGAAGGTACAGGGAATTAAATGTGGCCTGTTTGGGTCGATGGATATCGGGTCAGTTCGGGTTTACCCGCAAACTTTTTGTGGTGAAGGGGGTTATAAAAACCCTTATTTCTCCCCTTTTCTTCCTTCTCGCCTCCAATAACTCCCAGCAAGCCTCTACTTAAGTTCCGACGACGCTGCTAAGACGACCCTTTGATTCTTTCTTGCTTTCTGTTCAAAACTTCGAATACAGGTATATTCTCGTCCTTAATATTTGTTCTATTGGTATATTTTCGTCTTTTCGTGCTTTTTAGTAGGAAATCTGGATTTTTCGTCAGTTAATTTTGAATTTTCCGGCAAGAACTTGAGTTTTCCGGTGAGAACTTTAAATTTTCCAGCGAGAACTTGAAGTTTCCGGCAAGGACTTTAAATTTTCCGGCGAGAACTTTAAATTTTTCGGCGATAGTGGTTATACATTGAGTGCTCATCATGACTTCTCCAGAAATGACGCCGGAGTTCATGAAAGTGGTTGGAGATTCCTCGTTTTGCTTTCATTATCGTACGGATTTGGTATACCGTAGTGTCATCGGTGGTTGGAGAAAATTATATTTGGGAGAGATCGGGGAGATCTTGAACGCTTATGGACTTGACAGCAGTCTGAGGTGGCCCTACGTCGGCAGCGAAGATTGGATGCGCACCGAGCACCCTAGTGCCATTCTCTTCGAGTATTACAACGAGTTGATCAACCACATAATCAACTATTATGTTGTCGGGAAGAAACCCCCTCTCACTTGCATAGAGTCCGGGGCTCGAATAGGTAGGGGGGTCTGAACTTCTAACGAGCTCCACCTTAGTTTCTAACTTGGGGTCTGTACCCCATGTTCCTCTTGCAAATGGCTTCCGACTCTCAGAACGATCATCTATCTGGAGATGAGTTGGGGCTCGAAGTCGAACAAGAAATAAGTGATCCTGCGTCCGAGGAGGATCTTGTATATGACGTAGAGCCTGTATCAGTTCGGTATAACGAGGATGTGACATCCTCCAGGCCGGTTCTTCTCCTAGAAGACACTTTGGATTCTCGAGAAGGCGAGGGGACTGAAATCGTTGGAGAGGATGACGATGCTTATAATTTCCAGTATATAGAGAGGGAACTGCTCCATGTCGCTCATCCCACTAGTGCCCGGGCACTAGGTTTTGAGAGCTCGTTAGAGGGCTAAGGCTTGGTGCTTCCACCCCCCACTGTTGTACAAGCGCAACTTGTAGATAATATGTATGATAAGTATAACATAAGCAGGGACGACTATCGTATTTCCTACGTTCCTCAGGGCAGTGTCCCAGTAGTCGAGCTAATGCAAAATACAGAAAGGGTGGCTTTCTTCGTTGGCCAGTTTGAGCTCGGCCTCCGTCTTCCCCTGGATCCTTTTGTTAATGATATTTTGACGGACACTTGTTCTGTCCCTCTTCAGTTGGTGGCCAACACGGTGAGGACGGTGAACAGTTTTTGGTCGTTTGCCGTCATCTCGGTTATGAGCCCGCCGTTCATGTATTTAAGAAAATTTTTAGGATCTCTCGTACTAAAAACCGGTTTGGTAAGCCACCGTACCATACCCTCAGTGTAGGTGCTAACCCCAACACTCCTCATCTTCTTCGTTCTTTCCCCAGCAAAATAAACACTTTCGCCAATCATATCGTGCTTATTTAGAGCAGGAAGGGATGGGAATTTCTATGCTCCCAGGGTGAACTTTCTCGTTTGTCAGGGCTATGGGAAACCGAATGGTCGGTCAATTTGGAGAAAGCAATGAAGAAGCTCATGACCCCAAAAAGGGACCGAGAATGGGTGGTGAATTGGGACAAGTTAGAGAAAAGTCCTCGTTATTTTACTCGCGCTGGCCTTCATGGGTTTACTTCAGAGGGGGTTGAGCCTTTGGTGACAATTGTTCCTGGTCGATGTTACCCAGATTGGGTGGTTCATGAGGATTGCTCATTTGAAGCCGATTGCTTCACTTGCTTGAGCTCGGTTGAACATTGTCGCTCCTTTGAGAATTTTGGGGGCGATTACCTGTTTTGTTTTTTGTTATTGTTTCCTTATTTTGTTCGTGTTTTAACGTCGTTCGTTCTTGTTGCAGCGATGAGTTCCCACGGAGAGCAGTACCTGGCTGCGGCCGCGAGCAAGAAGAAGGTTCCCTCCTTCGGTCAATTGAAGACTCTGAACAAATCGACCTCGTCATCGGTCGCCAAAGCACAGACGGGGGTTCGGCAGTCTGAACTCTCAAAGAAGGCTCCTTCTTCTATCCCTCTAATTTCCACCGATGGTGAGAAAGAGAGGAATGCTGGGGGTCCTAAAGCTTCCACTGAGAAGAGACCCGGTGTTTCCACCACCATACCCTCCCCTTCTATGGAAAAAGAGGCACCAGCTCGGCCCATCTCTGATGTTACAAAGAAGAGGGGGCGTTCTGAGGAAGTCACTGACCATGTTCCTCTTTCGAAGAGGTCGGCCCCCCGGGCTCAAATTACCCGTGCGGATTTGGAGGGTGTCAAGAGTAATGAGGAGGTTGACGAGCTGGCTGATCGGATCGGCAACGTGACTTTGTTCAGAGGTTTGAACCTTTATGCTCGCAAAGGGTATAAGGTCAGGTTTGGTTGCGCCGTGCTTTGTCGAGCAGCCGATTTCGATCATCTTGAGGATCTTATGAAGGAGAAATAATCTTCTTCTTTATGTGGAGGTCGCCTTGGTTTGCTTCTTAGTGAGGTATGGATTTTTGCTTGGTTCCTTTCATTCCACTTGCTTTGGATTTATCTAAAGAAACTTTTTTCAGATGGCTACACTTGGTCTCCATCTTACTCGGAATGGCGAGGAACTTGAATCTCGAGCTAGGGAAAAGGCGGAGGCACTAGTGGCCAAGGAAAAAGAGCTTGCTATTCGTGTTGATGAGGTCGTTTCGTTGAAAACGAGGGTTGTTGAGCTAGAGAGGATCGTATCTGTCAAGGATAAAGAGATAGAGACGGCTCAGGCGGAGGTGGTGTCAGGTCGTTCCCAGATCAATGACCTTGAGGGTCAGGTCAGGATGGCGGCGGGGCGCAATACGGAGGTCCTTGAGCGCCTCCGTTTGTCAGAAGAGGAAAACGAGAGGCTCAGAGCTGAAGCCGAGGTAACCCAACGAACTTCTCTAGACGAGCAGGCCATTATTGATCAGTATGAGCAGACCGAGGCTTTTGCTACTAAAGTGCTTGAAAAAGCCATGCCTTATTTTGAGACAGGTCACAGGCATGGCATTAGGGATGCTTATGGTCACGGCTACCTCCCCAAGGACCCTGAAATTATTGCTGATCTCATCGAGCTTCCCCAATTTAATCCAGAAGCTCGGGCTGCCCACGCTATGATCCCTTTTAACGAAGAAGAATTAGGGCAGCTTGATGGTGAAGACGAGGAGGATAAGTTGGAGGCCTGGATTAGGCCTGAGCTTTTGGCTGTTAATGTGGACACGATCTTAGCTCGTCGTGCCTTAGAACGGGAACGGGCTGAGGCTGATAAGGTGCCAGAGGGAACTGGAGCTGAGGGGTCCGTGACCGAGGGTGAGGTAGCCCAGGATGATTCTCCGCCCTTGTAATAATTTTTTTTTGTTTTTTTTGTTATGTATGCCCCCAGAGGTCGGCTCTTGACCTCGTCATTAATATGATCCTTTGTAATCATTCTTTCTTTTGAAATACCGTGTACTTTTCGTTTTAGGCTGCTTGTTGAAATCTTAACTCGTTCAGGACGCGTTCAAGGTTTGCTTGTTCAAGATAAGGCTTAGCTCGTTCAGGACGAGTTCAAGGTTTGCTTGTTCAAGACAAGGCTTAGCTCATTCAGGACGAGTTCAAGGTTTGCTTGTTCAAGACAAGGGTTAGCTCGTTCAAGACGAGTTCAAGGTTTGCTTGTTCAAGACAAGGCTTATCTCGTTCAGGACGAGTTCAATGTTTGCTTGTTCAAGACAAGGCTTAGCTCGTTCAGGACGAGTTTAAGGTTTGCTTGTTCAAGACAAGGCTTAGCTCATTCAGGACGAGTTCAAGGTTTGCTTGTTCAAGACAAGGCTTAGCTCATTCAAGACGAGTTCAAGGTTTGCTTGTTCAAGACAAGGCTTAGCTCGTTCAGGACGAGTTCAAGGTTTGCTTGTTTAAGATAAGGCTTAGCTCGTTCAAGACGAGTTCAAGGTTTGCTTGTTCAAAACAAGGCTTATCTCGTTCAAGACGAGTTCAAGGTTTGCTTGTTCAAGACAAGGCTTAGCTCGTTCATGACGAGTTCAAGGTTTGCTTGTTCAAGACAAGGCTTAGCTCGTTCAAGACGAGTTTAAGGTTTGCTTGTTCAAGACAAGGCTTATCTCGTTCAGGACGATTTCATTGTTTGCTTGTTCAAGACAAGGCTTAGCTTGTTCAGGACGAGTTCAATGTTTGCTAAAGCGTAAAAATTCATACATTGAGATAAATGAATTCCAGCGTGATTTCATTATATAACCGAGCTGATACAGGGGTCAAGTGCCCGAAAAGGGCTATCCTTGGAAATTATACAAAACGAGGACATATTAATGATAATATCGCCGTAGGCTATTGGAATGCCAGGGATTTTTTAGGTCCTTCTCTTTAGGGGTCCTCAGCATGTAAGTCCCGTCGCGCACAATCCGGGTTACGATGAAAGGGCCTTCCCAGTTTGGGGAGAGCTTGTTTTGCTGAGCTTTTCGGCTTGTATCTTCGATCTTTCTCAGCACCCAGTCTTCTACTTGGAAAAGCCGCTTTCTCACCCTTCTATCATGGTACCTCTTCGTTTTTTGCTTGTAATTCACGGATCTTAAGTGGGATTCTAGCCTTTTTTCGTCGATCAAATCCAAATCGATCCTTCTTCTTTCCTCATTATTTGTTTCATCAAAGAATGCGACCCGAGCTGTAGGTATTGCTAACTCGGCTGGAGCCATGGCCTCTAAGCCATAAGTCAGCGCGAAGGGGGATTCACCCGTGGGGCCTCTGGTGGTTGTCCGGACGGCCCATAGAGCTAAAGGGAGCTCATCAACCATCTTCCTGCTCTCTCTGTTAGATTTCTATGCAACGCGTGCATCACAAGTTTGTTGGCCGCCTCAGCCTGGCCGTTGCTTTGAGGATGGGAGACCGACGACTTGGTGTGTTTAACTCCTAACCGGGCACATTCAGCAGTGAAGGCATCTGAGAATTGGAGTCCTCGATCCGAAACAATGTGCTTGGGTACCCCGAATCAGCACCAAATCTGATCATGGACAAAATTCAATACATTATCCTCGGTTATCTCAGCTAATACCTTGGCCTCTATCCATTTTGTAAAGTAGTCGACAGCCACTACCGGCAAATTTGAGCCTCCCACGAGCCAGTGGGAAAGGCCCGACCAAGTCTATCCCCCACATGTGAAACGGCCAGCATGCCACGACTGGGGAGTGCTCGGTAGCAGGCAGCCTGGGGAGGTCGGCATATCTTTGGCACTTGTCACACCTTTAGACATATTCCACTGCCTCTCTTCTCAAATTTGGCCAGTAATAACCCATGGTGATGACTTTTTCTGCCAAGGTTCTGGCACCGGGGTGGCCGCCACAAATTCCCTCGTGTACTTCTTCTAGCAAGCTTCGGGTTTTCCCCTGGAGGTACGCACCTCAAGAGGGGCTTAACGAACGAACTCTTGTACAGATTCCCTTCCAAAATTATGAAGCGAGGGGCTTTCTTTTTTATCGCCTTTGCTTTCTCGGTATCTAGCGGCAGTTCCTCCTTCTCGATATAATTTTTCATGTCATCAATCCAATTGGCAGGGTCCTTATCGGAGAAAGCCTCGTTTAGTTCCATGATCTGAACTCTTTCAATTACGGGTCGTTCCAAAAACTCGACCCATTTTAACTGATTAGCTTCTCCCATTTCCATAGTAGCTAACTTGGACAGCATATCAGCTCGTGCGTTCTCCTTCCTACCGATCTGGGCAATCTGCCAAGACTCGAATCCTTCCACTAACTTTGCAACGAGATCTCTATATCGGGACAATACTGGGTTGGCGGTCTCGTATTCTCCTCTCAACTGATTAACAACGAGTTGAGAATCCGTGTGAGCCTTCAAATTCTTTACCCCCATCGACTTGGCCAAGTCAATTCCGGATATGAGAGCTTCATATTCATCTTGGTTATTAGAAGCTGGAAACTTGAATCGCAAGGCCTTTTAAACAGTGAGGCCGTTTCCTGGTTCGATCAACAACACCCCAGCCCCGCTATGGCTTTTTGATGCCGACCCGTCCGTGAACATCTGCCAGCCCTTAGGATCCTCAATCCGGTGGTCGTTGGTGGATGAAGCCTCCTGCTTATTGCTGAACATCGTTTCAACCATAAAATCTGCTAATGGTTATGCCTGGAGGGTTTTCTTGGTTGATAGGAGATATCGAACTCCGTAAGTTCGATCGACCAATTCAAGAGCCTTCCCGAACTGTCCGGTTTGTGCAGAATTTTCCTAAGAGGTGCGTTAGTGTACACCACTATAGGATGGGCTGAGAAATAAGCCCTCAATTTGCGGGCAGCCACTACCAAAGCATACGCCAGCTTTTCAGCATTGAAGTACCGCGACTCTACATCGTTGAGAGCCTTGCTAGTATAGAAAACGGCTTGATTCCATTATCATTCCTGGTTAGCACGGCAGCGACCGCCCTATCTGTGGCGGCGAGATATACGTACAAATTTTCTCCCGAAGTAGGGCTGCTGAGCAAGGGGGGACGGCTCAGATATTCTTTTAATTGCTTGAAAGCTGAGGAACACTCCTCAGTCCACTGAAATTCTTTTCCTCCTCGCAAAACCTTGAAAAATGGTAATGATTTTTCCGCCGACTTGGCTATGAAACGACCTAAAGCTGCCACACGTCCGTTCAGCCTCTGAACTTCCTTGACTGAGACCGGCTCTTTCATGGTGAGCAATGCAGTTATCTTTTCGGGGTTTGCCTCAATGCCCCTTTGAGATACCATGAAGCCGAGGAATTTTCCTGCTGTGACACCGAAAACGCACTTGCTCGGATTGAGCTTCATCTCATTGTCTCTCAAATTGCCAAAAGTTTCCCGCAGGTCTGCGCAGTGGTCTCCATCCCTTATTTTGATGACCATGTCATCAATATATGCTGCCATGTTCCGCCCGAGCTGCTTTTTGAAGACTTTATTCACCATTCTCTGATAGGTGGCCCCTGCGTTTTTTAGGCCGAACAGCATCTTTTTGAAGCAGTAGGTCCCTTCGCTTGTTTGGAAAGCCGTGTTCTCAATGTCCTGCTCGGCCATTTTAATTTGATGATAGCCCGAGTAGGCGTCCAAGAAGCTGAGCGTTTTGTGGCCAGCTATGGAATCGACGAGTTTATCTATTCTGAGGAGCGGGAAGCAGTCCTTAGGGCAAGCTTTGTTGAGGTCGGTAAAATCAACGCACATTCTCCACTTGCCGTTGGTTTTCTTGACCATCACAACGTTAGCTAGCCAAGACGGGTAGTAAGCCTCCTTAATTATCCCGGCTCGTAGTAACTTGCTCACCTCTTCCCTGATAGCTGTCTGCTTGTCAATTGAAAAAATCCTGCGCTTCTGTTTGATTGGCTTCGCGTTCGGGTCGAGGCAGAGCTCATGTACGGCTATTTGCTCCTTAACCCCTCTCATGTCCTCAACTTTTTAGGAAAATACATCCAAGCTCGCCTTCAGAAGGGTGATCAAGTTAGCTCGTTCATCTTGGGATAGCTGCTTCCCAATTTTGACTACCTGCTCTGGGAATTCGGGATTGATCGGAATCTCCTCGAGCTCATCAATCGGCTTGAGCTCAGGCCCTTCTCTGAATTGGAGGGTGTCTACAATTATGTCTGTGATTCTTTCCACGTCTTCACCGGCTAAAGTGGGGGCCTCACTCTTTATGAGGCCGATCATGCTACTCTTCACGATCCTTAGTTCCTTTTCAATCTCTTCGTCCGTTTTGATCTCGCTTACTGCGCCGACCAGCATTGTCTCCGACGCTCTTTTTGCTTTGACCTCGACTCCAACAGATTCTTGCTCGATCTTTCTCTTCATCTTCCTCGTTTCCATCAGATATTCCAAAAATTCCTGGGCTCGGCTTCACAGACAACCCACTCCGGCCGGAGTTGGAAACCTGACTCGTTGGTGAGGTAAGGAAACAACCATCCCAAGCTTGACTTGGCTTGGGATCCCTAAAATAGCATGGTAATCGCTCGCTACATCAATGACCATGAAGGTGATCGTTTCCTGGACCTTATAAGGTACAGTACCTATCTCAACGAGGAGGCTCACAGTTTCTTTGGCATCCACCTTATGATTTGTAAACCCCTCTAACCGACCTGCATAGGGGGTCAGCATGCTATCGGACAAGTCCATTTCTTTGAAGCATTTATAATACAAGATATCTCGGGCAGCTCCGGTATCCACCAGAAGTCGGCTCGTTTCACAATTGTCAATTCTTCCCTCCAAAATGATGGATTGTTCTCTTGCAATTTTACTGGCCGCGAGCTCGTTTGGGGAGAAGGAAATGGTTTCCTCCCTTTTATTGTTCCAAGCCGGCACAAAGGGTACCTTTTTAAGACTGTAGATTTGATTCTTCAAGGCAGTGATCGATCAGGGCTTCATCGTGGATCACCCCAATTCTCTTCCGAGGTGGTCGCTCCTGCCGTTGTCGGTCTTCATAATTTTCCTTGGTATCACGGCCTCTGGTGTCGCGACCTCGCTTACCATCTCTCTTGATGAAACGATCCAATTCTCCCTGATCCACTCTCTGCTGAATGGCTCTCTTTAACGACAAGCAGTTCTCCGTCTCGTGCCCAAAATCCTTGTGGAAAGCGCACCATTTACCTGAAGCTCTTCTCCCCTCCTTGTTTCCCACCATGGGACGAGGGGGAAACATCTCTATCAAGTTCATGATTTCCTTGTGGGATCTGTTCAGCGGAGTGAAAACCTCCTCATTGATCTCCTTCCTTTCCGTACTCCTGGTTCGGTTCTTGCCCCTTCTTGACTCACTTTCTTTTGGTTCCTTGGATTCGCGCTCGTTGGCTCTACCTGACTCTTCCTTAGCCTTTGCTTTTCCTTCCTTCGAGGTTCGTTTATCCGCTAGATCGGCCTGAGCTACGCGATATGCTCGTTCATATAAGTCTCCCTTTGTTTCCAGAGGCCTTATCTCAAACTCAAACTTCAATTGGGATGCTCTCATGCCTGTAGTGAAGCACACCATAACCATATCATCCGTCAATCCTTCAATTTGCTCGGCCAAATCTCTAAATCTTTGGTAAAAACTCATAGACGTCTCCGTTTCGCCCTGCTTCACATTTGCCAGATCAGTCTGTCGTTTCTTGTGTTCGCCCGCTGTTGAAAAGTTTTCAATGAATTTACTTCTCAAATTTTCCCAGCTGTCGATGATACCAGGCGGGAGAGCTCTGAACCAAGCTAGTGCCGGACCATTTAAGGTGCTAACCATTGCTTTACATAGGACATCATCGTCATGGGAGACCAAAGCCATAATCGCCTCAAAAGTGTGCACATGGTCCCGGGCGTCCTCTGACCCAGTGTACTTGGTCAACGAGGGGAGCTTAAGATAAGGCTGAGGAGGGCTTTCCAAGATCCACCGAGCAAACGGGGCCATCGTGTTCGCAATTTTCTTGGTACCTTTCCTGCTAGACTCCATCTCATGCATTCTCCTCTGTAGATCTATGATCAGAGGATCGAGGGCCTCTCTATTTCCCGATCTGGAGATTTCTTCCTCGTTTTTCCTGTGCGTCAAATGAGAAGTATGGGGAAATCGAGGTGGTTGGTCTCCAGGTCGTTCTTTGTAAAGCTCTCTCTCTTCCATGAGGCTCGGTCCTCGGGGCGCCGCGTTCCTTGCTCCTCAGGTTTCTTCCTGCACGTTCGGGTTGTTACAGTGGTCGGTGGGATCTGATTCATGCTTGGCAAACTACTGCTGGGAACGGGAATGAGGGGTAGGTATTCCCTTGCCATGGGTACAACAGGTAACGCTGGGAGATTGGCAACATGTTCCGGACCTAAGGTTTCCAGCTCATCATAGATTTCCTGGATTTGCAAGAGCAACGTCAACCTCCGATTCAACATTGCTGCATGTTCAGCAACCGTTCCATTATTGACACCGCTTGTTCCGGCCCCATTATGTGGGATTTCGACCGTCCGCTGCGCATAAGTTATCGGAGGGGGTCTCCGATCTATCTATCCGCCGACATGGATGGGGTGGATCTCCGTGAAAGGAATCTCCTCGATTGGATTTAAGACGTTCACCGGGGCGGCGACGACTGCGGTAGTGATTCCGGCGACTCCTGGGTTTTGCTGAACCAGCAAGGCGGATTGAGAGCGGGTCGTGCGGCGGTTCTCTGGATTTGGGCATGTAGCGGGCCGATAAGGTTCTGAGTCTCCGGGAGCAATGAAGACTCCATGAACGGTTTCTGGGTTTTTTAAAACCATGGAAAAAACCGGAAGGAAATATCCTCCAGAAAGAAAGAAATCAGGCTAACAAGACTACGTTCCCGGCAATGGAACCAAACTGATCATGCAAAAATTGCAATCAGTTGAGCCGGATCCGCGAAGTGATATCTGGATGTCTGTTAGCCTGAAATAGATGAACAAACGTTAACTTAGCCTGGGCTTCACCGGCGAAGGCCCTCCGGCGTTAGAATGAGTTAGTCTGCTTTAGGATGAATAAATTGGAGAGAAAGAATGAGGTTAGAGAGCTTAACCTCCGCCCATCCGAGTGAGGACCCTATTTATACCCCAAGATCAATGCCTTATCACCCAGATCCCGCTCCTTGAACGTAGGGATTTGTGCTTATCCACATCTATGACTCACCAGGTTTGTATTAGGGCAACGCTTCTAGAAGTCATCATTGGGCCTTGTCAGAGAATTGGGCCAGGCCTCTAATTCTCCTAATCGATGGGGACAGCTACAAGTCCGAGCTCGTTTGACCGAGCTAGCATGTCATGGAGTCCGACCTTGAGTCGGGTGTGCCCGTGTGCATCGAAGAAGGGGCCTTTTAGAGTAATGCTGGCTATCAAGTGGTCAACTCGGGTAAACGAGCTGACCGTAAAACAGGACGGTGCGACGAGCCTTCGGAATCCTTATTCGGTTTCTCGTGGTTCCAGCTTCCCAGCTCGGTCCAACGAGCTGCGTGAAGATACTTTCAGGGTTAGCCTGTCCAGGTTTTGTCGGTTGGTCCAGTACGCGAGCCTCAGGTCGGGGCGAGTTGGAACGACCTTCCAGCCCGTTTCTCCAAGATGGGTCGTTCCTTTCAAAAACAGTAAAAAACTAAGACAAAATACAGACATGTTACAAATTTCTTACACCTATACTATAAAATGTATACTATAAAATATTATTCCATCCGTCTCAAAATGAGTTTTTAGGAAAATGTCCGAATGTAGTCTTGATCAAAGCAAATTCAAAGACAGAAGGAGTGGTACTAATTTTGAGGGCTCATATTATAAAATTGTTAGGGTTAGTTGCAAGTTTAAGAGAGTAGATATATCATATATGTTATCTAAAATAATAGAGGAATGCTTTTTAAAAAAAAAAAAAATTAAAGAGAAATTTGAATATTTTTCCGACATCTATTTTGGACAATTTTTTTAAGGAGTAAAATACAATTTTAAGGGGCTAGATGCAAAACATTTTTCTTAAAAATTAAAGGACTAAAAAGGAATAACTGAAAAAATGAAAAATTACGGGGGTCAAGTGACCCCTCCCAAGGAAGTACATCCGCCACTGGTCTTTTTCATGTCAATAAAAGTGCAAATACTAACTGGGAACTTGAGATAATAATATATGAAGCCTACAAATCCATTGTACAAACAAAAGCATAAATTTTAAATAGTGAGGAAGGTTAAATTCACAAATGAAAATATTACAATCCTTATATTGATAAAATCACCAATTAGGAGTGAAGCTAACAAATTTTCTCCCATGGCCAAGGTTACAAATTCTCTTTCCCTAGCACAAAATGAAAAGAAAATTCATCTGCTTCATCCCCTCAAGGTAACCACTAAACAACCCTTTATTCTTAAAGCCATATCCATACTAAACAAATTAATACTCACTAAAAGTTGATGCCATTGAAACTCCAACAATTGTCATCTTCATTCCATAATCTAAAAATGCTATGGAATGTATGATATCAATTTTTGAAGTGCCAAAAACATCAACCCGATGTGATGAAAGACTTACAATTAAAATGATGAAGACGCGTGATCAGTTAGTGGGCCCTGCAGACTTCACATACATAAGTAACTTCAGAATCTTTAATTCCATCAATAGCGAGCTTTTTCATCTTCGGAACCCGTGATGCATTCCTTCTCATCGTGATCAAACCCTTCGAGCGAAGGATGAGGAGCATGGCCACTTCCGAAAGACCGAATGTGATCTTTGAGTGACCTTTTATGCTTGAAATCAGAGCCACAAGTGCAATACCATAGCTTACCACAATTCTTTTCATGTGTTCTCCAATCTCCCTTAACCGCAAACTTCTTGCTGCATCTCCTGCACGCAAAGAGCTTTGATCCGTGCTTTCTTTTGTAGTGAGTTTGGAGGGTTCTGAAATCCTTCAAGGGTTTGGCTCGAGGGTGATTGATGTTGTTCTTGCAACCTTGAGCGCAACAATAGCATGGCAGTCTTAGCATGGCGGCTGGCTGAGTTCCTTTGAGTGAATCAGGCCCTTTCCTGTATTCAGATCCATGACCCCACATGTGCATCTGCACTCATGTTCAAATGATGGATATTATTAGTTGATGGAGCTTTTCAATGTTAGAGAAGCAATAATTCGTTTTTGATTCAATTTGAATTAACAAATCCCATAATATTTTCAGTATCATATCACAGTTATCAATTGAGGTTTTCTGTTAAAAATGCAAAAAGAGTGAAAACATAGTGCATAAGGCGTAAGCCTTTGACCCTTGTTATATCCTGTTCTTGTATGACATGTAGCTCTAATGTGATGCATAGCAATCACCTCTCGAACCTGTATGATTTCATTGTATACATATCGAGGAGGTAATGGAGAATAAGTATGATTTTTCATGCCAAACGATTCCTTATATTCAACATCACTTCCAGATCATATGACTATTTCTTTGAGATGAAGGATTATTAACCTGGAACGGAGATAGTATCTTCTTTAAACACGTGAATTCTAGTACTTTTCACTTAGTTTTTACAGTCACTAATATATTTGTTCATTTAGAAAAATGATCATAGTTTTAGAATCTTGATTGAAGAACAAAACTTGATCATACCTAAGAATACCAAATACCTACTCTTTAGTTTCAATTCAAATCTTTAGATTTTTTTTATTTTAAAAAAAACGTACTTACAGTATTAATATGCAAATTCAAAAGTTAGTGTACATTGAACAGCTTAATTTTCTAATTTATAATATTTTTTTTCAGTTTACTTTTGAAGAACAAGCAAGCTTTTGTAGCTGTAAATTTTAAACATGGCTATCAAAATAATTGAAGCAGATCCAAAAAGAACTTATTTGTAGGGATACAGTACAAACATGTATATATCCATTTCTATTAGATTAAAACCGAAAAATAAAAACAATCATGGCCTTTCAAGAGTGGATCATCATTGAAATGAAGAGAAACAAACAAATTGCATACTCCCTCCGTCCCAAAAATGATCTTCTCATTTACCATTTTTCATTGTCCCGAAAAATTCTTCCCATTTCTACAATTTGGGCTTACAAGTGCATAAATAAAACATGGCTAGTGAAGCAAGAGTTCATATTCTAAAAAGTTTGGAAGATCATTTTGGGACGGAGGGAGTATAATCCAAAGTATAGATATTCGTATTAATAAAGAAATATACACTAACCTGCATGTTATTGTACCTATTAAAGGTCTTGCTGCATATGAAACAAACAAATTGCATTGGACCAACTAGTATCTGTGCTGCTGTTGGGATCCAAAACTTAGAACTATTTCCATGGTCAAACTTCATCTTGACCATGTTTTCCTTCTTCCTTTTCTTCTTTGCAATGGTAACTATACCTAGCCGTCTCTTCCTCATCATCATCACATTCTACATCACTACTATTAGGCAATCCAATTTGGAGTGCCACTCTAACTTTTTCCATCTTCATCTCTTCTTTGATCATTTCAAATTTCTCTTTTTGGAAACCATTTTGCCTCTCCTCGATCTTGTCGTCTGTTAGCCTGCTGAGGAGAGGTAAGCACTGGATCGTTGTCTCGTATTCTTCTTGTTCATGTTCTTGTTCTTGTTGAAGATAAAGAGGTAGTTTCAAGAAGGTCATGGGAGCCGATTCGGACGAAGATATTGATGAGGGAGAGGGTGAATATGGCTTGAGCCATTCAATGAAGGTTTTTGGGGTATGAAAGCAGAAATTCATGTCTTGAACATGGTAGTTTCTTATACCCATTACAACCTGTTTCAAGTGTGATATGTACTCAAGATGGGTTATTTGTATTCAGGCTAATATGTGGGGGGTAAGATTTACTTTAAGGGAGGAGTTGATTTAGCAGTGATTGTGAGGTGGTAGGGTTTGGCTTTTTGGCCAACTTTCTTTATTTTCAGGTTTAGTGGTGGGGATACGGGAAAATGATATACAACCTTGTTGTTCACTGTCTAAAAAGAATCCCACAATAGTCCTCAGCTATTTTGTCTATTAGTGGACAACTTAGAAAAACACAAGTCAACAAAAAGAAATATTGACCATTGATATTCTATAACTGTAGAATCATGTAGAATCATATGCTAATGTAACTATTTTTTTTCGGCTTGATCATTTAATTCAATGAAGTACATGCGCTATCTTAGTGGACTTCTAAGATAGCGTTTCCAAAAAGCGCTATGCAAGCTGCATTTCCTAAGGCTGAATCTGTACTAGTGCAGGTGCATTTGATGCAAAATAAATCCCTAACATGATTTTGGAGCAGCTTAGGCAACCAATTTGTTGCTTCATGTATAGTGATCAGTCGCAATTGAGACCGCAAGATTCTTTTTGGGCAATCGTAGGTTGAAATCGAGATCAATCAATAAAGCGGAGCAACAAATCGGTCCACAACTGATCCACAACAATACTTCATTTCATCCACCACTAGAGTTACATGACATCGATATGATACATTGACTTTGAGTGGGTCTTCTTGTTGGGACCGCGACCACCCAACCACTCCACACTAGTATGATATTGTCCGCTTTGGGCCAGCCCGCACGGATTTGATTTCGGGTCATCTCCCAAAAGGCCTCATACTAATGAAGTGGGTGGACTCTTTCTTATACTAGGCAATTCTTCTTTCAATTGCTGATGTGGGACTTGGGTTGATACCCCAACAAACCTCCCCTCAAACCAAGGACCACCTCTAGCGATGTTTTTTTACTTGTACCGCCGCTATTCACCACATGCGGGACACGCCGCCCGATCACCAATATCGAGAAGACTTTCGACACAAGGCACACACTGTGCTCCACTCGCGAGGTCACACCACAGGAAATCCCACATATCTCACACACGCGGTCCACATCGCGTCTGGCCCATCCACCAACCTGGGCTCTGATACCAGTTACTGGGACCGCGACCACCCCCACCACTCCACATTAGTATGATATTGTCCGCTTTGAGCCCAGCCCGCATGGATTTATTTTTGGGTCATCTCCCAAAAAGCCTCATACTAATGAAGTGGGTGGACACCTTTATATATTAGGCAGTTCTTCTTTCAATTGCCAATGTGGGACTTGGGTTGATACCCCAACAAACCTCCCCCAACTCAAGTACCTCCAACGAAACTTGTACCGCCGCTAACACCATCTGCGGGACACGCCGCCCGATTACCTTTATCAAGAAGACTTTCGACACAAGGGTCTTTTTCGCGAGATCACACAAGGGTAAATCCCAAACACCACAAACGTGGTCCACCATAACCATCTTGTAACCATGATCTTCAAACTCCATTGATCGTCCCCCACAAATCTTGATACTTCTGTCCGGAACCTTTTACCAATGCTAGGAACTCAAATTCCAATCTCCACCGTTCAGATTGAAGATATATGAGTCCCAAATCTGCTCGCCAAAAATCAGGACGATCCAACGGTTAACGAACGTGTTACGCCTCTTTCTTCACTGCTGCGCTGAACAAAAACGGACCAGATCTGCTCTCTTGTTTTTCTTATATTTTGGATCTCTTCTATCGATGCGAATTCTCCCCTTCAACCAAGCTCTGATACCACTTGGTGGGATCGCTCACCAACAAGAGAAATCGCAACAAGAGATAACAAAATACCCACGCACACAAAACAAGACACAAGATTTAACGTGGTTCACCCCAACATCAATGGGCTACGTCCACACCGATCAACTTTTCACTATAATATCATGGAATTACAAGATGACGAGTTTTCTTCAAGAAACTCGCAAAGACTCACTACTCTCTCAAATTGGTATTACAAGAATGGAGGTATCTCTCCTTCTCAACATTCTTGAAAATACACACACAAAGAACTCTCCAAAAAAACCCATATTGGTAAAGCCTATTTGTATTGGGGAGGCATACCCACTAATCCCCTCTTCCTCACACTCTCCCCTAAGGGAAGCCCCTCTTGGCACCACCAAGGCACACAAAAAATAATAGCCCTCACACCCTTTATAAAGGCTTCAAATAAAACTATTTCCTAGTACAATAAGGAATCCTTGTCCTACACCCATAAGGACTCACAAATTCCTCTCCTACTTGCATTAGGAAACAATCTTCTCACTTCTTGTCCAATTAGGAAATAAATTCCTACGCATGATTTTTACAATCCAATTTGGATTAGAATTTGAGCCAAAATCCCAACAAATCTCCCCTTGACTCAAATTCTACCACATCATTGTCATCTGCAACTTGCATCTTCCATGATCTCCACTTTCTGTCTCATCATCATCGGTCATCTTCAACACCTCTTGTGTTTTCCTAAAAACTTGTACCGCTGCTCTCCACTAGCAGGACACGCCTCTTGATCATCATATCAAGAAGACTTTCGACACAAGGCTCCATCCGCGAGTTCACACCACAGGAAATCCCACATATCTCACACACGCGGTCCACATCGCGTCGGGCCCATCCACCAACCTGGGCTCTGATACCAGTTGTTGGGACCGCGACCACCCCACCACTCCACACTAGTATGATATTGTCCACTTTGGGCCAGCCCGCACGGATTTGTTTTTGGGTCATCTCCTAAAAGGCCTCATACTAATGAAGTGGGTGGACTTTTTCTTATACTAGGCAATTCTTCTTTCAATTGCCGATGTGGGACTTGGGTTGAAACCCCAACACTTCTAAGCGTGATTGAACAATTGGGATTCGCGTATATTTTCTATACGCCTGTTGTGCGCAAACGTATGAACAGGTTATGTGCCCCCCTCATGTGGCTGTATAGCTATGTTTTTGGGATGTCCTGACCAATCGAGATTGGACTTCCTGCACCCGTATGGTTTAGGTTAAGAGTATAAATACTCATAAGCCTCTCCTGTCTCCCAACATATTGTTTAGTCTGATATTCTGTACGTAGTTTATGTATTTTGTTTCTCTCTAGTGATCTAGATATCTGTTACACTGATAGGCAATCTGTAGTCTGTACTTGATATTCTTTATCAATATTGAAAGACCCTGTTTAACTAAATGAACAGATTAATTAAAACTTGGACATCTAACTGTTTGAGGTTAGCTGTTGAGAAATAATAATAAGAAGAAATGTGCAGCGGAATGTAAATGGATGAAAAAATGAAAGGACAGAGTGTAGTGTATGTGTAAGTGTAAGTGTATAGACAAGAGTGTACACAGTATTTTTAAAGTGGTTCTATTGGGTATGCCCACTTATATCTTAGTTTCAATGTAATAGGATTGATTAGATTTGATTGATCCATCACCTAAGTTTTATTTCATGGACTTTAGACCCACATGTAAGAAGTATTTATACTTCATTTTTTTGGTTGTCCATTGTAATAGAATAGGATTAGGAATAGGGCAAGAAGATCAATATTGAAGAAAATCACTCCGTGAGTTTGAGCTACGCGCCTATGCGCTCCATTCAACGCGCCATGCCCCCACTTCACCTTTGCGTCATGCGCCTATCCAGCGCGCGCGCATAAGGTGATGCTCCTATCTATGCTACGCACCCCATTGGCTCATGCGCGCCTCTTAGCTCAACGCGCCTCAAAGAAATGTTTTTAACACTCAGTGATTTAACGAAGATTCAAAGACTTGAAGAGATTCAAACTTCGCCAATGATCCAACAGTGGTTAAATAACACGTATGCACCCGCATCTAAGGACACATGTCCATAACGGTCATATTTGGGTTATATGTCTAACGGCTATAAAAGGACACGTGCTCCACTCATTGAGCGACATCACATCTGTCCTTTAACCTTATCCACAAGGGATTTCCAACGGCTAGTTTTTGGGGCTCTACTATAAATACCCCATAACTTCAAACGTTTTGAAGTTGCTAAGAATCTCAGAATTTCTCTCTCAAGCATTTTTGAAGATTCCAAGATTGCCTTTGTTTTTTCCAGAATTCTCAAGAACATCTTCATACCTTTATCCTTAGCCTAAATCCTCAAGCATAAACACTTTAGTTTTCTTGTGCTCTCAATCTCAAAGATTTAAAGAGCCTTGAATCTAAAATCACACACGCACCTCTTTAAGTTTGATCACTTAGATCTTTCTTTTAGAGATACACCGGTTATTGTCTAGGATTTGTTCTTTCATAGAATATTAGATCTTGAGTTAGTGTATAATCTCAAACAATTGTAATTTGTAACACTCACTCTTATATAAGATCTCCATTAGAAATCCAAGACTAACCATCTTGGTAGAGGACATAGATCTTTCATTGATCGAACCTCTCCAAATAGCGCGTGTTCATATCTTGCTATTTACCTTCAAGTCATATCATATCTAACTACTGGATTGTTTATTCATTTTAGATTGATTGCTTGAATTGTGTTGTGTTTGTTATATCATTTGCCGTAGTTACTTATTTCACCCACTTTGAGCCAAATTACTTAGAGTGTGTGTGCGCCCCCTTTATCATACTTTGCGCCTATTTACTTAACTAACTTCCTTTGTGCATTTCACTCACTCACTTATGCGCATATCATAACGCTTATTTGATAAAGTGCGCATTTGCAATTGAGTTTATCAAGGGTACGAAAAGAATTTCAAAACAGTTTTTCACCCCCCCTCTAGCTATTTTTATACCCTTGTTGCCTCCTTTGGGACCAACAAGTGGTATCAAAGCAAACACCTTTATAAAACGTTTTTGTTTTTCAAGCTTAACAGCTTGGGTGCTGATTCTAAATGGCAAACTCAAAACCTATGGCAACTGCAAACTACACTCACGTTCTGGTCTTTGATGAAGATCATTTTGACGTGTGGAAATTCAGCATATTGACTCTTCTCAACTCAATCGATGAAAGGCTCCATGACACCGTCGTTTATGGACCTTATATTCCGATGAAGGAAAATCCAAATCCACGCACTAACGCTGCTCAACCTACAGTTCTTAAACCGAAGGAAGAATGGACTGAGGAAGAAACAAGAAGAGTTGCAAATGATGGGAAAGCT
Source organism: Campanula takesimana (assembly GCA_026119855.1). Classification (NCBI taxonomy): domain Eukaryota; kingdom Viridiplantae; phylum Streptophyta; class Magnoliopsida; order Asterales; family Campanulaceae; genus Campanula; species Campanula takesimana. The sequence goes on from JAOWBW010000117.1 coordinate 701,426, forward strand.
AGAAATATTCTCCTAAGCACTCTAAGCACGGCTATGAAACAACAAGTCATACATTGTGCTACCGCTAATGAGCTATGGGATGCCATTGAAGAGCATATAGAAGTAGATACCGTTTGCAAGGAAAACAAGAGATATGAAGTGCAAAAGAGATTCAATACTTTCTCTCAACTCCCCGGTGAAACACTTAGACAGACATATGAACGATATTGTGAAATCATTAATCTATGTATTTCACTTGGAAAGAAGTTCTCTAATAAGGAATTAAACACTAATTTCCTTGCCGCTTTTGGATCAAGATACCTACATAAATCTAGCGCTCTTGAAGACGCTGGAACCTTGGATGATTGGACACTAAGGAACTTATATGCAAATCTAAAAGTTTATGAGCTCAAACTTCAGCGAATTAGTGAAACTAAAGGAAAATCAAAATCCATTGCTATGGTGGCGCATAGAGAGGAAGCGCATGTATCTGCGCCTGCGCCCGTGCAAGAAGAGAAAAGTTCCGATCCCAAAATTTCTACTTCTGAGTTATTGGACATGGATGATGAAGACTTCGCTTTATTTGTGAAGAGATTCTAGAAGTTTAGAAAATTCTCAAAGCCCGGCTCAACCAGCAAATTTCAAGGATCCACAAGTAGAGCTCCTCAAAAGTTCACAAGGAGCAGTGATTCTAAAAGAAAAGAAGACCTTGTTTGTTTTAATTGCAGAAAACCCGGACATTTTGCATCGAGCTGCCCAATTCCCAAATTTGAATACATCAGAAGAAGAGCAGCCATACTCCCAAATTCACTCCCAAGTTCACTCGTCACAAGGAAATGGTTGCTGAAGAAGAAGAACCAGCAAATGAGCATAATACTTGGATTGAAACAGACTCCAATGAGAGCGATGAAGATTCTGACAACGGACTCGTTTGTTTGGTTGCAAATGATGATGATGATTCCAATGACGTTATTGATTATGACTCTGATGACTTCACAAAAGATGTTCTAGATATGAAGATCTTGAACAAACCAATCAAGAAATCTGCTAGTCATTCCGAAGTGAAGAAGAAGAAAGGACCAACCATCAACGAGCTCATTGAACAAGGATTTATAACTCCGGCTCAAACCGATGGTGGATTGTTATTCTCAAGATGTGATCTGAGTGCAAGAAGCTGTTGGGTTTCGATCAAACATGCGCAGCGGAATTTAGCATTTAAAATTTTGAAACCCAAAGCCATGGATCCGTTCATATGATTAAATCAAATACAACATGAGAATAAAGGAATAAACTAACCCTTGATGGCTATCAAATTCTCTTGGTCTTTGGTGGAGGTTTGAAGTCTTGATCACGATCACAAAGCTTGAACACGAACTTTGAAGATGATGATTTTCACCCTCTAGCGGTATCCACACTTCGAACGAATATCAAAGGAACTTCTTTGATCTTGTTGCTAGACCAAAATTGTGAAACACTTTTCACAATCAAAAGAACTATATGGAATTTATTTTGTGTATTATTTTGTTCTTCAACCAAGAATGTCTTGGAACAAAATAAACCCTCTCTCAAACTCTTTGAGACTCACAAAATCATTCGCTTAGAGTGCTGGCCGAATTTGGTCTTTTATACACAAGTATGACCTATTCCAAATAGGAAACTTGTGTCAAAATCCGTCCAAAATTCGTTTCCTAATCAAATTAGGAATCTGCCACCCAACAGTACTGTGTGGCCGCCTAGAATGCACTGTGCGGTCGCAAAACTATCTGAAACAAAACTGGTACAAAAATGGGCTAAGTGTGCGGCCGCCCAGTCCATACTGTGCGGTCGCCCACTTCCCCAGAATGTCCAGAATTTCCAAAATTCCAATATAGTCCTTTTAAAGATTCGTTCTATTGTGTGTGACCCTATAAGATTATACTAAGTTGGCAATGGGTTCAAACATGAAACCATAAGATATGATTAGGTTCTAGCAAACCGTCATACCTACCCAAATAGCATAACTATATACAAGTTCGCATTCCTTTAGAATATGTAATAATCCTTTTGTCTACGATGTCATTGAACACAAGTCATGGTCAAAGAGTCAACTTGTTTTGTTCAATACTTTCTCGATTCCGAATATGTTGATAATCCAAATGACATTGATCCAATCAATTCATTTGAGTCCGGCCGAACATTTCATCAACATCATTCCTACGAGAGGCCCAAGCTTGACATCTCTCCGAGGAGGGACAAATCCATTTAGCTTATTATTCTTCCCTACGTGAATCCGATTATGCCAATCATACCCTTTATAACTACTCGGTTAAAAGTAGCGTTTGAATATGTCAAACATAATGTTCATCAAGTGGAAGACTATAATAACTTCATGTCTAAGGATTCAAATGACATAACTAATATGAGATATATGTATGACATAGACCATGACATAAATCTCATAGAGCGGGTCATGTCCAGTACCTTGTTCCAAACAAGTACCCATAAATCTAACATGATCATCCCATGATCATTTAGCCTTTATACTAGTGCTTAACAAGTACTAGGGACGGAGATTATTATAAGTAAACATGAACAACAATAATAATCAAAACATCTCTTTATTGATATGAAATAAATGATAACAATTACAACGTTTATTAAACGTGCCTAGGGCACCACTACCAACAATCTCCCACTTGCCCTAGGCCCAATCTCCCATGTATCTAATACCCATGGACCTAACATGACCATCATGTTTAGCTTGTGGAAGTCCCTTTGTTAGCGGGTCCGCAACATTGTCATCAGTAGGTACTCTGCATATATTTACGTCTCCCCTATCAACGATCTCTCGAATGATATGAAAACGCCTAAGTATGTGTTTGGATTTCTGATGTGCTCTTGGTTCCTTTGCTTGAGCAATAGCACCATTATTATCACAATAAAGGTCTATTGGACTAGCAATACTAGGAACCACTTCAAGTTCAGTTATGAACTTGTTAATCCAAACAGCTTCCTTTGCAGCATCCGATGCAACAATATACTCAGCTTCTGTTGTAGAATCAGCGGTTGTACTTTGCTTGGAACTCTTCCAGCTTACAGCTCCACCATTTAACATAAACACAAAACCCGATTGCGATCGGCTATCATCTTTGTCAGTTTGGAAGCTTGCATCCGTGTAAGCATTTACAACGAGATCATCTTCCATTCCCCATAGACCAAAAACGAGTCTTTAGTCCTTCTCAAGTACTTAAGAATCGCTTTTACAGCTATCCAGTGATTTTCGCCAGGGTTGGATTGGTATCTACTTGTCATGCTCAAAGCATAAGACACATCCGGCCTAGTACAAATCATGGCATACATGATGGACCCAATTGCCGAAGCATATGGAACATCATTCATTTTCTCACGCTCATCTTTTGTCTTAGGACATTGAGTCTTGCTTAGAGAAACTCCATGTAACACGGGCAAGGTGCCTCTCTTAGAATTTTCCATACGGAATCTTCTAATGACCTTGTCAATGTATGTACTTTGGCTTAAACCAAGTAGCCTCCTTGATCTATCTCTATAGATCTTAATGCCAAGTATATATGCGGCTTCACCCATATCTTTCATTGCGAAGCACTTTCCTAACCAAGTCTTCACAGACTGAAGTGTAGGAATGTCGTTTCCAATGAGCAATATGTCATCCACGTATAAAATAAGGAATAGCACTATGCTCCCACCAATCTTCTTGTATACACAAGGCTCATCTTCGTTCTTGATGAAACCAAACTCTTTGACCGATTCATCAAAACGGAGATTCCAACTCCTTGAAGCTTGCTTCAACCCATAGATGGATCTTTGCAATTTGCATACCTTAGAATCTTGTTCAAAACCTTCTGGTTGTGTCATATACACATCCTCTTGGAGTTTTCCATTCAGAAAAGCGGTTTTGACGTCCATCTGCCATATTTCATAGTCATGATATGCGGCAATGGCAAGCAAAATTCTTATAGACTTGATCATTGCTACGGGTGAAAAGGTATCATTATAGTCAATACCATGAACTTGCCTATAACCCTTCGCTACAAGCCTAGCTTTGTAAGTATGCACCTTCCCATCCATGTCAGTCTTCTTCTTGAAGACCCATTTGCATCCTATGGTTTTTACACCTTCGGGCGCATCAATCAAATTCCAAACTTGATTGTCTTGCATGGATTGCAATTCGGATTCCATGGCTCCAAGCCACTTGTCCGAATCAGGAGAAGACATCGCCTCTTGGTAGGTTGACAGTTCATCATTCTCAATGATTTCTACCTCATTACTATCCGTTACGAGAAATCCATATCTCTCGGGCTCGGATCGTAACCTACTAGATCTGCGAGATGCTTGTGTATTTTGAACAGGTTCCACAACTCCTTGTGGTTCTTGTTCTTGTTCCACTATTGGTTCAATGTTATTTTCTGGGTCTCGAATTTCTTCAAGATTTATTTTACTCCCACTGATTTCTTTGGAGAGAAACTCTTTCTCTAGAAAGACACCAGTTCGGGCAACAAACACTTTGTTGTCCTCTCGGTTGTAAAAGTAATATCCTTTAGTTTCCTTAGGATATCCCACGAAAATATATTTATCAGATTTGAGTGCTAGTTTGTCAGAGATAAGTCTCTTGACATAAACTTTGCAACCCCAAATCCTCATGAAAGATAAACTAGGTTTCTTTCCACTCCATATCTCATATGGAGTCTTTGGAACCGATTTAGTTGGAACTTGATTTAGTGTGAAAGCAGCGGTTTCTAGAGCGTAACCCCAAAAGGATATTGGAAGATCAACTTGACTCATCATTGATCGAACCATGTCTAACAAAGTCCGATTCCTCCTCTCGGACACACCATTCCATTGTGGTGTTCCAGGTGGAGTCAATTGTGAAACTATTCCACAATTCTTTAGATGATCATCAAATTCTTGATTTAAGTATTCACCACCTCGATCTGATCGAAGTGCGTTTATACTTTTGCCAAGTTGTTTTTCTACTTCATTTTGAAATATTCTAAATATCTCAAATGCTTCACTTTTATGTTTCATTAGGTAAACATACTCAAATCTACTATAATCATCAGTGAAGGTTATGAAGTATTGAAATCCTCCCCTAGCATTGCTACTTAATGGTCCGCATACATCGGAATGTATCAACCCCAATAAGTCGCTTGCCCTTTCACCCAACTTGGTAAAAGGTGTCTTAGTCATTTTTCCAAGAAGACATGACTCACAAGTATCATATGACTCTAAGTCACATGAACCCAAAAGTCCGTCCCCATGGAGTTTTGAGATACGCTTCTCATTAATATGACCTAGACGGCAATGCCACAAATAAGTATGATTTACATCATTAGGTTTAGATTTCTTATTTACATGATAGACATTATTTTCATTTTGACATCCAAGATATAAAGGCCATTAAATGAATTAGCAATACCATAAAGCACATCATTTAAATAAATTGAAAATTTCTTATTCTCAATAAGAAACTTAAAGCCTTCATTATCCAAACAAGAAATTGAAATAATATTTCTGCTTAAATCCGGAACATAATAACAATTGTTCAAAACAAGAATTAATCCGTAAGGTAAAGTGACTTCATAAGTCCCTACGGCTAATGCAGCAACTCTTGCTCCATTCCCCACGCGTAGATCTACTTCACCTTCTTTAAGCAGTCTCCTATTCTTTAATCCCTGCACATTTAGACAAATGTGAGAACCACATCCGGTATCCAATACCCAAGAATCAGTGGTAGAAAGGAGAATATCTATCATATAGATACCTGAAGTCGACGCAGCCATACTGCTCTTCTTCTTCTTTTGCTCTTCCAAGAAAGCCTTACAATTACGTTTCCAATGACCAATTTCTTGACAATGGAAACAGATTGCATCCTTTTGTGAATCGGGTTTTGCCTCAGAAGCCTTGGCAACCCTTGCCTTGCTTATCTTGGGTTTGACAACTTTTGCCTTACCCTTGCCTTTGGCACCAGGCTTCTTCCCATCATGAACCAAGAGCACGGGAGAACCTTTCTCCACAATTTTTATCTCTGCAGTTTTGAGCATCCCATGCAACTCAAGAGATTCTTATCCATTCCATGCATGTTATAATTCATTACAAACTGATTATAACTTTTAGGCAATGAATTAAGAATGAGATCCGTGGCTAGCTCCAATGGGATTGGATAGCCAAGTTTCTCAAGGTGCTCTACATAACCTTTCATTTTAAGAAAGTGAGGACTCACTTGTTGCCCTTCATTCATTTTACTAGTAGTGAATGCAACAATGGTCTTGTACCTCTCTTGCCTAGCTTGCTCTTGAAACATGGTTCTCAACTCCACGCCTATCTCATAGGCTTCCAAATGTTCCAAACTTTGTTGGAGTTTTGAACACATAGCAGCAAGCATGAGACAACTTACATCTCTAGAATCATTACGATGTTTCTTGTAATTGTCTCTTTCTACCCTAGGGGCAGTAGGCGGTGGTTCAGCGGGGAGAGGCCCATCGAAATGTACAACTTATCTTCTTGCCTAAGAACGATTCTTATGCTACAGGATCCAATCCATAAAGTTGGTACCATTCTCTTCGAGCTTATCCTTCTCAAGGATTGATCGCAACGACATTGATTGAGTGTTATTAGTCATTATCTACAAATATGCAAAAATTTCCAAAATTTAATAAGTACCGATTTTCATTAAAGAGATAAATAATGTATTTTTCAAACAAAATACTCCACTAAATTATATAACCTTCATATACATCCAATGTATAATATAATTTAAATGGGTTAAGATCCAACTTTAATTTAATTTCAAGTCCGCTAAGGCGGATTACACAAAATCAAATTAATTAGGTAGACAACTCTTGTCAATCATATCTCATATGACTCTTAGTTCCTTTTATGAGATTCTTTAAGAAATCCAATTTCAAAAAGAATGTTAAACCTCATCTTTGCCTAGGCCCAAAACTGTTTTGACGCCCAATTAAGTCTAACCATTTTAAACGCATAGTTAATGTGTCCCGCTAGGGCGTGCCCACATTATCTATCTTGCTCATACATAAATAAATTTAATGCATCTCGCTAGGGCGAATCTACATTAGAGTCACTTATGTACTAACATGTGTTTTAATCATGGCATGGCAATAAAAGACTTAAAACTTTCTTTGAAGGTTCATCACATATAGCATATAACACATTTATGAGCACATAATATAAACATGTTACACATCAAGTTTAGCCACTAAATTAATCCCCATTAATTTAAGCATGGTATTTATGTGTCATTAGTTTCTCTATAATTATGAGGATGAGACTATTTCAACTTTTGGTCATTATCTCCAAATCAAGACAACAAGAAGTGCGGTCGAACTAAGCCATTAGGCAACCACAATCCCGCACTAATTCAAGAGACCAAGAAAGTAGTCCATGTGGCCGAAACTAAGCAATAGATGGTCTCGATGAACGTAGGCCAATTGCATTCACAATTCCACATGGATCTCCAAACTTTGAATCAAGAACTTTGTTTCTCAATTTTAGCAATTATGAACTCTTCATAATTCTAACTTCGTTTTATCTTTGAAACTTTGATTGCGATCAATTTTGGGAAACACAATCTCGATGAACGCAGATTAGCCATCCAAAACTTGAACCAATCTAGGAATCACAAGACTAAAACAAATAGGAAAATCAAACCCCAAAATCCATACACAAACCAACTACCCAAAACCCATTCCAGATCAGCAAGTCTGGACTGGTTCTGTTACTGGTTCTGTTGAATCTTTCGAAAAATTCCAGATTCTGGTTTTCAACCAAAATCAGACCTTCTGATCCCCTTGTGCGGCCGCCCAAAAACCCTTGTGCGGTCGCCCAAAATTGTGCGGCCGCCCAAGGCGTTTTGTGCGGTCGCCCAGTGCCATCAGAATGTGCAGAATTTTTAAGTTCGAAAATTTTGTCTCAAAATTGTTTTTCCCCGATTATTAAAACTTTGATCCAATCAAAAATTAATAACCAACAATTCTGAATCCACCATAATTTATTTATTGCGATTGAATCGTGCGATTAAAGTTGTAAAACAATAAACCACATAAAATCACATAACACATAAACATCACATATTCCAATATTCATATCATGCAAGGCACATAAACAATTTATATACACATAACATGATCTAGGTATTGAAATAATCAACATGAACGGGGCTCTGATACCACTGTTGGGTTTCGATCAAACATGCGCAGCGGAATTTAGCATTTAAAATTTTGAAACCCAAAGCCATGGATCCGTTCATATGATTAAATCAAATACGACATGAGAATAAAGGAATAAACTAACCCTTGATGGCTATCAAATTCTCTTGGTCTTTGGTGGAGGTTTGAAGTCTTGATCACGATCACAAAGCTTGAACACGAACTTTGAAGATGATGATTTTCACCCTCTAGCGGTATCCACACTTCGAACGAATATCAAAGGAGCTTCTTTGATCTTGGTTGCTAGACCAAAATTGTGAAACACTTTTTCACAATCAAAAGAACTATATGGAATTTATTTTGTGTATTATTTTGTTCTTCAACCAAGAATGTCTTGGAACAAAATAAACCCTCTCTCAAACTCTTTGAGACTCACAAAATCATTCGCTTAGAGTGCTGGCCGAATTTGGTCTTTTATACACAAGTATGACCTATTCCAAATAGGAAACTTGTGTCAAAATCCGTCCAAAATTCGTTTCCTAATCAAATTAGGAATCTGCCACCCGACAGTACTGTGCGGCCGCCCAGAATGCACTGTGCGGTCGCACAACTATCTGAAACAAAACTGGTACAAAAATGGGCTAAGTGTGCGGCCGCCCAGTCCATACTGTGCGGTCGCCCACTTCCCCAGAATGTCCAGAATTTCCAAAATTCCAATATAGTCCTTTTAAAGATTCGTTCTATTGTGTGTGACCCTCTAGGATTATACTAAGTTGGCAATGGGTTCAAACATGAAACCATAAGATATGATTAGGTTCTAGCAAACCGTCATACCTACCCAAATAGCATAACTAGATACAAGTTCGCATTCCTTTAGAATATGTCATAATCCTTTTGTCTACGATGTCATTGAACACAAGTCATGGTCAAAGAGTCAACTTGTTTTGTTCAATACTTTCTCGATTCCGAATATGTTGATAATCCAAATGACATTGATCCAATCAATTCATTTGAGTTCGGCCGAACATTTCATCAACATCATTCCTACGAGAGGCCCAAGCTTGACATCTCTCCGAGGAGGGACAAATCCATTTAGCTTATTATTCTTCCCTACGTGAATCCGATTATGCCAATCATACCCTTTATAACTACTCGGTTAAAAGTAGCGTTTGAATATGTCAAACATAATGTTCATCAAGTGGAAGACTATAATAACTTCATGTCTAAGGATTCAAATGACATAACTAATATGAGATATATGTATGACATAGACCATGACATAAATCTCATAGAGCGGGTCATGTCCAGTACCTTGTTCCAAACAAGTACCCATAAATCTAACATGATCATCCCATGATCATTTAGCCTTTATACTAGTGCTTAACAAGTACTAGGGACGGAGATTATTATAAGTAAACATGAACAACAATAATAATCAAAACATCTCTTTATTGATATGAAATAAATGATAACAATTACAACGTTTATTAAACGTGCCTAGGGCACCACTACCAACAGAAGCAAGCTCAGAAAAGGCAACAATATCAGACCTCAAGTTGAACCAATTCCTATAATCACTCATGATGAAGATATTGCCAAACAAGAAAGGTTATTCGAAGAAGCCGAAAAGGTAATTATTAATTTTGGTAAAATGAAGGAAGCTTTAGCACTATCATGTGATGAAATTTCTCAGCTTAAGACCGAGAAATCTCTTCTTAAATCTGAACCCACCCTCCTTAAGGAGCAGATAAAGAGCATGATTCCTCTTACTGTTAAAAACACTTTTCTAACAAAACAGAACTCACTTATTAAAGTTCAAAACGATGAATTGGTTACTCAAATTACTGATCTTAAAAAGATTACAAATGAGTGGTCCAATTCTCCGTGTCACTATGGAGAATATATTTGAGTCCTAAAAAGTCAGTGGTGATAAAAGTGGCTTGGGATTCTCATCAACTAGTGACAACTTTAAATGTGATGTCTGTGCTTAAAGAGATAGTGAATTTACAAATCAGCAAACTTTTGAAATTCCCAAGGAAAAACATTCTAATTCAATGGGTAAAGGACAGGAAAAAGCCAATAGACAATCATTCCATTATGTCTACCCAATGAAACAATTTGGGAAAGCTAAAGAGAAGGAAGTAGCTACAGATGAATCATCCTCCAGCAAAACCATTCTTGAAACTAGGCGCGCTCCTTCTCCGAGTGCAAATTATGCGTCTAGGAGCCACGCACCTAACCGCCGTGCGCCTCCTAACCCTTTGCGCCCTCCAAGAAAAAGCGCTCTGAAATTTCAAAAGAAAGATTTTGTTAAGGCTGGCTCATCTAACCAAAGAAGGATGCTATCCCAAAGAAAAGTAAAGAGTTTGTGAAAACTCACGTGATTGGTGGCTTTCATCATTGTTCGATTTGTGATTGTTCGGGACATAAGGCCGTGGAATGACTTTTGAGATTCACTCCCAATGCCAAAGGACGTAAGAATCCTAAGGTCAAGAAAGAGTGGGTCGTCAAAAGTTGCTAACGCTAGGACCCGAAAAGGAATAAAGGGGACCTGCTTTAAATGTTTATATTTCAGGTTCTTTGCTTCATGGCTGGATCTTCAAAAGCTAAAACGTATGAATGGATTCTCGATAGTGGGTGTTCACGACACATGACTAGAGATGAATCATTACTTGAAGATGTTCATGAAGAAAGAGGTCCCTCAGTAACATTTGGTGATAATAACAAAGGTCAAGTTGTAGCATATGGAAAGCTCAAGAAAGATAAAGTGTGCATTGAAAGTGTGTCTCTCGTCGAAGGGCTCAAGCACAATTTATTATCCATATCTCAATTCTGCGACAAATGATTAGAATACCATTTCACCTCAACTCAATGTCTTATCAAGAATGGCAAAACTGGAGCTACATTACTCATGGGATATCGTAAGACAAATATTTACATTATTGATTTCCATAGTATGAACTCTAGTACTAATATTTTTTTGTAGCTAAAAGTGTGAGCGAAAATAGTTGGCTGTGGAACAAGCGCTTAAGTCACCTGAACTTCAAATATCTATCTTTACTCAGTAGGAATAACCTTGTTAAAGGACTTCCCAAGGTTGCTGATCATCATGACAAGAAGTGCGTCGCGTGTCAACTTGGCAAACAACCGAAGAAGTCTTTCTCCAGCAAGACCAATCCCTCAACTTCTAGATGTTTGCAACTGCTTCACATTGATCTATTTGGACCAGTCACCACCGTAAGTATTAGAAGAAACAAGTATACTCTAGTTATGGTGGATGATTATTCAAGATACACATGAGTGGAAATGATGATCTCAAAAGATGATTGTTATGACATTCTTACCACTCTATTCAGACTGCTCCAAACCCAAAAAGAAGATGACATCGTTAGTGTTTGATCCGACAATGGAACATAATTCAAGAACAATGGTGTTGCTCGATATTGCGACGATCATGGGATAGATCACAACTTCTCAACCGCTGGTGTTCCTTAACAAAATGGTGTTGTGGAAAGAAAGAATAGGACGTTGATTGAAGTGGGAAAGACGATGATAGCTGAAGCTAAATTGCCTATGTACTTTTGGGAAGAAGCTATCAACACAACATGTTTTACTTAAAATCGTTCCCTCATCAACAAACTTCACAACAAGACTCCGTATGAACTTTGGCGTGGTAGAACTCTCAACATTGCATTCTTCAAGATCTTTGGTTGTAAGTGTTATATCCTCTACAACGGAAACCAACATAGAGGTAAATTCGATGCCAAAGCCGACGAAGGTATTTTTGTTGGGTATGCCAAACATTCTAAAGCTTTTCGCGTTTTTAATAGATCTACATTAGTGATAGTTGAATCTGTACATGTTACATTTGATGAACATTCTCTCCTTGAGCCATATTTGGCTCCAAATGTTGCTGATGATTCTGTTGAGCTAAATGATACAGGTGCTCCTATTCATGTTGCGCCTACTCAAAATCAGAATCTATCAACTCATGGAAATCCATCCACATCACTTGCCTAACTCCTCATATGGCGCGCCAAATGAATCATCAGCTGTGCCTCCTTCAAATGTTGCGCCTCTTGATTCTTCCCACGCGCCTATATCTACTGCTGCATCTGGTGTTGACCCTAGTTTCAATTCTGAACCAGTTCATCCCCCAAATTTTGATGATTTTGAATCTGGTGAAGATGTACCAATTGAAGACCTTCAAGTTACTACGACTCAACCTAACTTACCTTCTGAAATTCATGAGGTTAGAGGTCACCCAATCAATAATATCATTGGTGATCTAAATGTTGGTGTTCGTACAAGGAGAGCTACAAACTTTGATGCTTACACTGCTTTTATCTCTCAAATTGAACCAAAGAAGGCTGATAAAGAGCTCCAAGATCCTAATTGGGTTGTTGCAATGCAAGAAGAAGTCAATCAATTTGAACGATGTAAGGTTTGGACTCTTGGTCCAAGACCAAATGATCAAGGAGTGATTGATACGAAATGGGTGTTCAGAAATAAGATGGATGAGAATGGAGCCATCACAAGAAACAAAGCAAGATTGGTCGCACAAGGCTATAGGCAAGAAGAAAGAATTGATTACGATGAAACTTTTGCGCCCATAGCAAGACTTGAATCTATTAGACTCTTTCTAGCTTACGCCACTCACAAGAACTTCAAGTTATATCAAATGGATGTAAAGAGTGCGTTTCTAAATGGTGAACTCCAAGAACAAGTCTACGTTGCTCAACCACCTGGGTTTGAAGATTCACAATTTCCAAATCATATGTACAAACTCCAGAAAGCTTTATATGGGCTCAAGAAAGCACCAAGAGCATGGTACGATACACTATCCAAGTTTTTCATAGAAAAAGGCTTCACTCGCGGTAAAATCGATACAACTCTTTTCATTGCCAAACATAATGGTCATAAATTAGTTGTTCAAATTTATGTTGATGATATTATATTTGGTTCTACTAATGAATTGTTGTGCAAGCGTTTTGAGAAACTAATGAAGAGCAAGTTTGAAATGAGCATGATGGGAGAACTCACATTCTTCCTCGGACTTCAAATCAAGCAAATGAATGAAGGAATATTTATCAATCAAGCCAAATACACAAAGGACTTAATCAAGAAATTTAGACTTGAGAACGCTAAATCATACGACACTCCAATGGCTACCGGTAATAAACTCGACAAAGATTTAAAAGGTAAACGTGTTGATCAAATTCTCTATCGAGGTATGATTGGCTCACTCCTTTATCTTACTGCTAGTAGGACCGATATTATGTTTAGTGTTTGTGTTTACGCTTGTTATCAATCTGACCCTAGAGAAGCGCACTTAATTGCTGTGAAACGTATTATAAGATATCTCTCCAGTACTGTTAACCTTGGACTTTGGTACACCAAAGATTTGAATTTTAAACTTGTAGGTTATTCAGATGCGAATTATGCAGTGTGCACAATTGATAGGAAAAGCACAAGTGGCACTTGTCATTTCCTCGGATATCGACTTGTGTCATGGGCGAGTAAGAAACATGCTTCAGTATCTGTCTCAACAACCGAAGTCGAATATATCGCTGCGGGAAGTTGTTGCTGTCAAATTCTATGGATGAAGCAGTAATTGGTGGACTATGATATCATCGAAGAAAATTGTCCCATCTACTGCGACAATACATCAACAATTACGGTTTCTGAAAATCCTGTCATGCACTCAAAGACTAAGCACATCGACATCAAGTATCACTTCTTCAAAGACCATGTGGAGAAAGGCAATATTCATTTAGAACACGTTGGAACCGACTTTCAAATTGCCGACATTCTAACGAAAGCACTCGACGCGAAACAGTTCACATTTTTGAGAGGTGAAATGGGTATGCTTGAACTCAACTAAATTCCATATAGTTTTGTTACTACTAATGATTTTATGTTTTGTTGAGTTATAAGTATACTAGGTTTTAAAAGTTATATATATTCCAAAGTTTCAAGGAAACCCTCTGCGCGCCCAATGCCTCTGCGCGCCACACTCTCTTTACGCGCCTAGCATTAAATGCTCCCCAATCATTTCTACGCACATAAATGAATTCATGCGCCCATATATGATAACGGCTCAATCAATACACCAACTTTTAATTCCTCAATGATTGAACGTATTCAATTTGTCACAAGTACCAGGCGAGTTAATTCTTATCATTTATTATAGGAATTTTTGTCTTTTGACATTCCATAATTGTTCAAGGGTACTTGTGCAATTATTTTTTTCCCTCGTTTTATGTTTTTCGAAAATTTTATTTTCTGGGGATATATTTCTTGCACTCCAAACTTACACCAAAACAGATGATTTTGGGGTTTATGCAAAAATTAGTCAAAATTGCTCATACACTTATAGGGAAAGTGGAGCAGTTTTTCTTAACCCTAAATTTCACATCATTATTCTTTGTGTCATTCAGACATTAATAGCCGTCATATCCTTAAAATCCCTCATTAATGGTTTGTCCTTTTCAATGTCAATCACCATAAATACCCATCTTTTCACCTTCTCTTATTGGATAACCTAACCCCTATATATATCCTAACCCTACCCCCTCCATACCCATTTTTCATCATTACCTTCAAATCTCACCAACTATCTATCTCTCTCTCTCTCACCGCCTCTCTATCTCTCTCGGTTTTTTCTCTCTTTTTCACTCTATTTTCATCTCTTCTTCTCTCATTTCTCTCTATATATATACATTAATGGGTCCTAAGAAAGCATTCAAAGCATTAAAAGACGAGATGGTCTGAACTTCTAAACCCTCTCTTTAAATTTTCACAATTTTTTTTTGGGTTTTTGAGTTCGTTTTTTTTTAAAAAAAAAAAAAACCGAAAATGCCATTTTTCTTGTTTAATCTCACTTTAGTGATCCGTTTTCGATCGTTTGTTAGGCTTTGTTCGTTTTATAATTTAGAGTCTTTATAACTAACCTTTTCAACGATCAATTCGCTATTTGGTGCGAATCTAAAAGATTTTCCATTTTTAGACTTTTCAAATTTTCGGATCTTTGAATCCATTTTCTGAATTCTCTGTTGTTTTGTACTTGTTTTGGTTTACATATTTGTGATCCTTGTGTTCATGCGGTCATTTTGACATATTGTGTGCTTGATTTGGTGAAGTTTCATGATTTATGTGTTCTTGGTGTTCTTGGTGTTTTTCGAGCACTCAAGACATGTTCTTCGTGTTCTTCGTTATTTTTGCATGACTTGGGTTTAAAAATTTTCAAAACTTTTTTTTCAAAAATTTTCTTGTTTGATTCTTAATTCCTTCTTGTTTATGACTTTTGCTTGTTTATGTGTTTTTGTGCTAAGTTCAAATTATTTACATAGTTATACGCCTAAATATGCATCTATGCGCCTAGTGTGATTATGCGCCTATTGATATTATGCGCCTCAAAGTGATTCATGCGCCTAACATGTGTATGCGCCTCAATCCTTCATGCGCCTAATAACATTATGCGCCTAAACATCTTATGTGCCTCAATTCATACTTAGTCAAATTTTTCTATGTTTTTAATTTTACCTTAGTATTTTTCATAGAAACATAATATGCGCCTTGTATTCCTATGAGCCATCCAAATTTCATGCGCCTACTATAATCATGCGCCTTGACTCATTGTGCTCTCTTATGTGCCTATGACTCTCTGCGCCTAATTATTCTATGTGCCTCAAATTTCGTATGCGTCTAGTCTATACTTTGCTTATTTTATGTGTCTATGCGCCTAAATTCATTTCTAACTTAAATCATTTATTTTGTAGGATATTGCAAATTTTAGAGCTGGTGAGACGATTGATCTTGCTGAGATCTCAATTGATCCAATAGGGATTGAAATCATCTCAACCCTTCACACCGCTGGACTCACTCCTTTATTCACACTGGATCAACCGTTCTATTCTCCGCTCCTTGTTGATGAATTTTTCTCAACCGCTGCTTTAGTTGAGACTCCAGCTGATGGATACATGTGCTACAGGATATGCGCCACTGTTCAGAATGTTGCTATAACTATCTCTACGGGCACAATCAAGAACATAGTGAGTTTCAACACTACTGGACCTCAGGGTGTTTCTGGACAACCAAACACTTACTCAGTAGCAGCGCAGAATATTGTAGTGCATACTTATCTCAAAATCCCTACTCTTCTGAATAACATAAAAAATGTTGAGATAAGGGATGGTGGTGATCTGCCCGCTCATATAGTGCATCTTGTTGATACTTCAATCGTGTTTAAAACAGGAAATGTGAACAGATTCACTGTGGAGCAGTGGGAGTATACTGCTGCCATCATGGGAAAGGCTAGGCTGAATTGGCCTCAGATTTTGTTCAAGACTTTGTCAGACCAGATTGACAAATACAATAAGAACAAGGCTGATGGGAAGACAAAGTTCAAAACTCACTGCAGGATTCTTACCAAAATTTTCCTCACTTATCCTGCCCTTGCCCAATTCCTTAATGAGAACCCTGCTTATAAAACCGATGATGTTCCAGTTTTTAGAAAAGACAACCTTGTCTTGAAGAGGCACAAGAAGTGCATGGCAAAGCGCGCGCCTAGGGTTAAGGTGCTCAGTTGGTTGATGAAGCCACTGAGTCAGATGAAGGAAAAGATGATGGTGCTGAAGATCGCGACAAGATGGCGCAGAAATTGAAGTTGCACCTCGCGCAGAAATCATAAATGCTCCTGGCGCTAGAACGAGCACAGGAAGAGATAAAGGCAAAGGGATTGCAACAGTGGTTGAAAGAGAAGCCAGACCACCTAAATGCCTAAGAACTGAAAAGGATGATCAGGAAGCTATCAAGCGCGTACAAGCAGCCAATTTAGTTGAAGCGCAGAGAAAACGAGATGAAGATTATCAGATCAAGCAAGCTGCTGAATTAGCCATCTTAGAAAGGCGCAAAGGCGCAGGGTCTAGCGCTGATGTACGTGCCCCTCCCCTACTGCGCCTCCTCCTTCTGGTCATGCGCCTCCTTCAAAGCCTTCAAAGAAGACTTCTACTGCGCCTCCAGAGAAACCTATTGCGCCAGCTCCAGTTTCTAAACCAACTTCTGTCTCACTCACTGCTGATCAACAGAAACTCAGATATCAAATATCTACTGAGTTATTCGGAGACTTAAGTGAGGATCGAGGTGAGAGGGAGCCAGAACCTTTATTCACGCACAAATCTACTCGTGCGCGTGTGACTCCTGCGCTTCCACTTACTACAGAAGATCCCAGTTCAAGTGCTGAATACATTCCTTCTCCTCCCCGCGCTCCAACTCCATCTCCAGTTAGGCGCTCTCCTACTCTTACACCTTAACACTCACCTGCGCCTCAACCTACTCCTCCCAGTTCAGATATGAGTACGGTGATCTCCTTGCTTTAAAAACTTCAACAGGGTCAAGAACGTATTGAATCTCAAATTGAGCTTCATACATCTATGTTGATGAATCAGGCAGATGAGATTGCTGCCATTAAGGGGGAGATAACGCACATTAGCGCTGATATCAGGGATAAGCATTTTCTAACTCCTCAGCAATGGAGTGATACTATCGCTCAAATGAATGATTTATTCAAAGACACACTTGCTAAGCTTCAAGAAAGAATTGCAGGAGGAATCAAGCTCACTGATGGTCAAGCTTTTATTAATGCAATTAAGCAAGTAGAGACCAGTGTGGCTGCAGATATTAAGAAGTTGCTTGACTTAGTCACTGGTGAAAGTGATAAGTTAGTAAATGTAATGGATAAGCTGAAGGAAATAAAGGATAAGCTCGAGAATGCTCCAAGCGCGCACATTGACACCGCGCCCTCTTCTGCGCCCTCCTCTAGCGCCGCGCCATTTAACTCTCGCTCCTTACTTTCAAAGTTGGATGTTTTAAAGGAGTTGATTGTTACTCACTTTAATGCCGCGCATTCTAGTGCAGACAGACGCGCAGAAAGAACTTCTGCTAATATTGTCACCGCGCAAGCTGCTGTTGAAGCTAACTTTCAAATTATTGTAGAAAATCTCTCTCAACAGCAAGCTATTTCTCAACGCACCATTGATGAGTATCAAACCATCAATGTTAATCATTTGCGCTATATCAGAGATGGTGCCACAGATACTCATGGTGTTGTAAACCATTGTCACCAACTTTCCAAACAAATTCAGCGCTCTGTTTCAGAGATTGAAGAAGGATTGAAGGACGATGACGCGCCTCCCAACCCTTAGTTTCTATTTTTATTGTAAGTTTTTAGAACTCTTTTGTATTAGAAACTACACTTTTGTATTAGTGATTTAGTGCTTACTTGTTTTAGCACCTTTTGTTTTTGTTCTGTTCAAAACTTGCAATCTGTAACTCCAACTCCCCAAGTTTTAATGAGAACAAAGCATCACTATTGTTTCAAATCTTGTTCACTCAAACTTCTTGTTTGTAGAACAATGAATGTTGTTTAAAATCATATGCATCATATTTGAACTGTTTCATACTTTCATGCATTGAGTTTAAACTTTGTTTAAACACATTCCAAAACTAAAATTCATATACATTTTGAATGTGTTAAACCGTTGTTTCTATCTTTCCATTTGTATTGTTTTATCTTTTTTGGAATAGATTAGAAATCTATATCTTGGACTAGTGTGTGCATTAACTTGAGACATGATTTACCAATTTCATTTATTTGGACATGTTATTATCAAGATTAATGTTTGTCCCTGATATAGTAGGTAATGGCATCAATCAAATAGGGAGAGTGTTGGGTATGCCCACTTATATCTCAGTTTCAATGTAATAGGATTGATTAGATTTGATTGATCCATCACCTAAGTTTTATTTCATGGACTTTAGACCCACATGTAAGAAGTATTTATACTTCATTTTTTAGGTTGTCCATTGTAATAGAATAGGCTTAGGAATAGGGCAAGAAGATCAAGATTGAAGAAAATCACTCCGTGAGTTTGAGCTACGCGCCTATGCGCTCCATTCAACACGCCATGCACCCCCTTCACCTTTGCGCCATGCGCCTATCCAGCACGCGCGCATAAGGTGATGCACCTAGCTATGCTACGCGCCCCATTGGCTCATGCGCGCCTCTTAGCTCAACGCGCCTCAAAGAAATGTTTTTAACACTCAGTGATTTAACGAAGATTCAAAGACTTGAAGAGATTCAAACTTCGCCAATGATCCAATGGTTGTTAAATAACACGTATGCACCCGCATCTAAGGACACATGTCCATAACGGTCATATTTGGGTTATGTGTCTAACGGCTATAAAAGGACACGTGCTCCACTCATTGAGCGACAACACATCTGTCCTTTAACCTTATCCACAAGGGATTTCCAACGCCTAGTTTTTGGGGCTCTACTATAAATACCCCATAACTTCAAACGTTTTGAAGTTGCTAAGAATCTCAGAATTTCTCTCTCAAGCATTTGTTGAAGATTTGAAGATTTCCTTTGTTTTTTCAGAATTCTCAAGAACATCTTTATACCTTCATCCCCTAGCCCAGATCCTCAAGCAAAAACACTTTAGTTTTCTTGTGCTCTCAATCTCAAAGATTTAAAGAGCCTTGAATCTAAAATCACACACGCACTTCTTTAAGTTTGATCACTTAGATCTTTCTTTTAGAGATACACCGGTTATTGTCTAGGATTTGTTCTTTCATAGAATATTAGATCTTGAGTTAGTGTATAAGCTCAAACAATTGTAATTTGTAACACTAACTCTTATATAAGATCTCCATTACAAATCCAAGACTAACCATCTTGGTAGAGGACGTAGATCTTTCATTGATCGAACCTCTCCAAATAGCGCGTGTTCGTATCTTGCGATTTACCTTCAAGTCATCATATCTAACTATTGGATTGTTTATTCATTATAGATTGATTTATTGAATTGTGTCGTGTTTGTTATATCATTTGCCGTAGTTCCTTATTTCACCCACTTTGAGCCAAATTACTTAGAGTGTGTGTGCGCCCCCTTTATCATACTTTGCGCCTATTTACTTAACAAACTTCCGCTGTGCATTTCACTCACTCACTTAGGCGCATATCATAACTCTTATTTGATAAAGTGCGCATTTTCAATTGAGTTTATCAAGGGTACGAAAAGAATTTCAAAACAGCTATTCACCCCCCCTCTAGCTATTTTTATACCCTTGCTGCCTCCTTTGGGACCAACAGGTTCAGAGGCAAAACCCTTCTCTTACATCCACCCCCACTGTTGGAACAGTGAGACCAATTCACTATAATATTCTCTTCAATAAGAGTTACTCAAATTGATAAGGCAAGTTCCTTTGAACCCCCTCTACTTAATTAACACTTCAATTAAGGTTGCTTCTTTCAAAGCGAGAAAAAGAAGAAGAAAATAATCACAAGTGTGTTTACAAAATAGTTTGGCTGTTAGCTGGCTGGATGTGGGTTGTAACTGGGTGCAAGATGGCACAATATTTGCAGGGGATTTATGCAAATATGTAGATCTGCAGTGAATGCAGGGGAGCTTTGAAGGTTTTTCAAAGGGAGAAAGGGTTGTAAAAATTAGGAGGGTCACTTGACAACATGCCAGTATACTCCTTTATATAGGGGTTGGCATATAGCCGTTGGGGGACAAGAATACAGAGGAGTAAATGGTTTGTCTTTGACTGGGTTGACTAACACTTTATTTCTCCTTTGTATGCAGGCTGTCAAGGGAAATGTTTATACAGGCTTGATCAAGCTTCAATATGAGTAATACAATGATTGGAATTATTGGATTAATCATTCTTCAAAGATCTGATGAAGTGGGGTTAGCATTGGTGAAGAACAGTCTTAGCTGTTGAGACAGGGGAGCTTAGCTGTTGGGATTTTAAGGCTTGATCTGTTGAAGCTTGTTTGTTATTCGCACTTATAATTATTGTAAGTGTAAGGGAGTCTGTAAAAGGTGGTTCTTCAGTTTGTTGGATGTGTAGATGATAGGTAGATCATGTAATGACTTGACTGTTGTCTTGAATGGAAAACAGGGAAGCTTAGCTATTGTGCTTCTGTCTTGGGCTGCCTGTGCTCTGGTCTTGTATACATCATATAATCAATGGATTGATTATTTATTTATCAAAACATATTTACTATGATTAATTGTGAGTTAAACATAGTGAGGTACTAACAAATATATTTGTTCCCCCTTTGTCCATGGGTGTAGCTAACACATCATTTGTGGATGAAGCTGTGTGTTCTTTGTTTTGTTTTTTGTTATATTATGATTGTTCTATGGTTGCGTTAAAAAATTGGTATCAGAGCTCTGGTTAGGAGCTTTGGGAATTTCTACTTATCTAGAAATTTGTGATCTATAGAAAGGCTTCGTATGAGGAAAAGAAGATCAAAAAATTCACGAGCGAAACAGTTTCAAATCATGGCAGATCAAGATGCATGCTGTGTTGATATGACAAGGTTTGTTGACATTTTTTGTTAAGAACTTGAAAGAGCAATGAGGGAGGATGATTTCACTATTCTCGAAAAGAAGACTCATTCACATATGATCATGAGTCTAGGGGATGATGTTCTCATGGAAGTTCTCTATGTATGCATGAAATCATATTGCTTAGGGTCGATTGAGGCTGTTGCATTAATTATTATGTTGTCTTTACCTTTATCATATGAAAATTTTGTTGATTAAAGCATAAATGTTAAGGATGATGTACTTCTGGATCAATTCAGTTCATAAAAGCAGAGAGCTGCGCTCTGCATGGCAAATTGTATGAGTACAACTAGTCAGACATCTAGGCTAGTAGCTTGCAACGAAAAGTCACGGGGTAAGAAGTGAAAGAAGAAGAACAAAGGTTCATCCTCTAGATCCCAAGCTGGAATATGTTTCCAAGTACTGCAAGGAGATAGGCATTGATAGTCTGATTGTCGAGGAAGAATAAGCAGCCTTCTAAAAAGATATATAGAGCACTTTCTAAAAATAAATATTGAGAACTTTCAAAAAAAAATTAGAGCACTGTTGTAGTGGCATAGAGTGCCAATTTTGATGAGGATTTTTCTCTAGCTATTGAAGAAAACACACGGCAAAATGGATTCTTGACTCTGGGGATACTTAATTAACATATAAATTAACGCAAGCAGTGGTTTGCAAATTATTAGTAGGAAGATGGTGGAAAGATTTATATGAAAACAATTTTACATGGTAAATTCTTTACATTGGATATACCATAGTCTATTAGATAGTAAGGGGTGCAATTTCAAGGGTGAAGGTGGAGCCGTATATGTTTATATGGTTTCATATGTAAATATGGTTTCCAATGTGATACTGAAAGGTATCTAGCGAGGTTCCTTGTATTTCTTCAAAAGTTCCATGCTTCCTAACGCAATTGTTAGTGCTCCCTCTGTTGTGGATGTGGAGAATCTGATAAAGTTATGGCAAATAAGGCTTGGTCACATTAGTGAGATGGGGTGCTGATCTAGCTAGAAATGATTTTGAAAGTTATCAAGCGAGGTTCCTTGTATTTCCTCAAGTTTTCAAAGGGGATTCACAAAACAAAGGACACTCTTGATTATATCCGCTCTAGTTGTTGGGGTCTATCTCGTGTAGAGTCTTTGTAGATTCATAGTTAGTTCATTTCTATGATCAATGATTATTCGATGACGACTTGGGTTATTACGATGAAGCACATGAATGAGGCTCTTAAACACTTCCGGTTGTGGAAAATATAAGTGGAAAATAAACTAGTAAGAACAAGATACTATGGACTGACAATGGTCTCGAGTTCCATTGATCAAAGTTTAATGAGTTTGGCAGGGATGAGGGATTTTTAGTGACCACATGATTTGGGGTACACTGCAAAAAAAAAAGGTATTGAGAATGCATAAATCAGACACTTTTGGAGACGGCAAGGTGCATGCTCTCGGATGCCAGATTGACAAAGTTTTTCTGGGCATTTTGCGCAGAATCTCTTAGTACAGCATAAAGTTTGTTTAGGCTTACTAAATATCACAAGATTTTAATATTCCTTCAGGAACATTCTTAGGTGGGCAGAGAAGTTTGGTAATCTTGAACATAAATTACTAGTCAAAGAGGAGATTTATTGATTTTTCTCTCGGTCTTAAAGTGATCAAGTTAAGTTAGAGATTTATTGAGATCTGTGCCTTAAACTATTGAAGCCTGGAGGGGATTCTAAAGCAGGCTTATTGTTGGGTTTTACACAATCATGCGCATCAGAATAAAACCCAAAAGCCTAGATCAGTTCAAGATGATTAAATTAATACAAGGTGAATTTAGAATACTAACCGTGATGGAGCATTAAAATTTCGGATCTTGAAAACTACATTCTTCAAGATTTGATCTTCTCCAAGCTTTTCTTCAAGTCTTGATCAGCAGGAACATGAACTAGAAGATGATTAAGCAATCACCTTTATGGATATCCACACACGAACGAATATAAAGAACTCCTTCTTGATCCGAACTGCTAAATCCAAAATAGGCTATATGAAAATATGATTCTTGATCTTTGATTCTTAATCTTTATCAAGAAAATTGTTTTTCCAAACAACTAGGTTTCATATGCTTAATGGATGGTGAAAAGATGCTTATATAGGTCCTAGTCCCTAACCCTTAAAGACCTACGAAACCTAAATCCCTTTACCTAAATTAAGCTGCAAGAAATCGGTCCAGATAGGATTGGCACGGTCGTGCCCTAAAACTGACACGGTCGTGCCCTAAAACAGGCACGGTCGTGCCAATCGATCCGCACCTGCCATCCCCGGCTGATGAATATTGGCACGGTCATGCTTTATAAATAGCACGGCCAAGCCATTAGGCACGGTCATGCTTTATATCTGTCACGGTCGTGCCAGACCAAAATTCTACCCTTTTTGCCTTTTAACAATTTGTTTCATTGTGTGTGACCCCATATGATTATATCAAGTTGGCAATGAGTCCAAACACATTTTGTTCTCATAAATTATGAGCGGACCCTAGCAGGCCATCATGATTACCCAAATGATACAACTTTATCAAAGTTCGTTTATCCTTCATAGAACATATCACAATCCTTTGTCCACGATGTCATTGAGTGTAAGCCATAGTCAATGGTGAACTTACAATGCTCAATACTTTTCTCGATTCCAAATAGTTTGATAATACAAATGACATTGATCATATCAATTCATTTGAGCACGGCCATGAATTTCATCAACACTATTTATTGAGGGGCCCAAGCTTGACATCTCTCATGAAGAGGGACAAATTCTATCTTGACTTATTAGACTTCCCTACATAGCTTCGATCATGCCAATCATATCCTTTATAATTACTTAGTTAAGAGTAATGTTTGAATATGTCAAACATGATCTCCATTATGTGGAAGATCGTAATAATCTCAGGTCTTATGATTCTAATGATATAACTATTTAGAATTTTAATTATGATATTTTGACCATGACATAAACCTCATAGTTGGGTCATGTCCATTATGTGTTCCCCAACACATACCCATAAGTTTAACTTGTATCCCATACACATGAACATCATATGATCATCGAATTAAACTTATACTAGTTTTTCATAAGTACTAGGGACAGAGATTATTATAACAAAACATGTAACAACAAATAATAATCCAAAACATCTCTTTATATAAATGAAAAGTGATAACAAACATTGTCAAACAATATGCCAAAATAACATGCCTAGGGAATATACACCAACAATCTCCCACTTGCACTAGGCACAATCACTAATGTATCTAATACCCATGACCTAACATGACCATCATGTTTATCTTGAGGAAGTCCATTTATTAGCGGATCATCTATGTTATCATCCGTTGGTACTCTGCATATCTTTACGTCCTCTCTCTCCACAATTTCTCGAATGAGATGAAAACGCCTAAGTATGTGCTTGGATCTTTGATGTGCTCTTGGTTTCTTTGATTGAGCAATAGCACCATTATTGTCGCAATAAAGGTCGATTGGATTAGCAATGCTAGGGAACCACCTCTAATTCAGTTATGAATTTCTTGATCAAACAACCTCTTTAGCAGCATCCGATGCAGCTAAATACACAGCTTCCGTTGTAGAATCAGCTACTGTACTCTGCTTGGAACTCTTCCAACTTACAGCACCACTGTTTAGCATAATCACAAACCAGATTGAGATATGTAGTCATCCTTGCCAGTTTGGAAGCTTGCATCTGTGTAACCCCTTACAACAAGATCATCTTCCAAACCTCCATATATCAAGAACGAGTCTTTAGTCCTTCTCAAGTACTTAAGAATCTGTTGAAGATTATGCCCTAGGCCCTTGAGAAAGGCCTTCCGTTATTTCATGATGAGATAACAAACTTGATTATTATATGTTTTGCATGTTTATTATAATAATCATCGTCCCTAGTTTGTCTTTAAACTAGTATAAGGGTTGATAGATAATCATGAGATGATTATGTGTATGGGATACATATCAAACTTATGGGTATTTGTTGGTAAACATATACTGGACATGACCCGCTATGAGATTTATGTCATGGTCAAATGTCATATTAAATCTCATAATAGTCATATCATTGATATCCTTAGACCTGAGATTATCATCATCGTCCATATGATGAACATTATGTTTAACGTATTCTAACGTTATATTTAACCGGGTAATCATAAGGGGTATGATTGGAATGATTGGATTCTTGTAGGGAAGAATGATAAGTTAAGATGGGATTTATCCCTCCTCAAGAGAGATATCTGCTTTAGGCCACTCGAAGAGTGAGATTGATGAAATGTATTGCCATACTCAAATGAATTGATTAGATCAATGTCATTTTATCTTATCAATCTACTTGGGATCGAGAAAGCATTGGTCAAGATAATTTGACGTGGACCATGACTTATGTCCAATAAAAGATATCGTGAGACAAAGGGATTGTGACTTGTTCTATTCTAGGAAAACTTTGGGCTTTCAAAGTTATACTATTTGGGTAGTCATAATGACTTACTAGAGTCCGCTTATGATTTACGAGGTTTGAATGGTTCAAGCTCGTTGCCAACATTGTATAATTCTATTGGGTCACACACGCAGAACGGATCGAATAAGGCATAGAAAAACTAATGGGCCAGCTCAGACACCCGTACGGATGGTTTGGGAAAACTGGGACGCGGCCACACCATCCGTACAGACGGTTTGTCCGCTGACAGATTTTTGGCATATTTCTTTCTGGGAAAGAAATTCTTTAACCTAATGGAATTAGGTTTCTCCCAATATATAAATTGTGTTCTCTTCAGCCGAAATTCATGTCTTAGGCATTGATTTTGGAAATCAACAAGAGTTTCTTGAGATAGAAAAACACATATTATACTAGGGTTATTATAGTTTGATAATTCTTGATTATCAAACATAATAATCAAAGGGAGATTGAAGAAGAGTTCTTCAACAATGTTTTTCAAGCATAAGGATCTAGCAGTCAAATCAAGAAGCGTTCTTGAGTCCGTTCGAAGTGTGGATCACCGGTAGAGGGTGCTTGCTTTAGCATCTAAAGTCCAAGATTTCATACTGAGTAATATAAGGTTTTATTTCTATTCATCTTATGTATATGTATTATAAATTATTGATCTAGACGGATCTAGGCTTTGGGTTTCTTCATGTTAAGTCTTCCGCTGCGCATGATCCCACGAAACCCAACAGAATCATCTTGACTACTATCCAGTGACTCTCACCAGGATCTGGCTGGTATCTGCTCGTCATGCTTAAAGCATAAGAGACATCCGGTCTAGTACATATCATGGCATACATAATGTATCCAATTGCCGAAGAATATAGGATTCCATTCATGCGTTCTTGCTCATCAGTTGTCTTAGGAAACTGAGTCTTGCTTAAACTTTTTCCATGTAACACCGGCAGGTTACCTCTCTTAGATTTCTCCATACAGAATCTTTTAAGAACCTTGTCAATGTATGCACTTTGACTTAAACCAATTAGTCTTTTAGATCTATCACGATAGATCTTAATTCCAAGGATGTATGCGGCTTCACCCATATCTTTCATTAAGAAACATTTTCCTAACCAAGTCTTTACAGACTGAAGTGCAGGAACATCATTTCCAATGATTAATATGTAATCAACATATAGCACTAGAAATAGCATTACGCTCTCACTAATTTTCTTGTATACACAAGGTTCATCTTCATTCTTGATGAAGCCAAACTCTTTGAATGATTCATCAAATCGAAGATTCCAACTCCTTAAGGCTGGCTTCAATCCATAGATGGATTTCTACAACTTGCATACCTTATTAGAATTTTTTAGATTTACAAAACCTTCAGGTTGTGTCATATACACATCCTCAATTATGTTCCCATCAAGGAACACTGTTTTGACATCCATCTTCCATATCTCATAGTCATAATATTCGGCTATGGCAATTAAAATTCTTATAGACTTGATCATTGCTACGGGTGAAAAGGTTTCATCATAGTCAATACCATGAATCTGCCTATAACATTTTGCTACAAGTCTAGATTTATAAGTATGCACCTTTCCATCCATATTAATTGTCTTTTTGAAAACCCATTTGCATCCTATAGTTTTTTCACCTTCGGGTGCATCTATCAAGTTCCAAACTTGATTATCATACATGGATTGGATTTCGGATTTCATAGCTCCAAGACATTTATCTGAGTCAGGAGAAGTCATCGCTTCTTGGTAGGAAGTAGGGTCATCATTCTCAATGATTTCTATTTCATTACTATCTGTTACGGGAAATCCATATCTCTAGGGTTCGGATCATAACCTACTAGATTTGCGACGAACTTGTGTATCTTGAACAGGTTCCAAAACTCCTTGTGAAACTTGTTCAGATTCCACCATCGGTTCAATGTTATTTTCGGGTTCTCGAACCTCTTCGAGATTAATTTTACTCCCAATGATTTCTTTGGAGAGAAACTCTTTCTCTAGAAAGGTACCATGTCGAGCAACAAACACTTTGTTGTCCGTGCGGTTGTAAAAGTAATATCCTTTAGTTTCCTTAGGATAACCAACGAAAAAATATTTATCAGATTTTGGTGCAAGTTTGTCAGAGAAAAGTCTCTTAACATAAGTCTCACAACCCCAAATTCTCATGAAATACGAACTAGGTTTTCTTCCATTCCACATCTCATATGGAGTTTTTGGAACCGATTTAGTTGGAACATTTTTAGTGTGAACGCATCAGTTTCTAATGCATAAGTCCAAAAGGATAAAGGAAGATCAACTTGACTCATCATAGATCGGACCATATCCAATAAAGTCCTATTTCTCCACTCGGACACACCATTCCATTGTGGTGTTCAGGGTGGAGTTAATTGTGAAAAAATTCCACAATCTTTAAGATGATCGTCAAATTCTTGGCTTAAATATTCACCACCACGATCGGATCGAAGTGCTTTAATAGTTTTGTCAAATTGATTTTGTACTTCATTTTGAAATATTCTAAATATCTCAAATGCTTCACTTTTGTTTTTTATCAAGTAGACATAGCCATATCTACTAAAATCATCAGTGAACGTTATGAACTATTGAAATCCTCCCCTAGCACTGCTACTTAAAGGTTCGCATACATCAATATGTATTAATCCCAATAAGCCACTTGCCCTTTCACTACTCTTAGTAAAAGGTGTCTTAGTCATTTTTCCAAGTAAACAAGACTCACAAGTTTCATATGATTCAAAATCATGTGAATCTAAAAGTCCGTCCCCATGGAGTTTAGTGATACGCTTCTCATTAATATGACCAAGACGGCAATACCACAGATAAGTATGATTAACATCAATAGGTTTAGATTTCTTGTTTATGTTATAGACATCATCATTATTTTCATTCTCAACATCAAGCACATAAAGGCCATTAAATGAACAAGCAGTACAATAAATTAGACCTAAACTCGTCCACTAAAATGTAATTAGGGTAAGTCAGGGTCGATCCACGAAGAACGATGATTATTTGAGAACTAGTCACTTAACCAGATTGAGGGTTGTTTTTTATTGCAATTAATTCCTAGATGGGAAATAAAAATAAATGTGAATAAAACAATGATTAAAAAGCACTTCAGATTGATCCCTATCCCCGTCCTCTAATTCAATTTCATCGGTACTTCTTTTTCTCCGTTAATCCCATTCACTTGATCACGAGATGTTTTTCAATCTCTGTCTCTTCTTATTGATTAGTCTATAGCAGTGGCATACTTACTATAAACCCTAATTAAAATCAAACCATGACTGACACAGAAAAGGTCTAAAGATTAATTGATTCAATTTAAGAGACTAAGATCAAGAACGCTTTCTAGGTTTACTAGATACTCGCTTAATTTTGCCTACTTCCCGAATTGCTATGGCACATACACAAATCGTGAAGATGATACGGTAAAAACCCTAATTCTGGCACAGAACAGAGAATTCTAGCATAGATTCATAAAAAGAACTAGTGAATTGGATAAATCCACAAACCCTAGTTATAAATCTAAAATCAGAACAAGCAAAATTATGAATAGATTAGACAAGAGAATAAGAAAATTACCTCAATTGAAATAAATTAGGTTCAAGCTCACAATCCAAAGCTATGGAGATTAGTTATCCATTAAAGGGTTACACAAAAACTCTAGAGAGAAAAGAACATAGTCTTCCCAAGATGAAAAAGAATGACCAAATCTAATAAAATTCTGTCTAACCAATAATGACTCTCCAAAATCAAAATAAAAAGATTAATAAAAATAAAAGAAAATAACCACTCAGCCACCGCCGAAGCAATCATAAATTGACGGGGCTGTTTTCCACAATTTTCAATTCAGTCCCTGGGGTCTTCATATTTCCAGTTCAGTCCATCAACTTTAAGAAATTGCAGAACTGTACCTCAACTTCCAGTTATTTGCAGTTTGGTCCTATACTCCTCCGTTTCAGTTGACTTTGACTTTTCCTTGACTTGACTACTTGATCCTTGAGGCATGAATTTGAAGCTCACCAAAAATTACATCCGGAAAAATAAATAAATAAAAACGAACATTCTACCCACGGATTACAATAAAGCTCAAATGATAAAATAATGCCCCAAATACATCAAATCTAGTCTAAGTACATCAAAATGAATGAAAATACATAGAAAAATAAGGGAAATAATATATACAAAATCTGCCACATCAAATTCCCCCACGCTTAGACCGTTACTCGTCCCTGATTTACATCCTAACCCCACTTTAAACTCCGGTCTATCAGCATAGCATGGAAGAAAATGACCCCTACAAATTAAACCTGGACTAGGTTCTCCTGGACTAGGTTCTCAAAATCTGTAGCTAGGGATAAGTCCAGAATCGATCCACGAAGAACGGTTATTTGTTTACGCAATTGTCACATGACAAGATTGGGGGAATAAATTATTAAATCCTAAAACAAAAATAAAATAATAGAGCTAAAACAATAATTAAAGAAACACTTTAGATTTAATTCCGTCCCCACCTAATTATTCAATTATCATCGATATCTATTTTCACTTTTATACCCTATTCACTTGATCACGAGATTTATTTCAATCTCTGTTCCTTCTTTTAGAATAGTTACTAGCAGTGGTACACTCACTAGAAACCCAAATTAATAAATTAATCTAACTGGCATAGTCTAGATCTCAAAATTAATTGATTCAAGATTTAAGAAACTAAGATTAAGAATGCTTTCTATGATTATTTCACACAAATAATCATCCAATTTTACCCACATTACGATTTACCATGGCACATGCATAAATCATAAAGATGCTACTTGTGAATTTTCTACACTGACACAGTCATAGAAAATTCTAGCATAAATTAGTTACATAGAAAATAGGTTGATCAAGTCTATAAACCTAGCAATCAATTTAAATTAGGCACAAGTTAAATTATGAACAAGAATAAAATTGTGAAAAAAAATACCTCAAATTGATAAAAGCGTTGGGTTTCGTAATAACATGCGCAGCGGAATAAAGCATTTAAATTTTTCATGAAACCCAAAGCCATAGATCCGTTCATATGATTATATCAAATACATACAATATGAATACTAGAATACTAACCCTTGATGCCTTTGAATTTCAACCTTTAGTCTTGGTGGAGATCTTAGAAACTTGATCACGAACACAAAGCTTGAACACGAACTTTGAAGATGATGAGTTTCACCCTCTAGCGGTATCCACACCTCGAACGAATATCAAGAGCACTTGATCTTGGTTGCTAGACCAAAATCATGAAACACACTTTCACAATTATTTTTGACTATATGGAATTATGAATTCTTGATCTAATCAAGAATATTGTCTCTAGAGGCTTGGAATAATACCCTTAATGGCTGGTGAAAAGATCCTTTTATAGGTCCTAGTCATTAACCCTTAATGACCTAGGATTCCTAAATCCCGTTACCCAAAGTAAGGAAATAACTTTCTATCTAAGCAGCACTGGCACGGTCGTGCCCTAAAACTGGCACGCCCGTGCCAATAGGTTCGAGCCTGGCCTCCGGCTTTTGAATATGTGCACGGTCGAGCTTTATAATCTGCACGGCCGTGCCGAGCACGGTCGTGCATTATAACTAGCAAGGTCGTGCTATCAGGTACGAGCCATCCTTCCCTCTGCCGATTAATGGCACGGTCGTGTCTTATAATCTGAACGGCCGTGCTGATCCAATCAGCACGGTCGTGCCTTATATTAAGCACGGTCGTGCCAGTCCAGAAAAGCTGATTTCTCTATAATTCCAATTTAGTCCTTTATGATTCGCTCTATTCGTGTGACCCTGTAGGATTACACTAAGTTGGCAATGGGTCCAAACATGATCCCATAAGATATGATTAGGTTCTAGCAAATCATCATACCTACCCAAATAGTGTAACTAGATACAAGTTCGCATTCCATTTAGAACATGTCACAATCTCTTTGTCCACGATGTCATTGAACACAAGTCATGGTCAACAAGTCAACTTGTCTTTGTTCAATACTTTCTCGATTCCGAGTATGTTGATAATCCAAACGACATTGATCCAATCAATTCATTTGAGTCCGGCCGAACATTTTTATCAACATCATTCCTACAAGAGGCCTAAGCTTGACATCTCTCCGAAGAGGGACAAATCCATCATAGCTTATTATTCTTCCCTACATGAATCCGATTATGCCAATCATACCCTTTATAACTACCCGGTTAAAGGTAGCGTTTGAATATGTTAAACATAATGTTCATCAAGTGGAAGACTATAATAACTACATGTCTAAGGATTCAAATGACATAACTAATATGAGATATATATATGACATTGACCATGATATTGATCTCATAAAGCGGGTCATGTCCGGTACTTAACAAGTACCCATAAATCTAACATGATCATCCTATGATTATTTAGCCTTTATACTAATACCAAACAAGTACTAGGGACGGAGATTATTATAAGTAAACATGAACAACAATAATAATCAAAACATCTCTTTATTAATATAAAATAAATGATAACAATTACAACGTTTATTAAACGTGCCTATGGCACCAACACCAACAATCTCCCACTTGCCCTAGGCCCAATCTCCCATGTATCTAATACCTATGGACCTAACATGACCATCATGTTTAGCTTGTGGAAGTCTCTTTGATAGCGGGTCCACGACATTGTCATCAGTTGGTACTCTGCATATATTCACGTCTCCCTTATCAATGATTTCTCAAATGATATCTAAACGCCTAAGTATGTGTTTGGATTTCTGATGTGCCCTTGGTTCCTTTGCTTGAGCAATAGCACCATTATTATCATAATAAAGGTCTATTGGATTAGTAATACTAGGAACCACTTCAAGTTCAGTAATGAACTTCTTAATCCAAACAGCTTCCTTTGCATCATCCGATGCAGCAATATACTCAGATTCCGTTGTAGAATCAGCGGTTGAACTTTGCTTGGAACTCTTCCAGCTTACAGCTCCACCATTTAACATAAACACAAAATTTGATTGCGATCGACTATCATCTTTGTCAGTTTGGAAGCATGCACCCGTGTAAGTATTTACAACGAGATCATCTTCCATTCCTCCATAGACCAAAAACGAATCTTTAGTCCTTCTCAAGTACTTAAGAATCGCTTTTACAGCCATCCAGTGATTTTCACCGGGGTCGGATTGATATCTACTCGTCATGCTCAAAGTATAAGATACATCCGGCCTAGTACAAATCATGGCATACATGATGGACCCAATTTCCGAAGCATATGGAACATCATTCATTTTCTCATGCTCATCTTTTGTCTTAGGACATTGAGTCTTGTTTAGAGAAACTCCATGTAACACTTGCAAGGTTCCTCTCTTAGAATTTTCCATGCGGAATCTTCTAATGACCTTGTCAATGTATGTACTTTGGCTTAAACCAATTAGCTTCCTAGATCTATCTCTTTAGATCTTAATGCCAAGTACATATGCGGCTTCACCCATATCTTTCATTGCAAAACACTTTCCTAACCAAGTCTTTACAGACTGAAGTGTAGGAATGTCGTTTCCAATGAGAAATATGTCATCTACATATAAGATAAGGAATAGCACTATGCTCCTACTAATCTTCTTGTATACACAAGGTTCATCTTCGTTCTTGATGAAGCCAAACTCTTTGACCGATTCATCAAAACAGAGATTCCAACTCCTAGAAGCTTGCTTCAATCCATAGATGGATCTTTGCAATTTGCATACCTTAGAATTTTGTTCAAAACCTTCTGGTTGTGTCATATGCACATCCTCTTGTAGTTTTCCATTTAGGAAAGAGGTTTTGACATCCATTTGCCATATTTCATAGTCATGATATGCGGCAATGGCAAGCAAAATTCTTATAGACTTGATCATTGCTACGGGTGAAAAGGTTTCATCATAGTCAATACCATGAACTTGCCTATAACATTTCGCTACAAGTCTAGCTTTATAAGTATTCACCTTCCCATCCATGTGGGCCTTCTTCTTGAATACCCATTTGCATCCTATGATTTTTACACATTCGGGCGCATCAATCAAGTTCCTAACTTGATTATCTTTCATGGATTGCAATTCGGATTCCATGGCTCCAAGCAACTTATCTGAATCAGGAGAGGACATCGCCTCTTGGTAGGATGTGGGTTCATCATCTTCAATGATTTCCATTTCATTATTATCCGTTATGAGAAACCCATATCTCTTGGGCTCAGATCGTAACCTACAAGATCTGTGAGTTACTTGTGTATCTTGAACAGGCTCCACAATTTCTTGTCGGACTTGTTCTTGTTCCACCATTGGTTCAATGTCATTTTCTGGGTCTCGAACCTCTCGAGATTTACTTTACTCCCACTGATTTCTTTGGAGAGAAACTCTTTCTCTAGAAAGACACCAGCTCGGGCAACAAACACCTTGTTGTCCTCTCGGTTGTAAAAGTAATATCCTCTAGTTTCCTTAGGATATCCCACGAAAATACATTTGTCAGATTTATGTGCAAGTTTATCATAGATAAGTATTTTGATAAAAGCTTCGCAGCCCCAAATCTTCATGAAAGACAAACAATTTTTCTTTCCGCTCCACATCTCATATGGAGTCTTTTGAACCGATTTGCTTGGAACACGATTTAGTGTGAAAGCAGCAGTTTCTAGAGCATAACCCCAAAAGGATAAAGGAATATCAACTTGACTCATCATTGATCGATGTCCAACAAAGATTGATTCCTCCTCTTGGACACACCATTGCATTGTGGTGTTCCGGGCAGAGTCAATTGTGAAATTATTCCACAATTCTTTAGATGATCATCGAATTCATGACTTAAGTATTCTCCACCTCGATCCGATCGAAGTGCCTTAATACTTTTGCCAAGTTGTTTTTCTACTTCATTTTGAAATATTCTAAATATCTCAAAGGCTTCACTTTTTTGTTTCATTAGGTAAACATACCCAAATCTACTATAATCATCAGTGAAGGTTATGAAGTATTGAAATACTCCCCTAGCATTGTTACTTAATGGTCCGCATACATCGGAATGTATCAACCCCAATAATTCGCTTGCCCTTTCACCTAGCTTTGTAAAAGGTGTCTTAGTCATTTTTCCAAGAAGACACGACTCGCAAGTATCATATGACTCAAGGTCATATGAACCCAAAAGACCGTCCCCAAGGAGTTTTGAGATACGCTTCTCATTAATATGACCAAGACGTCAATGCCATAAATAAGTATGATTAACATCATTAGGTTTAGATTTCTTGTTTACATGATAGACATTGTCATTATTTTCATTCTTGACCTCCAAGACATAAAGGCCATTAAATGAATTAGCAATACCATAAAGCACATCATTTAAATAAATATAAAATTTCTTATTTTCAATAAGAAACTTAAAACCTTCATTATCCAAACAAGAAATTGAAATAATATTTCTACTTAAATCCGGTACATAATAGCAATTGTTCAAAACAAGTATTAAACCGGAAGGTAAAGTGACTTCATAAGTTCCTACGGCTAATGCAGCAGCTCTTGCTCTATTTCTCACTCGTATGTCTACTTCACCCTCTTTAAGTAGTCTCCTATTCTTTAGACCCTGCACATTTAAACAAATATGAGAACCACATCCGGTATCCAATACCCAAGAATCAATGGTAGAAAGGAGAATATCTATCATATAGATACCTGAAGTTGACGCAGTCCTACTGCTCTTCTTCTTTTTTTTTGCTCTTCCTTAAAAGCCTTGCAATTACGTTTCCAATGACCAATTTCTTGATAATGGAAACAAATTGCATCCTTTTGTGAATCGGGTTTTACCTCTGGAGCCTTGGCAACCTTTGCCTTGCTTATTTTGGGTTTGACAACTTACTTACCCTTTCCTTTGGCACTAGCCTTCTTCCCATCACGAACCAAGAGCACAGGAGAACCTTTCTCCACAATCTTCATCTCCGCAGTTTTAAGCATACCATGCAACTCGGAGAGATTCTTATCCATTCCATGCATGTTATAATTCATCACAAACTGATTATAACATTTAGGCAATGAATTAGCTCCAATGGGATTGGATATCCAAGTTTCTCAAGATGCTCTACATAGCCTTTCATTTTAAGCATGTGAGGACTCACTTGTTGCCCTTCACTCATTTTGCAAGAAGTGAATGCAACAATGGTCTTGTACCTCTCTTGCCTAGCTTGCTCTTGAAACATGGCTCTTAACTCCACGCCTATCTCATAGGCTTCCAAATGTTCCAAACTTGTTGGAGTTTTGAGCACATAGTAGCAAGCATGAGACAACTTACATCTCTAGAATCATTACGATGCTTCTTGTAACTGTCTCTTTCTGCCCTAGGGGCATTGGCTTCTGGTTCAACAGGAAGAGGCCCAACGAGAATGTACAACTTATCTTCTTGCCTAAGAACTATTCTTAGGCTACGGATCCAATCCATAAAGTTCATACCATTCTCTTGGAGCTTATCCTTCTCAAGGATCGATCGCAACAAAATTGATTGAGTGTTGTTAGTCATTATCTACAATTATGCAAAATTTTCAAAATTTAATAAGTACCAATTTCATTAAAGAAATTAACAATGTATTTTTCCAAAAAATACTCCCACTAAATTATATAACCTTCTTTTACATCCAATGTATAATATAATTTAAATGGGCTAAGATCCAACATTAATTTAACTTTCCGTGGACCGCTCAAAACTAAATTAATTAGGTAGATAATCATGTCAATCATATCCCATATGACTCTTAGATCCTTTTTTTGAGATTCTTTAAGAAATCCAATTTCAAAAAGCATGTTAAATCTCATCTTTCCCTAGGCCCAAAACTGTTTTGACGCCTAATTAAGTCCAACCATTTTAAACGTATAGGAACCATTCAATTTAATGCACCTCGCGGAGGCGAACCCACATTAAATTAATGAACCTCATTTTGCTCATTCATGAATAAAATTAATGCACCTCGCGGAGGCGAGCCACATGAATTAACCCATGTACTTACAAGTGTTTTAATCATGGCATGGCAAAAAGAACTTAAAACTTTCTTTGAAGGTTTATCACATATAGCATATAACACATTTATGAAGACATAATATAAAAATGTTACACATCAAGTTGAAGCACTAAATTAATCATCATTAAATTAAGCATAATATTTATATGTCATTAGTTTCTCTATAATTATGAAGATGAGACTTATTTGAACTTTGGTTATCATCTCCAAATGAAGACAACAATGAGTACGGCCGAAACTAAGCCATAAGGCAACCAAAGTTTCGCACTAATTCAAGAAACCAAGAAAGTAGTCCATGTGGCCGAAACTAAGCAATAGATGATCTCGATGAACGTAGGCCAATTGCATCCACAATTCCACATGGATCTCCAATCTTTGAATCAAGAACATTGTTTCTCAGTTTTAGCAATTATGAACTCTTCATAATTCTAACTTCGTTTTATCTTTGAAACTTTGATTGCGATCAAATTTGGGAAACACAATCTCGATGAACGTAGATTAGCCATCCAAACTTTGAACCAATCTTAGAATCATAAGACTAAAACAAATAGGAAAATTAAACCCAAGATCCACACCCAAAACCAAACCCTAGGTCCGGCCGGGTCGGGTCATGGGGTCCGGTCGGATCTCTCTGAAAAATAAAATAATTTTTAAAGTTCCAAAATTTGTCCCAATTTTTTTTCCCGATTCAATTAGGGTTTGGTATTCTTGGTAATCCAATCACCATGATCATAAAAACCTTGAATAAACAATTCATGAATCCCTAGATTATCAAAACTTTGATCCAATCAAAAATTGATAACCCAAACAATTTTTAATCCATCATAATTTTTATTGCGATTGAATCGTGCGATTAATGTTTATAAAACAATAAACCACATAAAATCATATAACACATAGACATCATAATCCAATATTCATATCATGGTAGGCACATAAACAAGCAATTTATATACACACAACATGATTTAGTATTGAAATAATCAACATGAACGGGGCACTGATACCACTGTTGGGTTTCGTAGTAACATGCGCAGCGGAATAAAGCATTTAAATTTTTCATGAAACCCAAAGCCATAGATCCGTTCATATGATTATATCAAATACATACAATATGAATACTAGAATACTAACCCTTGATGCCTTTGAATTTCAACCTTTAGTCTTGGTGGAGATCTTAGAAACTTGATCACGAACACAAAGCTTGAACACGAACTTTGAAGATGATGAGTTTCACCCTCTAACGGTATCCACACCTCGAACGAATATCAAGAGCACTTGATCTTGGTTGCTAGTACAAAATTATTAAACACACTTTCACAATTATTTTTGACTATATGGAATTATGAATTCTTGATCTAATCAAGAATATTGTCTCTCTAAGAGGCTTGGAATAATACCCTTAATGGCTGGTGAAAAGATCCTTTTATAGGTACTAGTCATTAACCCTTAATGACATACGATTCCTAAATCCCGTCACTCAAATTAAGGAAATAACTTTATGTCCAAGAAGCACTGGCACGGTCGTGCCCTAAAACTGGCACGCCCGTGCCAATAGGTTCGAGCCTGGCCTCCGGTTTCTGAATATGTGCACGGTCGAGCTTTATAATTTGCACGGCCGTGCTGAGCACGGTCGTACTTTATAACTAGCACGGTCGTGCTATCATGTACGAGCCATCCTTCCCTTTGCCGATTAATGGCACGGTCGTGTCTTATAATCAGCACGGCCGTGCTGATCCAATCAGCACGGTCATGCTTTATATTAAGCATGGTCATGCCAGTCTAGAAAAGATGATTTCTCCATAATTCAAATTCAGTCCTTTATGATTCGTTCTATTCGTGTGTGACCCTCTAGGATTACACTAAGTTGGCAATGGGTCCAAACATGATCCCATAAGATATGATTAGGTTCTAGCAAACCGTCATACCTACCCAAATAGTGTAACTAAATACAAGTTCGTATTCCATTTAGAACATGTCACAATCCCTTTGTCCACGATGTCATTGAACACAAGTCATGGTCAACAAGTCAACTTGTCTTTGTTCAATACTTTCTCGATTCCGAATATGTTGATAATCCAGGCGACATTGATCCAATTAATTCATTTAAGTCCGGCCGAACATTTTCATCAACATCATTCCTACGAGAGGCCTAAGCTTGACATCTCTCCGAAGAGAGAAAAATCCATCAAAGCTTATTATTCTTCCCTACATGAATCCGATTATGCCAATCATACCCTTTATAACTACCCGGTTAAAGGTAGCGTTTGAATATGTCAAACATAATGTTCATCAAGTGGAAGACTATAATAACTACATGTCTAAGGATTCAAATGACATAACTAATATGAGATATATATATGACATTGACCATGATATAGATCTCATAAAGCGGGTCATGTCCGGTACTTAACAAGTACCCATAAATCTAACATGATCATCACATGATCATTTAGCCTTTATACTAATACCAAACAAGTACTAAGGACGGAGATTATTATAAGTAAACATAAACAAAAATAATAATCAAAACATCTCTTTATTAATATGAAATAAATGATAACAATTACAACATTTATTAAACGTGCCTAGGGCACCAACACCAACAAAAAGGGGATCAAGAAATCAAAGCCAAAGCTTGGATTTTAGTTCCTCATCCAAAGCTTTGAAATCCCCTTGGAAATGAAAGAAAACCTAGATCTAAAATTATGTTTAAGTCTAGAATGAAAAACAATAAAAGAAACCTACTCCCTCCGTCCCAGAGTAAGAGTCCCATTTTCCTTTTTGGTCCGTCCCAGAGTAAGAGTCCCATTCCTAAAATGGCAAAGAATCTTTACTATTCACCCCACTTATTCTCTCTCCTATTTTACTTTTATACTCACAACACCAATTAATTCACTATTCTCTCCCACTCATTCTCTCTTATACTTTACTTTTACACTCACAACATTTACATCACATCCAATATTTATTAATAAGCGTGTAAATGAGGGGTGGGACTCTTACTCCGGGACTGAGGGAGTAGTTTTTATACCTAAAACAAGTCCTAAACTAATAAGGAAATTAAAGAAAATAGAAAATAAAGAAAATTAGGCTGAAAAATAGGCCATAACTCGGACTCACGCGCGCTCACGCGCTACCACTCTCAGTCCATGCGCCCGCCATCATTCCCATGCGCCCGCCTAGTCTGAAATCGCACCTAGAAGATGCGCTTCTTCCAATCCACCTTCAAAACGTGCACGAGTCGTGCCAGTCCGCCCGACTCGTTCCCCAGCGTCCAAGTCGTGCGCAGAAATCCGTCAAAAGTGCAGGTTGCATTCTTCCTTCCATCCGTTTTGGGCCTAAGTGGGGCACTGCCTTGGGCCTTGCTTCCTTGATTTCTCTCCTAGGCTGGCTGGTTTGTCTTGATCTTGGCCATTGTGGACAATGCTGGATTGGGCCTCCCCTGGTTTGCAAACTGAGCCTCTTCCCTTGATCCTCTTAAATGATAATTGGCTTGGGCTTGATGTTGGCTTTGGTCTTCTCAACATCTTGGGTCAACTATTCATACTTTCCCCCCACCTTTAATTTAATTCTTGATCCAATACTCCATCTTCAATATGAATTTTGGGCTTTGATTCTTCTCAATATTTTTGAGATTTCTTTTGACTAATAAAATACTTAATTTGGGTAAAAATATAAAAAATACTAAAATAACCCCCAAATTACAATTAAACCCCAAAATTACATAATTGCCCAAAATTCCATATAAATTCTCTAAAATACATAAAAATCACCATTTAAGCTCATATAAAACTAGGAATTAAATGTATAAAATCCGTCTCATCAAATTCCTCCACGCTTAGACCTTTACTCGTCCATGAGTAAAATCCTAACTCCCCTTTAAACACCGTCTATATAGCGTAGCATGGAGAAAAATGATTCCTAGTCTCCTCTAAACCACCAATCAAAAATCAATAAATGAAATTGAAGTGTAGAAACTCCGTCCCCTTATAACTCCTCAAAGAAATAATAAAATGACATTAGCTTGATACAAACACCATAATAAACGGTATCCAAAGTAAATGTCCACTCAAAATACAAGGGGAACTAAAAATGTTCTAAATTTCCCTCACGCTTATGTCATACTACAATCTCCCTCATAAAAACAAGTTTTTGCAAGATTTATAATTAAGCACAAAACTTACCTCGTAACAAAACACCAACACTCCCTTATGTCTCCAAGAAAAGAAAGAGGATTTCTAACCTAAACTCCACTATCCGAACCTCCTACTCCAATAGTGTATAACCTACACAAAAACTCCAAACTCCCTTATGTCTCCACTCCGGTGGATGTAAGATATTTTATTACTCAAACCTCACCTTTTGCCTAAGCTCCCTTTCGGGTTTTCACTTAGCCTCTCTATTTTTTTTTATTTTTTTTTTTTGAAAAGAAAAAAACTAACTATCTAGATTTAAAATGCATACTATACAACTACAAATCCTCCCCCCACGCTTAAACTACACAGTGTTCTCAGTGTGTAAAAGTGAATAAAAATAAGGACAATTTAAACGTAAGGGAATAAATGGTACCTCATTAGTGCACACTCCACCCCATTTGAGCTCGAATCATCTTCATGAGTCCCTTCTTCTTTTTGTTCATCGTGCTTAAACCTCTATGCTTCTCCATCAAACCACTAGCCATCATCAATTCTTCCTCACCTCCAAATGCATGCTTTTGGTGCTCAGGAAGATTCTTCATCTTTCTTGGTCCATGTTTTACCGCGGTATCTCCAAACCAGTTTTCACATCATCATCCCCACTGCAACTATTAGACACATCCTCTACCTTTGGCTCTACTACATCCATAAAACACTACCCACGGACATCCTTAGGGTCTTTCTTGGAGTCAAAAATATTTAACTCTACTAAATCCCCATCGAACTCCATAGTCAAAGAACCATTGGAAACATCCAACTTGGTATGAGCCGTAGACATAAATGGCCTACCCAATAGAATGGGAGCCTTAGAATCTGTGTCCATATCTAACACATAAAAATCAGTAGGAAAAATGAACTTACCAACCCCGACTAAAATATCCTCAACCTTCACCTTAGGGTATGCATTTGACCTGCCAACTGAATAACCACCCTAGGATCATGTAGAGGTCCCAACTTGAGTTTTTCAAACAATGCATAAAGCATGACATTGATTGAAGCACCCAAGTCAAGCATAGCCATATGCTCAGAATTATCACCTAAACACACCGGAATCACAAACATACCCGGATCACTGCACTTCTTGGGCATCTTCTGCTGATAAACCGCATACACATGTTCATGGACCTTCCTCTTTTTTTGACTTCTCACTTTTTGATCCCTCTTCAACGTACATAACTCCTTAAGGAATTTGGCATATCTCGGGACAGTCTGCAGCAAGTCCAAAAATGGAATATTTACCTCAAGCCTCTTGAAAGTGTCAATATAGCCTTGTCAAGTTCCGGTTTACGATGCTCTCTCAAAGCCTCAGGAAATGGAACATCTGGCTCATAAACTATGGGTTTTGGTGTAGCACTCTTCTCCTCTTCCATGATCTTCTCAGTAGGCACGACCTCCTCAAACTCAATTACTGGCTCCTCTGGTACAACTCTCTTCCCAATCTCCTTACTGCTACGCAAAGTCATGGAACATGCACTATGCTTAGAGTTCGGTTCTGTTCTAGACTACACCTTCGCTGCCTCATTAGCCTCTAGTCTCCCAACCACATCATCTATTTGCCCTATTTGTCTCTCCATATTACCAATACTCGCATCGGTCTTTTATTGATACTGCTGAAAATTACCATTCATCATACTCACTAACCGTGCTAAAGAGTGAATCATATCATCCGTAGACTGTCTCGGAGGTTTACTCTGACACTGCTGCTGCTGCCCATATGGTGGTCTGTACTGATTATACTAACTAG
The DNA here is from genome assembly GCA_026119855.1 of Campanula takesimana. Lineage (NCBI taxonomy): Eukaryota > Viridiplantae > Streptophyta > Magnoliopsida > Asterales > Campanulaceae > Campanula > Campanula takesimana. The sequence goes on from JAOWBW010000117.1 coordinate 744,449, forward strand.
TGGGATATTGCTGACTCTGTGGTGGACCCATCAACAATTGTTTCATCATCCCCTTAAGGTCCTCTACATCTGTCTCCAGCTTACTCGGCACACCATTACTCGACCCACTGCACTTACCTGTCTGAGACTCAATCTCCTGCCATGTGTTCTTGTGCTCTTAGCTAACTCATCTATCACCTTTTTCGCCTCCTCACTTGTCTTGTTCAGAATACTTCCCCCACAGCAAGAATCAACCAACCGCTTATCCTGAATAGTCAACCCCCCATAAAAGTACACAATCAACCGGTCATCATCAAATCCGTGATACGGGAAACTCCATCATAGCTTGTGGAACCTGGTATAATAATTATATAAGGTCTCATCCACCTTCTGCTCCATGTTACTAATGTCCCGTTTCATCACGTTGATCTGATCCGGTGGGAAAAACTCATCCAAGAAAACCTCTTTCATTTGCTCCCAAGTGGTGATACTATTAGGTTGCAGGTGATAATACCACGCACTCGCCATGTCCTTCAGAGTGAATGAGAAGGACCTGAGTAGTAAGTGCTCTAAAGTTAGTACATCCGGATTTATACTTTGACAAATCTGCACAAACTGGGGTTAATACTGATTCGGATTCTCTCCAGGCATCCCAGTAAAGTGTGGTAACTGGCTCAACAGCCCCGGCTTCAAATCAAAAGTAACTCTCGTAGGAAGAGCAGGGAATTGGACTGCATGAGGTTGCTCGCTCCAGTTTGGGGTTGTTTTCTGCCTCAGTGTCTGGACATCCATTTGTTATCTAATTCAAGACTTTCAAGCAGATTGTCAGTAGAATGGGTGTGGACCATAAAAGGTTCCACACTAAAAACAGAAATAAATGAATAAATAAATAAAATAAATAACTAAACTAACTAAAAAAAATAAAAAACAAAAACAAAACAAAAATAAAATATGAACGTAAACAAATAAACACCGTTCCCCGGCAACGCCGTCAAAATTTGGTAGGCTAAATCGCACAACTACAAATTAAACCTGAACTAGGTTCTAAAATTATGTAGCAAGGGACAAGTCCATAATCGATCCACGAAGAACGGTTATTTGTTTACACAATTGTCACTTGACAAGATTGGGGGGAAAAATTATTAAATCCTAAAACAAAAATAAAATAATAGAGCTAAAACAATAATTAAAGAAACACTTTAGATTTGATTCCGTCCCCACCTAATTATTCAATTATCACCGATATCTATTTTCACTTTTTTACCCTATTCACTTGATCATGAGATTTTTTTCAATCTCTATTCCTTCTTTCAGAATAGTTACTAGCAGTGGCACACTCACTAGAAACCCTAACTAATAAATTAATCTAACTGGCACAGTCTAGATCTCAAAATTAATTGATTCAAGATTTAAAAAACTAAGATCAAGAATGCTTTCTATGTTATTTCACAGAGATAATCATCTTATTTTACCAACTTCACAATTTACCATGGCACATCCATAAATTATAAAGATGCTACTTGTGAATTTCCTACACTGGTACAGTCATAAAAAATTCTAGCATAAATTAGTTACACAGAGCAAATAGGTTGATCAAGTCTATATACCCTAGCAATCAATTTAAATTAAGCACAAGTAAAATTATGAACAAGAATAAAATTGTGAAAAGAAAAATACCTCAAATTGATAAAAAGGGGTTCAAGAAATTAAACCCAAAGCTTGGATTTTAGTTCCTCATCCAAAGCTTTGAAATCCCCATGGAAAAGAAAGAAAACCTAGATCTAAAATTATGTTTAAGTCTATAATGAAAAACAATAAAAGAAAACTAGTTTTTATACCTAAAACAAGTCCTAAACTAATAAGGAAATTAAAGAAATTAAAGAAAATAGAAAATAAAGAAAAATAGGCTGAAAAATAGGCCAGAACTCGGACTCACGCGCGCTCACGCGCTACCACTCTCAGTCCACGTGCCCACCGTCACTCCCACACGCCCGCCTAGTCTGAAATCGCACCTGGAAGATGCGCTTCTTCCAATCCGCCTTCAAAACGTGCACGAGTCATGCCAGTCCGCCCGACTCGTTCCCAGCGTCCAAGTCATGCGCACAAAATCGGTCAGACATGCAGGTTGCTTTCTTCCTTCCATCCGTTTTGGGCCTAAGTGGGCCACCATCTTGGGCCTTGCTTTCTCTTCTAGGATGGCTGGTTTGTCTTGATCTTGACCATAGTGGACAATGCTGGATTGGGCCTCGCCTGGTTTGCAAACTGGGCGTCTTCCCTTGATCCTCTTAAATGATAATTGGCTTGGGCTTGCTGTTGGCTTTGGTCTTCTCAACATGTTGGGTCAACTATTCATACTTTCCCCCATCTTTAATTTAATTCTTGATCCAATACTCCATCTTCAATATGATTTTGGGCTTTGATTCTTCTCATCATTTTTTAGATTTCTTTTGACTAATAAAATACTTAATTTGGGTAAAAATATAAAAATACTAAAATAACCCCGAAATTACAATTAAACTCCAAAATTACATAATTGCCCAAAATTCTATATAAACTCTCTAAAATACATAAAAATCACCATTTAAGCTCATATAAAGCTAGGAATTAAATGTATAAAATCCGTCTCATCAAAAGCATATCATTTAAATAAATAGAAAACTTCTTATTTTTAATAAGAAAACTATAACCTTCATTATCCAAACAATAAATTGAAATAATATTCTTACTCAAATCCGGAACATAATAACAATTGTTCAAAACAAGAATTAACCCGCTAGGTAAAATGACATCATAGGTTCCTCGGCTAATGCAACAACTCTTGCTCCATTCCCCACGCGTAGGTCTACTTCGCCATCTTTGAGTAGCCTCAAATTCTTTAGTGCCTGCACATTTAAACAAATGTGAGATCCACATCCGATATCTAATACCCAGGAACTAGAAGTAGAAAGGAGAATATCTATAACATAGATACCTGAAGCAGAAGCAGTCTCACTGACCTTCTTCTTCTTCTTTTCTTTCATGTAAGCCTTGCAATTTCGTTTCCAATGACCAATATCATTGCAGTTGAAACAGATTGCTTCCTTTTGGGAGTTTGGTTTAGCCACCACAACACTGACAACATTTGCCTTGCTTATTTTGGGTTTGACAACTTTTGCCTTACCCCTACCTTTGGCCTTAGAGCCCTTTCCTTCTTTAGAAACCATGAGCACTGGAGAGGCTTCTTTAATTATTTTCTTTTCTGTTGTCTTTAGCATCACATGCAACTCAGATAGAGACTTATCCATACCATGCATATTATAGTTCATGACGAATTGATTATAGCTTTTAGGTAATGAATTCAAAATAAAATCAGTAGCCAATTCAACAGAGATTGGATGTCCAAGTCTCTCCAGATGCTCAAAATGGGCCTTCATCTTCAAAACATGAGGTCCCACTGCTTGTCCTTCACTCATCTTACATGAGATCAGGGCAGCTATGGTATTGAACCTTTCCTGCCTTGCTTGCTCTTGAAACATATCTTTCAACTAAGCACCTATATCATAGTCTTCAAAGTGTTCAAGAGTCTTCTGAAGCTCAGGACACATGGTAGTAAGTATGAGACAACCGACTTCACGAGAATCATTTGCATGTTTCTTGTAAGCATCTCTCTCTGCCCTAGGGGCATTGGCAGTAGGTTCTTCTTCAGGAACGGGTTCGTCAAGAATGTACAACTTATCTTCATGCTTTAGAACAATTCTAAGGCTTCGGATCCAATCCCTAAAGTTAGCACCATGCTCTTGAAGCTTTTCCTTCTCAAGAATAGATCACAATGATAGGGATTGAGTGTTTTGAGCCATTATCTACATTTTATACAGACATATATTAATATGTATTAGTACCAATTTTCATAAAGATATTTAATAATTGTATTTCATAAATACTCCCACTAAATTATACAACCTTCAAATACATTAATGTATAATATAATTTTCATGGGCTAAGATCCATATTTCACCTAACTTTGAGTCGGCTAGTGCACGACTTCTCAAAATAAGTTATTTAGGTAGATAACATTTATCAATCATATCATATTTGTCTCTTAGATCATTTTATGAGATTGTTTAGACATATAATGTCAAAAGCATGTTTTAATCTCATCTTGTGCCTTAGGTCCAAAACTGTTTTGATAACCCAATTAAATCAAACCATTTTAAACGTATTGGAATCACTGTTTCCTCATCTTAATTTTACAAAATAGAATTAATGCACCTCGCTTTGGCGTAGCCTAAATAAAAACTATTTATGTAATCACAAGTGTTTTAATCATGGGTTGGCACATGATTTAAGTTTTAATAAGAAGGTTCAACACATATAGCATGGTAACATGTTTATATGCACATAATATAAACACATAAAGCATCGGTTAACAATTTAATTAATCCCATTAATTAAACTATGATTTCATATAATTGATTTATGGGGATAAATTCTTTAACACATAATTGAGAGCACGATTGTGTTAGGCCTAAACGAAGGCTTAGTTATAAATACCGCAAGTACACGGTGTAGTTATAGTATAGAAAACGGCAAATGCGGGTCGATCCCACAAAGACAATGCTTTAGAAATGATTGCTTTTGATAAAAATTAGTAAAAAGAAGAAATGATTGGGGGTAAAATAGTTTGTCACTTAACCAAAAATAAATTGTAAATACTCTAACTTTGAATTAAAAACTCTTATATTTTGAGGAACTCTCGGGATTGGGACTCAAAGAATAAACATTCATCAAATAATCATGATCTTTAGATTTAAAGGTTCATATTAAAACAAGGATGGTACGCTATATTGTGTCAACTTCTTAACCAATGCTTAAAACACATGTATTTTAATACTAATTATGCCCTATCTCTCGATGGTCCATAATTAGTAAAAACCCATTAAGTTCATAAAAATCCACGTACTTCCACTCAAGGACATCCCTAGGCCATTAATCTACTCTCATGATTAATAGAAAACCAGTCACTTTGTATGGTTCCGTTAATCGTGATTCACCGCTAGGTCCTTCTCTCGATTAACTAGGATTCATACAAATCATGGACGTCATCATGGTCGTAGGCGTTTAAGTATAATACAAAGAGATTGATTTAAGATGAAGAGAAGTAAAGTGAGCATGAATTAAAAATGATGAACATAAAATTGTTGAGTATCCAATCCTAAAAATAGGATGGATTACTCACTAGCCATTGTTATAATAGGATAAACAAGATATAAGAATAGAATTATAAAGATTAAGGAAAAAGGAAACTTATTCTTGCAAATAATAAGATGAACAAAGGCTGAAAAACTTGTATTACTTCACTCAAAATCTTCCTCAAGACACTTTAATGAATGGAGAAATAATAATATTTTAAGACTAAAATTTGCTAGAATTTTAGTACAATAATTTCTGGATGCCTTATTCTGGCCTATACAATGTCTTTATATAGTGCTAGAGGCTAAAAGTCAAGTCCCTTAAAGAAAGAGTCTTTAAACGAAAAGCCATGTCTGAACAGTCACTCTGGCACGGTCGTGCTTTGAAACCAGCATGGCCGTGCTGTTTGGATTGGCACGGTCGTGCTTTGAATGTGGCACGGCCGTGCTGAAATTGTCCTCAGAAGCTGTTTCTCGACATAAGTGGCACGGTCGTGCTGATTTTGAAGCACGGTCGTGCCAACTGGAATTTCTGACTTTGCCCTTTTGTTCTTCTCCAATTGTTCCATATTTTACACCTTTGCCCCGGTTCACCACATGAGCTATGTTTTACCCCGAAAAGTACCTATATAACCTGTTCTATCCATAAAACACCACAAAACACCAATAAGCATAAAATCCACGAAACATAGATAAAAATGAATTAAAGTTAACTAAAATCTAACTAAACTAAGATGAAAATATAACATTATAAAGCCTTAAATGTCTATAAAATAGCCATTTATCAACTCCTCCACACTTGAATCTTGCTTGCCCTCGAACAAGTTTAAACATTTGAATAAAAGTGAGGAGTGTAAATGACAATAATAAGAAAAATAAATAAAAATAAGAAAGGTTGTCAATGCTCCTCAGAATATTGTTATTTAAAGTATTGCCTTTATAAAATGTTTTCTTTCTAAATTTTCCGTCCCAAGGAATTTGTGAAAAAGAATGTAGGATAATATTGGAGAGTAAATAAAAAAGTGTGATGTTAACATAACATGAATAAATTTCATCGAGTAAAAGCATTTTTGAGATAACCAAATGAATTTGTGGATCACAAGCAAGGATTGAAAGATAAATTCACTCTTTAGAGTGCTTTGTGAAGAAATTTTTCATGCTTGGAAATACATTTCTTTAACTATGATTTTTATTCTTTAGCAAAGATATTCATATGTTGCTATGCACTTTGAATCACAAAAGATGAAAAGGCGGAGGATGGTAGTGGAAAAAGGCTTTGGAGATTAAATTGATTAAACGTGGCAATTGAGTTTCTTGATTTAAATAGTCACACTCTATAATGATATGTTCATTTAGATATTCGAGTGGACAATTTACAAAAAAGATTATATTCATTTATTAGCCTTGAAAGTGGAAATGGAATGGTGGATTTAAAATGAAGGTTTTTGTGATTCGGGAAGAGCATAACAAGAATGTAAACCTTTGGAATAGAGTAGAAATGAGAGTTTTGATATGCATACACAAGTACTCCCTCCGTTTCATGAGAACTGAGACTAAAGGAAATGGCACAAGAACTAAGTGTGGTAGAAAATGAAGAGAGAGAATTAGTGGGGTAAATAGTAGTGTTGGTTAAATAAAATTAGTGGTGGAGAATGAAGAGAGAGAATGAGTGGTGGGGTTGGGTGAATATAAAATATTAAAATGTTTGCCATTTTTGGCAGTCTCAATTGAGGTGAAACAGACGAAAAGGGAAATAATCTCAGTTCTCATGAAACGGAGGGAGTATGTTTTAAAAGTTTTCACAAGTATAATTAACCAAACTTAAATGACCACAAATCCATTAATAAAGTAATGCTTTTATTCAATAAGATTTAAAAGTCTATATTATTTTTAGAATTTTCCATTTAATATCCAATATAATCCTAAGTTATTTTTATCAATTTTTTCAAGAAGTAAAAGTTAGAAAGAAAATATTTTTCTTAGGCAAATGATAATTATTGATAACATTCTCATCATAAATGGGAGCATTTTTTTTTTTTGAAAATTGGGAACATTGCTACATGCATAAAAATAAAGATAACTTACTAAAAGAGAAAAAACTAGCATGCAATTTAAAAAAAATAAAGCGGATAAAAATATAAATATACTCCCCCCACACTTAAACTAAACATTGTCCCTAATGTTTTTAAGAAAGTAAAAATTGGGCAAGAAAGTAAATGGGGACGGGGAATAAGAGATACTCACTGCGGTGGTGGTTGTGGTGGAAAATTCTCCCAATATGCTATCCCGTAGTCGTAAATCTGATCAACTCTCCCTTGGACATGATCCATACGTCTCTCTATGTTACCTTGGAAGAGGTTAAAATTTTGAGATAGTTGGTTGACGGTTTGTAATATTTGGTTATTTTGAAAGGCAATTTGGTCGAATCTTTGGAAAAAGTTCGGAGGCATTTGTGGGTTTTGGTGAAACTGCCCTTGCTCTTCATTATCATCATCGTCCCCTATGGTTTTGGGGAAAATCCAAGAGTCGGGGGTGCTGGGTTGGACAAGGGGTATGTTGGGGTTAGGCAAAATGGTGTATGGTGTGTCATGGCCCGAGCAACAAATGAATGCCGTCTATCGGTACCTCGAATCATTTTCATGTTTCTTAAGGCCTGTAGGTTAAGCTTTGTGGAGTCTGAGACGGCTTTTAAATTCTCGGAATTTCTAAACCCATACCCCTCGCAAGAATCGTTATCAAATGGATCTCACCTCTCCAATCCTCACTTTGAAATTCTTTTAAATGACAGATAAACAAAAGCCAAGTTAAAATTATTACCTCTATGAAAAAACACCCATAATAAGTACAACTCTCGACTATTTATTGTCCTTCCAAAATGGTACAAGAATAAAGTCGGTGGATGACCCTAAGGACGGGGTGGATTATGGAAGAGGCCTTGGCTGTCCTAGGGTGTAATGAGGTGACCCGGTTAACTGGTTCCAAAACATACCATCATTGTACCCAAAAGCAAAGTTATTATCAAAACCCAAATGCAATGGCCAACCAAAAATCTTATTGACTCGGGTGAAAGATAAAGTGTGGTCATGATTGAACAAACGAAAGTAGATATAAGACCGGGTATTTCTTGACCATCTTCGGAAAGCTCAAGCTCCGTTCTAGTTCTAAAAGATGACAAAAACTCTAGGGTTAAACTCTCATAAGTTTTGGCATTTAGAGACAGGAAATTGACACAGGCTTGGTACTCGTGCAGAAAATTTATATTATCAAAAATTCCCAATCTTCGGAGGGTTGTTTCGTCAGGGAATTGAGTGGCCTTTACTCAACTATGAAGTAGGTTTTGGAGAATTTTATCCTGCTGAACACTTGTACATTCTATACCCAAGTTGTTGCTGGGTTGTTCTATGCTAGGGTTGGCTTCTTGCCTACTTCTCTTGGATGGATTTTTGGCAATTCCCTTTCCTTTATATTTTCTACCAGACATGGTGAACTCAATGAAAATTTCTCAAAACTTGCTTTAAAGTGAAAGCAGTGAAGAAAAATTTTGTTACCCGGAACTTAGAGTAATGACCTCGAACTTCTGTAAATCCTTGTTCTTCTTCTTCCAGTAGCCTTGATGTCTCCCAAAAACCAAGTCTTGAAGCTCAATTTGACCCAAATTCGAAAATTTGAAATTGGGGCAAAATGCTAGGGTTTCGCGTCTTCTTTTGAAATTGGGTTGATTTTGGGTTTGTTGATGGTGTTGGGAGAAGAATGGAGGTTAGGGAGATGTTATAGCTTGGATTCAATGGAGATTTGTGAGGAATGGTGAGAATTTTGGAGAGAGAGGCGGGTGGAGGTTTTAGAGAGAGAGAGATAGTGAGCTGAGAAGATGAAGAAATTTTGGGTAAAAATTGAAAGGACCGTCTTTTTACTTAAAAGTTGCGTCTGATTGAGTGCGAGCACGGTCGTGCTTGTAAACTGGCACGGCCGTGTGAAATTCCAAACCAAATCCTGTCCTTCGCACTAAAAGTTGGCTTCTTGCCTACTTCTCTTGGATGGATTTTTGGGAATTCCCTTTCCTTTATCTTTTCTACCAGACATGGTGAACTCAATGAAAATTTCTCAAAACTTGCTTTAAAGTGAAAGCAGTGAATTTTGGAGAGAGAGGCGGGTGGAGGTTTTAGAGAGAGAGAGAGATAGTGAGCTGAGAAGATGAAGAAATTTTGGGTAAAAATTGAAAGGACCCGTCTTTTTACTTAAAAGTTGCGTCTGATTGACTACCGAGCACGGTCGTGCTTGTAAACTGGCACGGCCGTGCTGAAATTCCAAACCAAAGCCTGTCCTTCGCACTAAAAGTTGGCTTCTTGCCTACTTCTCTTGGATGGATTTTTGGCAATTCCCTTTCCTTTATCTTTTCTACCAGACATGGTGAACTCAATGAAAATTTCTCAAAACTTGCTTTAAAGTGAAAGCAGTGAAGAAAAATTTGTTACCCGGAACTTAGAGTAATGACCTCGAACTTCTGTAAATCCTTGTTCTTCTTCTTCCAGTAGCCTTGATGTCTCCCAAAAACCAAGTCTTGAAGCTCAATTTGACCCAAATTCGAAAATTTGAAATTGGGGCAAAATGCTAGGGTTTCGCGTCTTTTTTGAAATTGGGTTGATTTTGGGTTTGTTGATGGTGTTTGGGAGAAGAATGGAGGTTAGGGAGATGTTATAGCTTGGATTCAATGGAGATTTGTGAGGAATGGTGAGAATTTTGGAGAGAGAGGCGGGTGGAGGTTTTAGAGAGAGAGAGATAGTGAGCTGAGAAGATGAAGAAATTTTGGGTAAAAATTGAAAGGACCCGTCTTTTTACTTAAAAGTTGCGTCTGATTGAGTGCCGAGCACGGTCGTGCTTGTAAACTGGCACGGCCGTGCTGAAATTCCAAACCAAATCCTGTCCTTCGCACTAAAAGTTGGCTTCTTGCCTACTTCTCTTGGATGGATTTTTGGCAATTCCCTTTCCTTTATCTTTTCTACCAGACATGGTGAACTCAATGAAAATTTCTCAAAACTTGCTTTAAAGTGAAAGCAGTGAATTTTGGAGAGAGAGGCGGGTGGAGGTTTTAGAGAGAGAGAGAGATAGTGAGCTGAGAAGATGAAGAAATTTTGGGTAAAAATTGAAAGGACCCGTCTTTTTACTTAAAAGTTGCGTCTGATTGACTACCGAGCACGGTCGTGCTTGTAAACTGGCACGGCCGTGCTGAAATTCCAAACCAAAGCCTGTCCTTCGCACTAAAAGTTGGCTTCTTGCCTACTTCTCTTGGATGGATTTTTGGCAATTCCCTTTCCTTTATCTTTTCTACCAGACATGGTGAACTCAATGAAAATTTCTCAAAACTTTCTTTAAAGTGAAAGCAGTGAAGAAAAATTTTGTTACCCGGAACTTAGAGTAATGACCTCGAACTTCTGTAAATCCTTGTTCTTCTTCTTCCAGTAGCCTTGATGTCTCCCAAAAACCAAGTCTTGAAGCTCAATTTGACCCAAATTCGAAAATTTGAAATTGGGGCAAAATGCTAGGGTTTCGCGTCTTCTTTTGAAATTGGGTTGATTTTGGGTTTGTTGATGGTCTTTGGGAGAAGAATGGAGGTTAGGGAGATGTTATAGCTTGGATTTAATGGAGATTTGTGAGGAATGGTGAGAATTTTGGAGAGAGAGGCGGGTGGAGGTTTTAGAGAGAGAGATAGTGAGCTGAGAAGATGAAGAAATTTTGGGTAAAAATTGAAAGGACCCGTCTTTTTACTTAAAAGTTGCGTCTGATTGACTGCCGAGCACGGTCGTGCTTGTAAACTGGCACGGCCGTGCTGAAATTCGAAACCAAAGCCTGTCCTTCGCACTAAACGGCACGATCGTGCTAGTTTTTGACACACGTACGTGCAAATATTCGTCCCCTGTTCCTTCCTTGCGAATCATTATGCACGATCGTGCTGTTTTATAAGCACGGTCGTGCCCCTGTTTTCTTCATCATTTTCATTTTTTTTACTGCAAAACAAATATTATAAAGACAAAATAATATATATAAAAAATTAAATAGAAATAAAATAAAATAAAAGCAATAAATTAATCCATCAGTTACCATCCCGATGATGCTTGTTTAACATCATTAGCTCGACGCCTTCTTTTAATTGTAATGGGCATGGCATGGTATTGAGATGTCCTATTGTCCTTGACAACTCGCCATTGCATGATCGTTGGATTGATTGAGGTCCTATGATCTATGCACATGCGCCATCCATTTTTCCTTTTTAACGGGATTAACTCTCGGTAGTCCTTGCATGCTCTCCATCCCATTTTCTTCTTTGGTGCTACTTCCTTTGACTTTTCAATTATATCATCACCTTCATCATCGTCATGTAGCAACCTTTTCCAGTCTACACTTTTGTCATTGGCCCTTGATTCCTTTATTTCTTTGACATGCTTTTTATAAGTAGTAAGATCATCTATATGATCCCTTTTGGAATCCAGATTGTATAACATTTATTTCATTATGATTTTTATCAAATATTTTATCCTTTTGACAAGAGTTTTCAAAAGTTGAGTTTTGCTTACTAAATTCCATTTTCTCATTTCCCACATTTAGAGTAAGCGTACCCTTTTTAACATCTATAATAGCTCCTGCGGTGGAAAGGAAAGGCCTTCCAAGGATGACTGGAATATCTTGATCCTCCTCAATCTCAAGGATCACAAAGTCGACAGGGATGATTAGGTTCCCTATACGACAAGGCATGTTTTCCATAATACCTATTGGGTATTGTATGGATCGGTCCGCCAATTGGAGAGATATGGTGGTGGGTTTGAGTTCCCCTACACCTAGTCTCTCACTCACCGAAAATGGCATTATACTAACAATAGCCCCTAAGTCAAGCATTGCCTTCTCCATGTTGCACCTACCGATACTACAAGGGATTGAAAAAGTGCCAGGGTCTTTGAGTTTTGGAGGAAGTTTCTTTTGTAAAACAGCACTCACATCTTCCGCCAAAATGAAGTTCTCAAATTCTTCTAAAGACTTCTTTTTGAAAAGCATTTCTTTCAAAGGTTTTGCATAAGAAGGCATTTGCTTAACATCATCAGAATAAGGAACTCTAATAATTAAAGACTTCAAAATTTTCAAAAACTCGGCATGTTTTTCATTAACCCCTTTCTTGATTAATCTTTGAGGATAGGGTATCGGAGGATCAAAGTATCTATTAAAACCGGGGTATTTAATCTCGTTTTTAATCTCTTCATTAGTCTCGTTTTTAATCTTGTGGGTTTAAAACGTTGTTGCTTCTATAGGAAAAGTTGGGGTGATTTTTCCACTCAGGATTGTATGTGTTTGAATACATACCCCCTCTTTGTCCATTAGAGGCAACAAAATTGGCTTGCTCACTAGAAGTAGTGTCAAGCAATAATTCACAACCTTTAGAGTTATGTGAGTTTGACCCACATAAATCACAAAAAATATTGACATTAGCCACGGGATTCACATTCAAGTTTTCAATCTTTTTAAGAATCATGTCAACTTTAGATGAGAGGAGAGTAACAACATCTACATTGTACTTACCTGGAGTCCCTTGCGGTTGCTCCCTCTCGTTTGACCACTGGTAGTGGTTCAAGGCAATGTTCTCTATCAAATCGTATGCCTCATCCACCGCCTTATTCATCAATGCTCCTCCTGCTGCGGCATCTATGGTCTCTCTTGTCTTGAATGTGAGACCGTTGTAAAATGTATGAACCATCAACCACCTTTCAAGCCTGTGGTGTGGGTACATCCTCAAGAGTTCCTTGTAACGCTCCCACGCATCGTAGAGCGACTCAGTTCCATTCTGACTGAAATTAGTAATTTTTGTACGGATTTGAGCAGTCTTGCTAGGTGGGAAGAAGCGCCCAAGGAAAGATTATTGTACTTGGTCCCATGTTGTCAAAGAATTTTGGGGGACCGAGTTTAGCCACTGCTTTGCCTTATCCCTAAGTGAGAAAGGGAAAAGGCGCACTCTAATGGCCTCCGGTGTGACACCGAGTATTCGGGTGGTGTCACAATACTCCAGGAAAGATTGGATGTGAAGGTGGGGATCTTCAAGTGCCGAGCCCCTGAATTGGTTGTTCATAACCATGTGTAATAGTTGAGGTTTTATCTCAAAGTGGGCTGCGTCGGCATTTGGTACTACTATGGGTGTTCTAGTACCCGGGGTACTCGGGTTTACGAAGTCCCGAAGGGTTCTAGGTGGAGGTGTAGCGGGTTCTCCTTCTCCATTCTGCGCCATTTCTTCTTCTAGGAATTCTCTAAATCTTCTTAACCTTTCGTGAAAGGTCCTTTCGGGTTCCGGATTAAACTCTTGGAGTAAGGTTCGGGTTCTTTTCATAAACTCCAAGAATACCTAATGAAATTTTCAAAGACACAAATTCTTCGAAGGCATGTTAAATAAACAAAAATAAAATATAAAAACAGAAAAAAATACAAAGCAATAATTTAAAAAGATAAACCGTTGTCCCGGCAACGGCGCCGAAAACTTGTTAGTCCTAAACGAAGGCTTAGTTATAAATACTGCAAGTGCGCGGTTTAGTTATAGTATAGAAAACGGCAAATGCGGGTCGATCCCACAGAGACAATGTTTACTTTAGAAATGATTGCTTTTGATAAAAATTAGTAAAAAGAAGAAATGATTGGGGGTAAAATAGTTTGTCACTTAACCAAAAATAAATTGTAAATACTCTAACTTTGAATTAAAAACTCTTATATTTTGAGGAACTCTCGGCATTGAGACTCAAACAATAAACATTCATCAAATAATCATGCTCTTTAGATTTAAAGGTTCATATTAAAACAAGGATGGTACGCTATATTGTGTCAACTTCTTAACCAAGGCTTAAAACACATGTATTTTAATACTAATTATGCCCTATCTCTCGATGGCCCATAATTAGTAAAAACCCATTAAGTTCATAAAAATCCATATACTTCCACTCAAGGACATCCCTAGGCCATTAATCTACTCTCGTGATTAATAGAAACCCAGTCACTTTGTATGGTTCTGTTATCGAGATTCACCGCTAGGTCCTTCTCTCGATTAACTAGGATTCATACAAATAATGGACATCATCATGGCCGTAGGCGTTTAAGTATAATACAAAGAGATTGATTTAAGATGAAGAGAAGTAAAGTGAGCATGAATTAAAAATGATGAACATAAAATTGTTGAGTATCCAATCCTAAGAATAGGATGGATTACTCACTAGCCATTGTTATAATAGGATAAACAAGATATAAGAATAGAATTATAAAGATTAAGGAAAAATGAAACTTATTCTTGCAAATAATAAGAAGAACAAAGGCTGAAAAACTTGTATTACTTCACTCAAAATCTTCCTCAAGACACTTTAATGAATGGAGAAATAATAATATTTTGAGATTAAAATTTGCTAGAGTTTTAGTACAATAATTTCTGGATGCCTTATTCTGGCTTATACAATGTCTTTATGTAGTGCTAGAGGCTAAAAGTCAAGTCCCTTCAAGAAAGAGTCTTCAAACGAAAAGCCATGTCTGAACAGTCACTTTGGCACGGTCGTGCTTTGAAACCAGCACGGCCGTGCTGTTTGGATTGGCACGGTGGTGCTTTGAATGTGGTGCGGCCGTGCTAAAATTGTCCTCAGAAGCTGTTTCTCGACATAAGTGGCACGGTCGTGCTGATTTTGAAGCACGGTCGTGCCAACTGGAATTTCTGACTTTGCCCTTTTGTACTTCTCCAATTGTTCCATCTTTTACACCTTTGCCCCGGTTCACCACATGAGCTATGTTTTACCCCGAAAAGTACCTATATAACCTGTTCTATCCATAAAACATCACAAAATACCAACAACCATAAAATCCGCGAAACATAGATAAAAATGAATTAAAGTTAACTAAAATCTAACTAAAATAAGATGAAAATATAACATTATAAAGCCTTAAATGTCTAGCCATTTAAGGCTTTATATATGTTTCGCGTACAAAATTTAGAAACTAGAAAAAACAACTATGTAAGGTCGAAACTAAGCGAAAAGGCATCCACAATCCCTTACATAAAGTAATTCGATTCTAAATTCTTTTGTCGCATCAATTTATGACTTTGTCCTTGACATTTGTTTTCAGGAAACACGGTTTTTAAATCTAGCCATCTGACAAACAAATTCAATCCAAAGTAATTTTGAAATTGACATCTAATTTCAGGAAACACGGTTTCCAAAACCATCCATCTGACAATTAAATTCAACTCAAAATATTTACCATAGTGTTTCAATTTTAATACCCTAAAATTGCTTTCCTTGATTCAACTAGGTTTTGATGTTCATGATGATCAAATCACCATGTTCATCAAAACTTTGAATAAATAATTTATTCTTAAATCTAGGATCATCAACAAATTAATCCAATTAACTTTTGATGATCACAAGGAACATAATAATCAAATTATTATTGCAATCTTAGATCCCATATAACGTAATTAAACGATGCGATTTTATGATCTCCATATATCTCATATACATACATAAAATACAAATGACATAAACATCATGAATCTAAATTCAAATAGCATGCTAACACATATAATCAAATTATATTATCAACATGTTATTATTAAAATAATTATGATGAACGAGACTCTTATACCACTGTTGGGTTTTGCACAATCATGCGCAGCGGAATAAAACCCAAAAGCCTAGATCCGTTCAAGATGATTAAATTTATACGAGGTGAATTTAGTTACTAACCGTGATGGAGCTTTAAAATTTCGGATCTTGAAAACTTCTTTCTTCAAGATTTGTTCCTCTCAAAGCTTTTCTTCAAGTCTTGATCCGCAGGAACACGAACTAGAAGATGATTAAGCAATCACTCTCTATGGATATCCACACGCGAACGAATATCAAGAACTCCTTCTTGATCCGGACTACTAGATCTAAAACAGACTATATGAAAATATGATTCTTGATCTTTGATTCTTAATCTTTATCAAGAAAATTGTTTCTCCAAACAACTAGGTTTCATATACTTAATGGCTGATGAAAAGATACTTATATAGGTCCTAGTCTTTAACCCTTAAAGACTTAGGAAACCTAAATCCTGTCACCTAAATTAAGCTGCAAGAAATAAGCCCAGACAGCATTGGCACGGTCGTGCCCTAAAACTGGCACGGTCGTGCCAATCGATCCGCACCTGCCATCCCCGGCTGATGAATATTGGCACGGTAGTGCTTTATAAACGGCACGGCCGTGCCATTTGGCACGGTCGTGCTTTATATCTGGTACGGTCGTGCCAGACCAAAATTCTGCCATTTTTGCCTTTTAATAATTTGTTCCATTGTGTGTGACCACATAGGATTATATCAAGTTGGCAATGAGTCCAAACAAATTTTGTTCTCATAAATCATGATCGGACCCTAGTAGGCCATCATGATTACCCAAATGATACAACTTTATCAAAGTTCGCTTATCCTTCATAGAACATATCACAATCCTTTTCTCCACGATGTCATTGAGCGTAAGCCATGGTCAATGGTCAACTTACAATGCTCAATACTTTTCTCGATTCCAAATAGTTTGATAATACAAATGACATTGATCATATCAATTCATTTGAGCACGGCCATGCATTTCATCATCACAATTCATTGAGGGGCCCAAAGCTTGACATCTCTCATGAAGAGGAACAAATTCCATCTTGACTTATTACACATCCCTACATAGCTTCGATCATGCCAATCATATCATATATAATTACTTGGTTAAGAGTAACGTTTGAATATGTCAAAAATGATCTCCATTATGTGGAAGCTCGTAATAATATCAGGTCTTAGGATTCTAATGATATAACTATTTAGAGGTTTAATTATGATCGTTTGACCATGACATAAACCTCATAGTTGGGTCATGTCCAGTATGTGTTCCCCAACACATACCCATAAGTTTAACTTGTATCCCCCACACATGATTATCATATGATTATCGAATTAAACTTATACTAGTTTTTCATAAGTACTAGGGACGGAGATTATTATAACAAAACATGTAACAACAAATAATAATCCAAAACATCTCCTTATATAAATGAAAAGTGATAACAAACATTATCAAACAACGTGCCAAAATAACATGCCTAAGACATATAAACCAACACTTATTTCGATCGATCGCGTAAGGTCCGCTTAGTCATCTCAGAACATCTTAAATTTGGAGGCTATGCACCTTTATTTTATTTCTGTCATTTTCTGTTTTTTTTTTTTTTTTATTTCAATGTGTTATGAAGAAAAATATGATTACCGTTTATGCTAATATAAACCAAGTTATATCAAATTATCAATAACCAATAAAATGATGTGCTGCTTAGAAAATTCAATGTATACCCTGCCAGTAAATAATTTTGAGACATCACGCTATGTGCCAGTTCAAAATCTGTGTGCCCATTTCCAAATTGACCACGACAAATAATTTTTGAGGCGTCGCGCTTTGTGAACCCTAATTGTATTGTTATCTTATACATAAAAGTGACAATAAATAAATTAGGTTGTTGTAATGGAATTTTACCCAAATGTACATTCTAGATCGGTTGCTGTAATAATGTAAAATCAGAAAAACGTGTGAAACAAGGGGAGCAATTAGTCAATACCTAAAATGAAAGAAAAACTAGACAATTATTCATAAATAATTCCATTTAAAGTCTCAAAGGGGTCAGGAAATAATAGAGTAATAGAGAAAGTGGTCTATGCATAAGTACCTTTTTACGTCTTCAAAGACCAAAAAAGATTAGAACTTTGAGTCAAAAGTTTGATTATATGTATTTAATAATAGAACTAAATTAGTCTTGTCTTATCATTACAAATTGACACTTTATTAGAGCAAAATGAACAACTTCTTTACTTTGACGGGGCACACTATAGTCAGTGGTTCCCTGAAGTCAATAGTCGTACTTTTGTTTTGTTTTGTTTTTTTTTTTTTTTTTTTTAAAACATTTTGTGTACCCATTTTTTTTTTTTTAAATTTTGTTTTACGATGTTCACGCCAGAAAAAAGGCGAAGAGAGGGATCAAACCCTATCGCTCGCCGAGGGTGAAGCTTGGCTTTACCACAGTGTACCCATTTTAAGGCCGTGCAAATACTATTAATAGTAATAGTTAACCATAATAGTAACTATTATGGTTAACTAATACTATTAATAGTAATAGTTAATGTTAGAACCCTAGTTTCTAAACAAGTGTTTTGACAAATAATTAAGCCCAAAAGAAGATCAATTCAAAATTCAAACGAATCATACAAGCTTTATACAAAAGGAACATCAACAAAGATCTCTCAATCGTTGATACAAAAGACTCAATCGTCAGGCCCGTCTCAATAATTCTAGGGGCCCTGTGCTAAATACGAAAGTTGGGGCCCTTAGTAATGAAAAAAATACACAATAAAATAATTACAATAATGTTGACGTAATAAGAAAATAAATCATTAAAATTAAAATATGTTACTAAAAGAAAATCAAACTTTCTAATTAAGTTTTGGGGGGAAAAAATGAATGAAAACCTAAACTAGAAAAGAAGGGGAGAGTGGTCCAACAATGAAAATGAATGAAAAGCCCAAATAAGAGAAAAGAAGCCCAAGATTAGAAATGGGAGAAAAGTCCAAAAAGGCAATAAAAAAAAAAAAATAAAAAAAAATACAGTGCAGCTGCTTGGATTCGAACATGGACACCCCAAGACACATCATGAACTCCTTACCAACATGCCACATTAGCCTGTTTGTTTTCACTCGGTATCGGACATATATATACTAAATATTCAAAATTTGGGGCCCCCAAATTTTTTGGGCCCTGTGCAATTGGGCTGGTTGCACAGCCCAGAACCGGGCCTGTCAATCGTTGATACAAAAGACTGCTACAAACTCTAAATTTTTTGGTTAAATCAAAGTCTATTATCTTTATCTTCTCAGCAATAACGAGATAGTAGACCTCACCAAGATAGCAGACCTCACCCCTTGTGGTCTTCCCAGTCAAACTTGTGCCAACTCAGCAAGTCAGTCAAAGTCAAACTAACTTTAACACTGTTCATAAGCACTGTTCCAGTCAATGATAGAAGACCTACTTTTCACGAGCCCAAGAAGCTCAAGACCGTTGCATTCCAACGGATACAAGATGTAGATCTATAAAAAGAACTCTCACAAACAGAGGCAAATATCTGAAATACTTCTTCTTGCCACTTTCATCTGAAAAAGCTTTTAAGCAAAGAACATATTGTCAAAGCACACATACACTTATAAATCTGTGCTAAATAGATTTGAATACATAGAGATCTCATCTAGCTAAGTTAGAGCAAACAAGAGATCACCAAATTTCTCTTTTGTGAAAGCTTTTTTTTTTTTTTTTTTTTTTTTTTTTTGTACATTGCAACAAGTACAAGCTTAGTTAGTGAGGCTAATTAGGCTGGAAAATTCTGAGGGAATTTTCCTGCAATTTATTGTAATTACTTGATGAAGAATTATAGTGGATTGCTATTAGTGTTGGGGCCCTAGGCACATTTGTTAAACGTTGTATATGTTATCATTTTATTCATATTAATAAATACATGTTTTGATTATTATTGTTGTTCATGTTTACTTATAATAATCTCCGTCCCTAGAGCTTATGAAGCACTAGTATAGAGGCTAAATGATCATGGGATGATCATGTTAGATTTATGGGTACTTGTTGGTGAACAAGGTACTGGATATTACCCGCTCTATGAGATTTATGTCATGATCAATGTCATATATAGATCTCATATTAGTTATGTCATTTGAATCCTTAGACATGAAGTTATTATAGTCTTCCACTTGATGAACATTATGTTTGACATATTCAAACGCTACCTTTAATCAGGTTGTTATAAAGGGTATGATTGGCATAATTGGATTCAAGTAGGGAAGAATAATAAGCTAAATGAATTTGTCCCTCTTCGGAGAGATGTCAAGCTTGGGCCCCTCGTAGAATGATGTTGATGAAATATTTGCCCAAACTCAAATGAATTGATTGGATCAATGTCATTTGGATTATCAACGTATTCGGGATCGAGAAAGTATAGAACAAATACAAGTTGACTCAATGACCATGACTTGTGTTCAATGACATCGTGGACAAAGGGATTGTGACATGTTCTATAAAGGAATGCGAACTTGTATATAGTTACACTATTTGGGTAGGTATGATGGTTTGCTAGAACCTAATCATATCTTATGGGTTTATGATTGAACCCATTTCCAACTTAGTGTAACCCTATAGAGTCACATATAAATAGAATGAATCTTAAAGGACTTAATTGGAATTTGGAAAAAAGGCAGATTTTTGGTCTGGCACGGCCGTGCCAGATATAAAGCACGAGCGTGCCATTAATCAACAGCCGGGATGGCAGGCACGCACCAATTGGCACAACCTTGCCAGAGCTGCTTGGAAAGAAAGTTCGCAGCTTAATTGGGTGACGGGATTTAGGTTTCCTATGTCCTTAAGGGTTAAGGACTAGGACCTATATAAACATCTTTTCACCAGCCATTAAGCATATGAAACCTAGTTTCTTGGAGAAACAATATTCTTGATAAAAGATTGAGAATCAAAGATCAAGAATTCATAAATTCCATATAGTTCTAATTGTGAAAGTGTGTTTCACAATTTTGGTCTAGCAACCAAGATCAAGAAGTTGCTTGATATTCGTTCGTGGTGTGGATACCAATAGAGGGTGAAGCTTACCATCTTCAAAGTTCGTGTTCCTAATTTTGTTCGTGATCAAGCTTTCTAGTCTCCACCAAGATTTAAGGTTGCAAAATCAAAGGCATCAAGGGTTAGTATTCTAGTATTCATTATGCATGTATTTGATATAATCATAAGAATGGATCTATGGGTTTTGGGTTTCATGAAAATTTAAATGCTTAATTCCACTGCGCATATTGATAGAAAACCCAACAGTGGTATCAAAGCCCCGTTCATGTTGATTATTTCAAAACTATATCATGTTTTGTGTATATAAATTGTTTATGTGCCTAGCATGATTTGAATATTGGGATTATGATATTTATGTGTTATTTGCGTTTTATGTGGTTTATTGTTTTATAAACTTTAATCGCACTCACCCGTCCGGACCTCCTGGTTTGGTGCGGGCGGGAGACTGTGTTTCCCAAAATTGATCGAGGAGTCATAATTGCTAAAATTGAGATCAAGGTGGATCTCAATGTTCTCGAGACCATCTATTGCTTAGATACACGGAAATTATTGCAAATGCCAAGAATGATAACCAAAATTCAAAGAGTCTCATCCTCATAATTATAGAGAGGCATATAAATATTATGCTTAAATTAATGAAGATTAATTTAGTGGCTAAGCTTGATGCTCAACATGTTTATCTTATGTGCTCATAAATGTGTTGTATCCCTGTTGGGTTTCGTAGTAACATGCGCAGCGGAATTAAGCATTTAAAATTTATGAATATCCATTCATATGAAAGTCACAACATTGATACTAGAATACTAACCCTTGATGTTGATTTTGCTAGATGGAGGCTTGAAATCTTGATCACGAACAAAGCAAGAATTATGAAGATGATAAGTTTCACACGGTATCCACACCACGAACGAATATCAAGAACACTTGATCACCAATTATGAAACACGCTTTCACAGAAGAACTATATGGAATTATGAATATTCTTGTTCTTCACTTTTGGGATCTTAGAACAAGAAAATAACCTCCCAAAACCCTTTGGAGGCACACATAATCATGTGTCTAATGGCTGCTGAAAGAATCCTTTTATAGGTCCTAATCCTTAACCCTTAAGGACTTAGGAACCATAAATCCCATCACCAAATTAGGCAACAAGGAACTCTGGCCGACTTGACTGGCACGATCGTGCCCTATAATCTGGCACGGTCGTGCCATCAGGTCCGCATGATTCCCCCATATCGACAATTTTCGGCACGGTCGTGCTTGTCTTCTCGGCACGGTCGTGCCAAACATGCCGATAGGTTTTGCCTTGGTTTGGATTTATGGCACGACCGTGCCATTTTAAGGCGCACGACCGTGCCAGAGCCAAAACACTGATATTTTTCCATAATTCCCATTTAGTCCTTTACGATTCGTTCTATTTGTGTGTGACCCTCTAGGATTACACTAAGTTGGCAATGGGTTCAAACATGAACCCATAAGATATGATTAGGTTCTAGCAAACCGTCATACCTACCCAAATAGTGTAACTAGATACAAGTTCGCATTCCTTTTAGAACATGTCATAATCCCTTTGTCCACGATGTCTTTGAACACAAGTCATGGTCAACAAGTCAACTTGTTTTGTTCAAAACTTTTCTCGATCCCGAATATGTTGATAATCCAAATGACATTGATCCAATCAATCCATTTGAGTTTGGCCAAACATTTCACCAACATCATTCCTTCGAGGGGCCCAAGCTTGACATCTCTCCGAAGAGGGACAAATCCATTTAGCTTATTATTCTTCCCTAAGTGAATCCAATCATGCCAATCATATACTTTATAACTACCGTGTTAAGGCAGCGTTTGAATATGTCAAACATAATCTTCATCAAGTGGAAGACTATAATAACTTCATGTCTAAGGATTCAAATGACATAACTAATATGAGATTTATATATGACATCGACCATGACATAAATCTCATACCGCGGGTCATGTCCAGTACCTTGTTCCAAACAAGTACCCATAATTCTACCATGATCATTCCATGATCATTTAGCCTTTATACTAGTGCTTAACAAGCTCTAGGGACGGAGATTATTATAAGCAAACACGAGCCATAATAATAATCTTATTATCTCTTTATTATTATGAATAAAATGATAACTTATACAACGTTTAACAAACGTGCCTAGGGCACCAACACCAACAATCTCCCACTTGCCCTAGGCCCAATTCCCTAGGTATCCAATACCCATGGACCTAACATGACCATCATGTCTTAGCTTGTGGAAGTCCCATTGTTTAGTGTGTCCGTAACGTTATCATTAGTAGGTACTTTGCATATATGTACGTCTCCCTTATCAACGATTTCTCGAACGATAAGAGAACGCCTAAGTATGTGTTTGGATTTGGGATGTGCTCTTGGTTCCTTTGCTTGATCAATAGCACCACTATTATCACTAATATGGTCTATTGGATTAGCAATACTAGGAACCATCTTAAGTTCACCAATGAACTTCTTAATCCAAACAACTTCCTTTGCAGCATCCTATGCAGCGATATACTTAGTTTTAGTCATAGAATTAGTGACTGTACTCTGATTGGAACCATTCCAACTTACAGCTTCACCATTAGTTATAAAACTCGATTGCGATTTTTCTATTATCTTTGTCAGTTTGGAAGTATGCATCCGTGTACTCATATACGACGAGATCATCTTCCATCCCTCCATAGATCAAAACAATCTTTAGTCCTTCTTAAGTACTTTAAGAATTGTTTCACAGCCATCCAGTGATTCTCACCGGTTGTCGGATTAATATCTACTCGTCATGCTCCAAGCATTTAGATATATCCGGCTTAGTACTTATCATGGTATGATGGATCCAATTGCCGAAGCAAATTGCATTCCTTTCATTCTTCTCATGCTCATCATTTGTCTCAGGACATTTGAGTCTTTGCATAGAAAACTCCATGTAACATTAACAATTGTCCTCTCTTAGAATTTTCTTTGCGGAATCTTCTAATGACTTTGTCAATGTATGTACTTTGGCTTAATCAATTAGCTTCTTTGATCTATCTCTATAGATCTTAATGCCAAGGACATATGCAGTTTCATCCATATTCTTTATTGCGAAACACTTTCTTAACAAAATCTTTGCAGACTAACGTGTAGGAATGTCGTTTCCAATGAGCAATATGTTATCCACATATTTAATTTAAGGAATATCACTATGCTCCCACTAATATTCTTGTGTATACAAGGTTCATCTTCGTTATTGATCAAGTCAAACTCTTTTGATTTATCAAAACGGAGATTCCAACTCCCACAAGTTTGCTTTAATCCATCCAGTGGATTTCTGCAACTTTCATAATTTATCAGAATTTTCTTTGACTGTCAAAACCTTTAGATTGTATCCAATACATCCTTAAGTGAGTTCCCGTTGAGGAACACTTGTTTTGACATCATTTTGTCAATTTTCATATTCCAAATATAAACATGTGACTACGAGAATTCTAGTAAATTTCTTTGCTATCCATGTAAAATTTTCTCCAAGAAAACTCATTCCTCTCCTTTGGTTTTTACACCTTAGGTTAGAATGATCAAGTTCCAAACTTGATTATTACACATGGGTTGCCTTTTAGATTTCATGACTCCAAGTCATTAATCTAAATATGTGGAGTTGACATTGCATCTTTGATAAATGGTAAATACTTCATTCCAAATGAACTTTACCTCAACACTTTCTATTTTGAAATATCCAATATTTCTTGCAATAGATTGTGTCCTATCACATACGCAAGTTCTTGTATATCTTTTGAACAGACTTTTCACGACTCCTTGTGAGAACTTGTTCAACTTCCATCTTAGGTTAAAATATATATTTTCTAGGTCTCGAACCATTCGAGATACATTTTACTCCCACTGATTCTTTTAGAGATAAACCATTTATCTAGAAAAGTATCATCATAATCAACAAACCATTTGTTTCTTATGAGTAAAATTGTTATCCTCAAGCTTCCTTAGGATATCCCATGAAAGAATATTTATTGGATTTAAATGTGAGTGTGTCCCAGACAGCTCATTTCCAAAAGGTCTCACCATCTTAAATCTTTACGAAAGACAAACCGAGTTTTCTTTCATCATTTAACCTTTTTTATGGAACTCAAATTAGTGTAGTTATAGCAGTTTATAATACATAACCCCAAAACAAATAATGGAAGATCAATTTTTGATTTTATCATCTTATGAACCATATCCAATAAGGTTCTTATACTTCCACGCAGACATATCATTTAGAATGATATTCTTAGTGAAGTTAATTTGTGAAACCATTCCACAACTTTAATGATGACTGTCAAATTTTAGGTTTAATTATTCATCATCATGATCCAATCATAATTTTTGAATAGTTTTACCAAGTATAACCAAAATTCTCTTTTAGCATTTCTTCTTAATGCACCATACACATCAAAATGTATTAGGTCAATTAAGACATTATCCTTTTTACCAATCATAGTAAAAGATGTCTTGATCTAAGTAAATAAGATTTGCATAAATCATGTGATTCCAAATCATATGACTTAAAACCCTGTCCCATAGAATTTTAGATATGCATTTCTCATTTATTTGATCAAAACAATAATTCATAAAGCAATTTTAATTATTTATGTTATAGTCTTTATTATTTTGTTCTTCAAGATTTAGGATATAAGATTTATTTATATGATAACAAAATGAAGTAAATCATAATAAATAAAAGCACTTTTCTTACTTTTCCAAATAAGAAATTAATATCCTTCATTATCTTATAACAAAATAATGTTTTCTACTTCATCAGTCACTTTACAAGTGTTCTACGAACAATGTTGCAACCATTGCATCATTACTGTTTGTAGATAAAACTTTACTATAAGTAGTCTTTCATCTTACTAATTATTCTGGTATCCAATACCCAATAATTAAATTTAGAAAGAATAATTTATAACATAAATATTCCGAGTGGTAGTCCCACTACCATTCTTTTATTGATCACCCAGAATTTTGAGTACAAATCTAAATGGTCAATCCAATTGCCATTTTACCAAATTGCATCTATTAGAGTTATTATTATAACCAAAATTATTTCCTTTAGGTTTGACAACTCTTGTCTTACTTTTCTTTTGGCATTTGGCCTCTTTCCATCATGAACTATGAGCATTGGAGAACCATTCTCCAATATCTTCATCTTCGCAGTTTTTCAGCATGTTAATGCAATTCGAAGAAATTCTTATTCATTTTAAGCATGTTATATTCCATCACTAAGTGATCATAACATTTAAACAACGAATCAAGAATGAGATCCATGGCTTGTTCCAATCCAATTGGACAACCAAGTTTCTCAAGATTCTCTACGTAGCCTTTATCTTAAGCATGTGAGGTTCCACTTATTGCCCTTTACTCCTTTTGCAAGAAGTGAATGTAATAATGGTTTTATACCTCTCTTGCCTAGATTTCTCTTTGAAACATGTAACTCAACTCCACGCCTATCTAATAGGCTTCTACAAGTTCCAAACTTTGTTGGAGTTTTGAGCACATAATCACGAGCATAAGACAACTCACATTCCTAGAATCATACTCATGATTCTTGTGATTGTCTATTCCGGCTTTGGGTTCTTTAGGAATAGGCCCATCAAGAATGTACAACCCATCTTCTTGCCTTAGAACCATTTTTAGGCTCAGGATCCAATCCATGAAGTTTGTACCATTCTTTTGAAGCTTTATCCTTAACAAGGATTGATCGCAACGAAGTTAGTTGTCATTATCTACAACTCATGCAAAATTTCCAAAATTTTACAAGTACCAATCTCATTAAAGAGATAAATAATGTATTTTCCAAAAATACTCCCACTAAATTATATAACCTTCTTATACATCCAATGTATAATATAATTTAAATGGGCTAAGATCCAACTTTAATTTAATTTGAGTCCACGGAGGCGGACCGCTCAAAACTAAATTAATTAGGTAGACAACCCTGTCAATCATATCTCATATGACTCTTAGATCCTTTCATGAGACTCTTTTGATATTGGGCTAAGAACCAATTTTAATTTAACTTTGAGTCCACGGAGGCGGACCGCTCAAAATCAAATTAATTAGGTAGACAATTTCTTGTCAATCATATCTCATATGATTCTTAGGGATCCAATTTCGAAAGCATGTTTAATCTCATCTTTTGCCTAGGCCCAAAACCATTTTGACGCCTTATTAAGTTCAACCATTTTAAACGTATAGGAACCATTCAATTTAATGCACCTTGCGGAGGCAAGCCCACATTGAATTAATGAACCTCATCTTGCTCATACATGAATAAAATTAATGCACCTCGCGGAGGCGAACCCACATCAAAATCACCCATGTATAAACAAGTGTTTAATCATGGCATGGCAAAAAGAACTTAAAACTTTCTTTGAAGGTTCATCACATATAGCATACAACATATTTATGAGCACACAAGATAAACATGTTACGCATCAAGTTTAGCCACTAAATTAATCTCCATTAATTTAAGCATAATATTTATGTGTCATTAGTTTCTCTATGATTATGAGGATGAGATTATTTGAACTTTGGTCATCATCTCCAAATCAAGACAACAAGAAGTGCGGCCGAACTAAGCCATTGGCAACCACAATTCCGCACTAATTCAAGAAACCAAGAAAGTAGTCCATGTGGCCGAAACTAAGCAATAGATGGTCTCGATGAACGTAGGCCAATTGCATTCACAATTCCACATGGATCTCCAATCATTGAATCAAGAACTTTGTTTCTCAATTTTAGCAATTATGAACTTTTCATAATTCTAATTTCGTTTTATCTTTGAAACCTTGATTGCGATCAAGTTTGGGAAACACAATCTCGATGAACGTAGATTAGCCATCCAAACCTTGAACTAATCTTAGAATCACAAGACTAAAACAAATAGGAGATTTAAACCCAAGATCCACACCCAAAACCCAAACCCTACCCCCGCGCCAAACCCTAGGTCCGGCCGGGTCAAGGCTTGGGTCCGGTCGGACCCCTTGCGAAAAATCCAAATTTTTAAAGTTCCAAAATTTATCTCAAAATTGTTTTTCCCGATTCAATTAGGATTTGGTGTTCTTGGTGATCCAATCACCATGATCATCAAAACCTTGAATAACCGATTTATTCTTGAATCCCTAGAATATCAAAGCTTTGATCCAATCAAAAATTGATAATCCAAACAATTTTAAATCCACCATAATTTTAATTGCGATTGAACAGTGCGATTAAAGTTTATAAAACAATAAACCACATAAAACGCGTAGACCACATAAACATCATAATCCCAATATTCAAATCATGCTAGGCACATAAACAATTTAAATACACACAACATGATTATGTATTGAAATAATCAACATGAACGGGGCTCTGATACCACTGTTGGGTTTCATAGTAACATGCGCAGCGGAATTAAGCATTTAAAATTTATGAAACCCAAAGCCCATAGATCCATTCATATGATTAAGTCAAATACAACATAATGAATACTAAAATACTAACCCTTGATGCCTTTGATTTTGCAACCTTGAATTAGATGGAGGCTTGAAATCTTGATCACGAACAAAGCAAGAATCACGAACTATGAAGATGATAAGTTTCACCCTCTAGCGGTATCCACACCACGAACGAATATCAATAACACTTGATCTTGGTTGCTAGACCAAATTATGAAACACGCTTTCACAATTGTAAGAACAATATGGAATTATGAATATTCTTGTTCTTCACTTTTGGGATCTTAGAACAAGAAAATAACCTCCCAAAACCCTTTGGAGGCACACATAATCATGTGTCTAATGGCTGCTGAAAGAATCCTTTTATAGGTCCTAATCCTTAACCCTTAAGGACTTAGGAACCATAAATCCCATCACCAAATTAGGCAACAAGGAACTCTGGCCAATTTGACTGGCACGGTCGTGCCCTATAATCTGGCACGGTCGTGCCATCAGGTCCGCATGATTCCCCCATATCGACAATTTTCGGCACGGTCGTGCTTGTCTTCTTGGCACGGTCGTGCCAAACATGCCGACAGGTTTTGCCTTGGTTTGGATTTATGGCACGACCGTGCCATTTTAAGGCGCACGACCGTGCCAGAGCCAAAACACTGATATTTTTCCATAATTCCCATTTAGTCCTTTACGATTCGTTCTATTTGTGTGTGACCCTCTAGGATTACACTAAGTTGGCAATGGGTTCAAACATGAACCCATAAGATATGATTAGGTTCTAGCAAACCGTCATACCTACCCAAATAGTGTAACTAGATACAAGTTCGCATTCCTTTTAGAACATGTCATAATCCCTTTGTCCACGATGTCTTTGAACACAAGTCATGGTCAACAAGTCAACTTGTTTTGTTCAAAACTTTTCTCGATCCGAATATGTTGATAATCCAAATGACATTGATCCAATCAATCGATTTGAGTTTGGCCAAACATTTCACCAACATCATTCCTTCGAGGGGCCCAAGCTTGACATCTCTCCGAAGAGGGACAAATCCATTTAGCTTATTATTCTTCCCTACGTGAATCCAATCATGCCAATCATATACTTTATAACTACCGTGTTAAGGCAGCGTTTGAATATGTCAAACATAATCTTCATCAAGTGGAAGACTATAATAACTTCATGTCTAAGGATTCAAATGACATAACTAATATGAGATTTATATATGACATCGACCATGACATAAATCTCATACCGCGGGTCATGTCCAGTACCTTGTTCCAAACAAGTACCCATAAATCTACCATGATCATTCCATGATCATTTAGCCTTTATACTAGTGCTTAACAAGCTCTAGGGACGGAGATTATTATAAGCAAACACGAGCCATAATAATAATCTTATTATCTCTTTATTATTATGAATAAAATGATAACTTATACAACGTTTAACAAACGTGCCTAGGGCACCAACACCAACAGAACCTTCTTTGAAATTTTAAGTCCGTATGCCATGCCATGATTAAAACACTTGTAAGTACACGGGTATTTTCATGTGGGATCGCCAAAGCGAGGTGCATTGATTGTATTCTCGTATGAGCAAGATGAGTAAATAAGAGTTTCCTATGCGTTTAAAATGGTTGGACTTAATTAGGCGTCAAAACAGTTTTGGGCCTAAGGCAAAGATGAGATTAAAACATGCTTTTGAAATTAAATTTCTTAAAGAATCTCATAAAGGATCTAAAAGTCATATTGGATATGATTGACAAGAGTTTTCTATCTAATTAATTTGATTTTGAGCGGTCCGCCAAAGCGGACTTGAAATTAAATTAAAGTTGGATCTTAGCTCATTTAAATTATATTATACAATTGTTGTATAAGAAGGTTATATAATTTAGTGTGAATATTTTTTTGAAAAATACATTGTTTATCTCTTTAATGAAATTGGTACTTCTAAAATTTTGATTTTTTTTGCATAATTGTTGATTATGACAACCAACACTCAATCCATTTCGTTGCGACCGATCCTTGAGAAGGATAAGCTTCAAGAGAATGGTACAAACTTCATGGATTGTAACCGAAGCCTAAGAATTGTTCTAAGGCAAGAAGATAAATTGTACATTCTTGATGGGCCTATTCCATATGAATTAGAAGCCAATGCCCCTAGGGCGGAAATAGACAATCACAAGAAACATCATACTGATTCTAGAGATGTGAGTTGTCTCATGCTCGCGACTATGTGCTCAAAACTTCAACAAAATTTGGAACATTTGGAAGCCTCTGAGATAGGCGTGGAGTTAAGAGACATGTTTCAAGAGCAAGCTAGGAAAGAGAGGTATAAAATCATTGTTGCATATCCTTGAGAAGGATAAGCTTCAAGAGAATGGTACAAACTTCATGGATTGTAACCGAAGCCTAAGAATTGTTCTAAGGCAAGAAGATAAATTGTACATTCTTGATGGGCCTATTCCATATGAATTAGAAGCCAATGCCCCTAGGGCGGAAATAGACAATCACAAGAAACATCATACTGATTCTAGAGATGTGTTTTCTCTCATGCTCGCGACTATGTGCTCAAAACTTCAACAAAATTTGGAACATTTGGAAGCCTCTGAGATAGGCGTGGAGTTAAGAGACATGTTTCAAGAGCAAGCTAGGAAAGAGAGGTATAAAATCATTGTTGCATTCACTTCTTGCAAAATGAGTGAAGGGGCAACAAGTGGGTCCTCACATGCTTAAAATGAAAGGCTACGTGGAGCATCTTGAGAAACTTGGCTATCCGATTCCATTGGAGCTAGCCACGGATCTAATTCTTAATTCATTGCCTAAGAGTTATAATCACTTTATGATGAACTATAACATGCATGGAATGAATAAGAATCTCTCCGAGTTGCATAACATGCTGAAAATTGCGGAGATGAAGATAGTGGAGAAAGGTTCTCCAATGCTCATGGTTCATGATGGAATGAGGCCAAGTGCCAAAGGAAAGGGTGAGGCAAAGGTTTCCAAACCCAAGATTAGAAAGGCAAAGGTTGCCAAGGCTATAGGTGAAAAACCCGATGCACAAAAGGATGCAATTTGTTTCCATTGTCAAGAAATTGGTCATTGAAAACGTAATTACAAGGCTTTTATGGAAGAGCAAACGAAGAAAAAGAGCAGTTGGACTGCGTCGACTTCATATATCAATATGATAGATATTCTCCTTTCTACTACTAGTTCATGGGTATTGGATACCGAATGTGGCTCTCACATTTGTTTAAATGTGGAGGGATTAAAGAATAAGAGACTACTTAAAGATTGTGAATTAGTCATATGTATGGGGAATGGAACAAAAGTTGTTGCATTAACCGTAGGGAATAATGAACTCACTTTACCTTTCGGTTTAATACTTGTTTTGAACAATTGTTATTATGTACCGGATTTAAGTAGAAACATTATTTCGATATCTTGTTTGGATAATGAAGGTTTTAAATTTCTTATTGAGAATAAGAGATTTTCTATTTATTTAAATGATATGCTTTATGGTATTTTAAATTCATTTAATGGCCTTTATGTCCTTGATGTCAAGAATGAAAAATAATGAGAATGTCTATCATATAAATAAGAAATCTAAGCCTAATGATGTAAATCATACTTATCTGTGGCATTGCCATCTTGATCATATTAATGAGAAGTGTATCTCAAAACTCCATGGGGACGGTCATATGATACTTGCAAGTCGTGTCTTATTGGAAAAATAACCAAGACACCTTTTACCAAGTTGGGTGAAAGGGCAAGCGACTTATTGGGGTTGATACATTCCGATGTATGCGGACCACTAAGTAGCAATGCTAGGAGAGGATTTCAATACTTCATAACCTTCACTGATGATTTTAGTATATGTGGGTATGTTTACCTAATGAAACATAAAAGTGAAGCGTTTGAGATATTTAGAATATTTCAAAATGAATTAGAAAAACAACTTGGTAAAAGTATTAAGGCACTTCGATCGGATCGAGGTGGGGAATACTTAAGTCAAGAATTTGATGATAATCTAAAAAATTGTGGAATAGTTTCACAATTGACTCCTCCCAGAACACCACAATGGAATGGTGTGTCTGAGAGGAGGAATCGGACTTTGTTAGACATGGTTCAATCAATGATGAGTCAAGTTGATCTTCCAATATCCTTTTGGGGTTATGCACTAGAAACCGCTGCTTTCACACTAAATCGAGTTCCAAGTAAATCGGTTCAAAAGACTCCATATGAGATATAGAGCGGAAAGAAACCTAGTTTTTCTTTCATGAAGATTTGGGGTTGCGAAGTTTTTGTAAAAATACTTGTCTTAGAAAAACTTCCACACAAATCTGATAAATGTATTTTCGCGGGATATCTTAAGGAAACTAAATGATATTACTTTTACAACCGAGAGGACAACAAAGTTTTTGTTGCCCGGACTGGTGTCTTTCTAGAGAAAGAGTTTCTCTCCAAAGAAATCAGTGGGAGTAAAGTTAATCTTGAAAAGATTCGAGAACCAGAAAATGACATTGAACCGATAGTGGAACAAGAACAAGACGCACAAGGAGTTGTGGAATCTGTTCGAGATACACAAGTAACTCACATATCTGGTAGGTTACGATTCGAGCCCGAGATATATGGTTTTCTCGTAACGGATAGTAATGAGGTGAAGATCATTGAGAATGATGAACCGACCACCTACCAAGAGGCGATGTCATCTCCTGATTCGGATAAGTGGCTTAGAGCCATGGAATTCGAATTACAATCCATACATGATATTCAAGTTTGGAACTTAATTGATGCACCCGAAGGTGTAAAACCATAGGATGCAGATGGGTTGGTTTAATCAAGAACGAAGATGAACATTGTGTATAAAAAAGGATTAGTGGGAGCATAGTGCTATTTCTTATTTTATATGTGGATGACATATTTCTCATTGGAAATGAAATTCCTACACTTCAGTCTGTGAAGACTTGGTTAGAAAAGTATTTCGCAATGAAAGATATGGGTGAAGCCGCATATAACCTTGGTATTAAGATCTCTAGAGATAGATCAAAGAAGTTAATTGGTTTAAGCCAAAGTACTTGCATTGACAAGGTCCTTAGAAGATTCCGCATGGAAAACTCTAAAAGAGGGAACTTGCCAGTGTTACATGGAGTTTTTCTAAGCAAGACTCAATGTCCTAAGACAAATGATGAGCGTCAGAAAATGAGTGACATTCCAAATGCTTCGGTAGTTGGATCCAACATGTATACCATGATATGTACTAGGCTGGATGTATCTTATGCTATGAGCATGACGAGTAGATATCTGTCTGACCCTGGTGAGGTTCACTGGATGGCTGTTAAAGAGATTCTTAAGTACTTTAGAAGGACTAAAGAT
Source organism: Campanula takesimana (assembly GCA_026119855.1). Classification (NCBI taxonomy): domain Eukaryota; kingdom Viridiplantae; phylum Streptophyta; class Magnoliopsida; order Asterales; family Campanulaceae; genus Campanula; species Campanula takesimana. Next base: position 778,176 of record JAOWBW010000117.1, read on the forward strand.
TCATTTTTAATATATAGAGGTATGGAAGATGATCTCGTTCTAAATGGTTACACGGATGCAAGCTTCCAAATTGACAAAGATGACAATCGATCGCAATCAGGTTTTGTGTTTATGTTAAATGGTGGAGCTGTTAGCTGGAAGAGTTCCAAGTAGAGTACAGTCGCTGATCTACAACTGAAGCTGAGTATATTGCTGCATCGGATGCTGCAAAGGAAGCTGTTTGGATTAAGAAGTTCATTGGTAAACTTGAAGTGGTTCCTTGTATTGCTAATCCAATAGACCTTTATTGTGATAATAATGATGCTATTGCTCAAGCAAAGGAACCAAGGGAACATCAAAAATCTAAACACATACTCAGACGTTTCCATATCATTCGAGAAATCGTGGATAGGGGAGACGTAAATATGTGCAGAGTACCTACTGATGATAATGTTGTGGACCCGCTAACAAAGGGACTTCCACAAGCTAAATATGATGGTCATGTTAGGTCCAAGGGTATTAGATACATGGGAGATTTGGCCTAGGGCAAGTGGGAGATTGTTAGTGTTGTTGCCCTAGGCACGTTTGTTAAATGTTGTATATGTTATCATTTTATTCATAGTAATAAAGAGATGTTTTGATTATTAGTGTTGTTCATGTTTACTTATAATAATCTCCATCCCTAGAGCTTATGAAGCACTAGTATAAAGACAAAATGATTATGGGATGATCAAGTTAGATTTATGGGTACTTGTTGGTGAACAAGGTACTGGACATAACCCGCTCTATAATATTTATGTCATTGTCAATGTCATATAGATCTCATATTAGTTATGTCTGTAGATACCCCGGGGAACCACGGCTTGGCTAGAGCACATGAATTACCTAGGATGTCTACTTGATTTTAAGAGTCGCCACCCATGTTATAGAGGAACGCGAGAAAACCTAAGAAAATAGCCTTTTTTATTGATTACAAAACCAAAGATTCTTGAGATGAGGGGTTCGGGGGTTAGGTAACGGAGTGGGAATTACTTAAACACCCACTCCGCCCCTCTTACGTGGGTCTTGCTACTTTTGGTGTTCTTATATTTACATGTCCTTCAATTGATAAAATATGCTAACAACTACAAAGTAAAGATAAGGGGAGAATGAAAGCTAAATGATTTTATTGATTGAATGTCTAATGGTTACATGTTGAATATTTGCTAAACCATTACATTAAGAGATGAAGTGGAATTAAATTAATGTTGGAATGTTGGGATGTAACCTTGGCCAAACTTCAATAGTGAAGTGGCCTTTTGGTTGTATCCCTTTTTATGGAGATTGCATACTAGTAGGACACAAATAAAATAGGAGAATAGAAAAGTTGTACCTTTAGAAAAGGGACTTGAAAATGGTGCTGTTGTAGGGAAATTATTGTAGAACAATTTATGTAGAGTCTTGTCACGAAGAACTCTTGTAGGGAGAATTTGTGTATAGAATTGTGTATAGTGTGTGTGTAAGAAAAGTTTCAAGTCTAAGAAGAAGGTCCAAGAGAGGTAAAAGAGAGATGAAAAGAGATCAAAACGAGATGAAAAAGAGGCCCCCCTTCCAATGGTGGATTGGAGGGTTTTTATAGTTGAAAGGGGATGTTTTTGGTGCCAAGACGGAGTCACAAAGATCAGTTTCCCGGGCAAAATCATATAAAATGAGCAAGGGAGAGATTCTTGGACAGAAATCAGTAACTGACACGCCCAGACGCGCGCGCATCCCGTATAGTCGGCGGGAGGCGCACGCTTCTGGCTCCAAAGGGCGGAGGCACGCGACTTTGAAATGGCGATTTTGACAGAATGGACTAGAAAGTTAACTCTGTTGTAGTCCTCATTGTCATTGTAGTCTTCCATGTCATTGCTTAGGAACCCTTTATCATTGAAGCTTGTGTCATAGGAGGACTCGGCCACTTCTCAGAGCATATTGTCAATTCTAACCCCCGCATCATACATGCTTGAAAAATCGGAGTGAAAAGCCCCACTAAGATGAGTGCGGTAGTCCATTTTCAAACACTTCAAGAAGATGTCCATTTGTTCCTTCTTGGAAGGCCTATCAACCATCTCGGCTAGCTTGTCATTCCAACGGCGATAGAAGTCCCCAAATGATTCATCACCCATTTGCACGGTGCTCTCCAATTCCTTCTTGGTGAGGCGGAATATGGAGTTGCCTTGATATTGTGACTTGAAGGCAAGCATAGCGACATCCCAATTGAGGCGGGTGGAAACTGGAAGACCCATATACCAATCTTTTGCGACCCCCTCGAGAGTAAGCGGGAAGCATTGTGCCATTATTTGAGGAGACACTTTCTTTTGTAGCATGGCCCAAATGTAGGAGTCAACATGAGCGTCGGGGCAAGAGTTGCCGTTGAACTTGCCAATATCGGGCATCTTGAACTTTTCGGGAAGAGCCTCCATTGTGTTCATGAGGAGAGAAGATGAAGATCGGTGCTTGGGCCCTTGTGCAAATTTAGCCCACTAAGCCTTTGGTCAATGTAGGACATGAGATGTTGACCAAACCGGTATCAATGCTTTGGACCTTTCTTTCACTCGTGAGCCCTTTCAATTGGTTCTTGAGTTGAGCAAATTCTTTCTTGTGGGCCGTTTTCACATGCTCGTAACGGGCTCGCCATAAATCATCCTTGCGGCGGACATTCTCGGCTAGTGTATCAAATTGCCCTTTCAATGCTTCCACCACGTGGAATAACCCTTTGTTGGACACGGGAATACCGTTGTCGTTGCCGTTTGAAGCCATTGGACCTATGGAGAGAACACGGTCGATCTTAGGATGGCCCCACAAACACCTTTTGGATAAAATTATTTCACCCACAAACAAAAGTAAAGACTCAAACCACATAATGAAAAGACTCTTTTTTTTTATTTACAACAATCGGAAGGACGTGGTCCTTTTTGGGGTTTCTAGAAAAATAGTGGAATCGTCACACTAGTATATAGACCTTCTCGCGGTCCCATATACTCATCGGATTCCACCACGCTTGTGAATCCTACATGTGTCGGGATTAAACTAAATTAATGTAGTAAAGCATACATGCGGGGACCGATTTTTTATTAGCGTCCATTATGACCACTTGAGGACGGATTTTTATTTCGTCCGTAACAACGAGTGGCATGTATGATTTGAAGACATTAGTTTAGGAAAATCTCGGCACATGGAAACCGACCTGAGCCACGGAGTGTTAGACCCTAACTAAAGTTGTGTGGTTGGTGCTCGGCGAAAGAGAGGCTTAAAGGTCACCCTCGGCATGTAGTCGTGAACTACGCCACGGTACCGCTTCGGAAGAGTCAAGGTCGAGTGGAGCTTGAAACTTCCTAGGACGGGCCTAGACGGGTTTGGGGTTGGACTTGTGCGACTCGATAGTGAGCAGTTGATAAGAATTGTGCGCGTAGTGTGAGGTCTAACAAGTGGCAAAATATTTTTTTTTCAAAGGAAATAAAAAAAAACAAATAAGCACGTAATTTACAACTTTCGAATCACCCGTGTGACCGATAAAAATGAATAAACAAAAGTAAAAGGGGGTGTATGCAGGCCCGGTGCCCACACACTGGCAAAACTGTCCATTCTGTTCACTATTCTGTTTACTGTTCTGTTCTGGAAAATGGCCCAGAAGCGCGCGACTCAGGGCAGTAACGTGGGAAGCGCGCGCATTACGCCATGAATGTGGGAGGCGCGCGCATCTAGGGTACCTGTCAGAATGTTAGAAAAAACCGCGGACTCAGGGGATTACCCTGGTCCCAAATTATGTAACTTTCCCCTGCAGAAACTTGTTAGCATAGAAATATAAAATTTGAAGGACAAGATGGAAGGCGGGCGATTCTGGTAATAAGGGTCGGACGCGCGCTCTTCAGGCCAAGAAGGCCGGAGGCGCGCGCTTCCTACCCTTTTTACCAGAATGCCCAGAAAATAGATATAAGAACACCAAAAGCAGAAAATGCAAGTTTAACCCTCTACATCCCCAGCAGAGTCGCCACTGTAGATACCCTGGGGAACCACGGTTTGGCTAGAGCGCGTGAATTACCTAGGATGTCTACTTGATTTTAAGAGTCGCCACCCATGTTTTAGAAGAACGCGAGAAAACCTAAGAAAATAGCCTTTTTTATTGATTACGAAACCAAAGATTCTTGAGATGAAAGGTTTGGGGGTTAGGTGACGGAGTGGGAAGTACTTAAACACCCACTCCGCCCTGCTTACGCAGGTTTTGCTACTTTTGGTGTTCTTATATTTACATGTCCTTCAATTGATAAAATATGCTAACAACTACAAAGTAAAGATAAGGGGAGAATGAAAGCTAAATGATTTTATTGATTGAATGTCTAATGGTTACATGTTGAATATTTGCTAAACCATTACATTAAGAGATGAAGTGGAATTAAATTAATGTTGGAATGTTGGGATGTAACCTTGGCCAAACTTCAATAGTGAAGTGGCCTTTTGGTTGTATCCCTTTTTATGGAGATTGCATACTAGTAGGAAACAAATAAAATAAGAGAATAGAAAAGTTGTACCTTTAGAAAAGGGACTTTGAACTTGGACTTGAAAATGGTGCTGTTGTAGGGAAATTGTTGTAGAACAATTTGTGTAGAGTCTTGTCACGAAGAACTCTTGTAGGGAGAATTTGTGTATAGAATTAATTGTGTATAGTGTGTGTGTAAGAAAAGTTTCAAGTCTAAGAAGAAGGTCCAAGAGAGGTAAAAGAGAGATGAAAAGAGATCAAAAAGAGGCCCCCCTTCCAATGGTGGATTGGAGGGGTTTTTATAGTTGAAAGGGATTTTTTTGGTGCCAAGACGGAGTCACAAAGATCAGTTTCCCGGGCAAAATCATATAAAATGAGCAAGGGAGAGATTCTTGGACAGAAATCAGTAACTGACACGCCAAGAGCGCGCTCATCCCGTATAGTCGGCGGGAGGCGCGCGCTTCTGTTCCCAAAGGGCGGAGGCGCGCGACTTTGAAATTGCGATTTTGACAGAATGGACTAGAAAGTTAACTCTGTTGTGCAGTTTAGTCCAAAACTGATGAAATCAGTTAGGAACTTAACCGAACTAACAGAAATTAATAAAAACAAGTAAAGTAAAAATACTATGTATGCAATCGGGGTGAGAGGTCCAAGGCGGGGTGTCTACAATGTCATTTTAATCCTTAGACATGAAGTTATTATATTCTTCCACTTGAAGAACATTATGTTTGACATAATCAAACGCTACCTTTAACCAGGTAGTTATAAAGGGTATGATTGGCATAATCGAATTCAAGTAGGGAAGAATAATAAGCTAAATGGATTTGTCTTTTTTTGGAGAGATGTCAAGATTGGGCCCCTCGTAGAATGATGTTGATGAAATGTTTCCCCAAACTCAAATGAATTGATTGGATCAATGTCATTTAGATTATCAACATATTCAGGATCGAGAAAGTATTGAACATATACATGTTGACAATAACCATGACTTGTGTTCAATGACATCATGGACAAAGGGATTGTGACATGTTCTATAAAGGAATGCAAACTTGTATATAGTTACACTATTTGGGTAGGTATAACGGTTTGTTAGAACCTAATCATATCTTTTGGGCTTATGATTGAACCCATTGCCAACTTAGTGTAATCCTATAGGGTCACACAAAAATAGAACGAATCGTAAAGGACTTAATTGGAATTTGAGAAAAAGGCAGATTTCTGGTCTGGCATGACCGTGCCAGATATAAAGCCCGAACGTGCCAATCGGCACGGCTGTGCTGAATATAAAGAACGATCGTGCCATTAATCAACAGCCTAGATGGTAGGCGCGCACCAATTGGCACGACCGTGCCAGAGCTGCTTGGAAAGAAAGTTTGCAGCTTAATTGGGTGACGGGATTTAGGTTTCCTAGGTCCTTAAGGGTTAAGGACTAGGACCTATATAAACATTTTTTCACCAGCCATTAAGCATATGAAACCTAGTTTCTTGGAGAAACAATATTCTTGATAAAAGATTGAGAATCAAAGATCAAGAATTCATAAATTCCATATAGTTCTAATTGTGAAAGTGTGTTTCACAATTTTGGTCTAGCAACCAATATCAAAAAGTTGCTTGATATACGTTCATAGTGTGGATACCAATAGAGGGTGAAGCTTATCATCTTGAAGGTTCATGTTCCTGATTTTGTTCGTGATCAAGCTTTCTAGTCTCCACCAAGATTCAAGGTTGCAAAATCAAAGGCATCAAGGGTAAGTATTCTAGTATTCATTATGCATGTATTTGATATAATCATATGAATGGATCTATGGGCTTTTGATTTCATGAAAATTTAAATGTTTAATTCCACTGCGCATGTTGATAGGAAACCTAACAATTGCTTCTTCACTGTTAAGGATAGTGAGGCATGGATGTAGGAGGGTTGCATTACTCTGAACCACATTATATTATTTTGTTTGACTCTCTCTCTCTCACACTTGATCACACACTAATCACTTGTTATTTACTCATTTATTTATTCCTTTTGTTTTTCCATTATTCCGCTGCAAAACTCAACATTCACACACTTCACCTCAAGATAGTCGACCTGTCCTACCAAGATTGTAGAACTCTTGTGAACTAACTGTTTACTGGTTTAAAGTGCGTAAGTGTCACAGGTTCTTTCAATTGGCACCAGAGCTGGTTTCTAAAACACTTAAGTGTCTTCAAGCTTAACATCTTGTGATGAATCCAGAAGCATTAACATCATGCCCCAACCAAGAATAAATAACGAGAAAGACATTTCACATGTAGATGACTGTGGATCATTTGATTTTTTCTCTTCTAAAATCAAAACTTACCTTGATGCCAACAGTGTTGGGAACTGGTTTGTACTTCATGAAAAAGTTAGAATACCCACACAACCTGACACAAATGGAGGAGATGTCAAATATAAAACTCTAGATCTATGGACTGAAACTGAAAGGCACTTAATCACAGCTAATCAAAAAGTTAAAAACATTTTACAAAAAAGTGTTAATGACTCTTTGGCCCAAGAAATTGGGAAAGTTGAAACTGTAAAAGAAGCTTGGGATCTTATTAAAACCAAGTTTACTAATCATACAAGTGTCAGAGCACAAAACTTATATAACCTATTAAGGCAACTTGACAATTTTAAATTTTCCCATGGTGAAAGAGTTAGTGCTGCCAAGACAAATTTGAAGATCTCCTTAGACAAGTGTCCGACCATGGCAAGAAATTGGACCAACAAGACCTATGCTTGAAAATATTTTCAAGTCTCCCTCAAGAATATGAAAAAGTAGCATTACCTATAAGGGAAGGTGTTGAATGGCCAACCATGACTGTTGAACAATACTTTGGAAAATTAAAGGCATATGAACTTGAAGGGACTATAAAATTACCCACCATTGCATCGTCTCTAGGCAATGCTCACACCATGGTTCTAGCAGCACAAGAAGTTCCAAAAACCTACTCACAACAAGATATTGACTCCCTAGTTTCTAAACAAGAGTTTTGGAAAATAATTAAGAACTTAAAAAGGACAACAACAGACTATGAAGAAACAGGTTCAAAATACTCAAGTTACTGGAAATCTTTAAGTCAGCAAAGGTCCACTATCTTCATCTCAAAAGGTCCACTATCTTCATCAGTTGAGATAACATACTTCTTCAAGATAGCAGACCTTGACATAATACGCCAACTCAGCTCTTGGTCACAGTCAAACCTGACTTTGTACTATTCACAATCACTATTCTAGTCAAAGATAATCGACTGACAATTGGCATTTCCCAAGATGTTCAAGACCGTTGGAACTCAATGGATATATAGTGAAGACCTATAAAAGAAGCACCCAGTAACTGAAGTAAACACACCCTTTTTCTTGCCACACAAAACCCCATACAAGATTTTAAGCAAATCAATTGTAAAGCACTTTTAATCATATAAATTTGTGCTAAATAGTTAAGGTAAAAGAGAGATCTCACATAGCTACATAGAGCTACCATTGAGATCACCAAATATTTCACTTGTGTGAAACTTTTTCTTTCTTTTTCTTCTTGGTGCTTTGCAACAAGCACTAGCTTAGTTAGTGAGGCTAATTAGGCTGGAAAATTCCGAGTGAATTTTCTTTGTAATTTATTGTAGTTACTTGACGAAGGATTATAGTGGATTGCTTCTTCACTATTGAGGACAGTAAGGCGTGGATGTAGGAGGGTTGTAATACTCTGAACCACGTTATACTGTTGTGTTTGTTTCTTGCTCTTTCACACTTAATCACACACTTATCACTTGTTACTTACTTATTGATTTCTTCCTTTTATTCATACATTATTCCACTGCAAAAGTCAACAAATCACACACTGCACCTCAATATATTCGACCTATCATTTGATGATAGTAGACCTCATGTGAACTTATCAGTTTCTTGTTTAAGTGCATTAGTAATACAGGTTCTTTCAATTGGCACCAGAGATGGTTTCTAAGAGACTTAAGTGTGTTCAAGCTTAACATCTTGTGAAGAATCCAGAAGCATAACCACCACGCCTCAACCAAGAAGAAATAATGAGAAAGGCATTCCACATGTTCATGATTGTGGATCATTTGAAATATTCTCTTCTAAAATTAAGACATACCTTGATGCCAACATTGTTTGGAACTGGTTTGTACTTCATAAAGAAGTTAGAATACCCATACAACCTGACATAAATGGAGGAGATGTCAAATATAAAGCTCAAGATCTTTGGAGTGAAACTGAAAGACACTTAATCACATCTAATCAAAAAGTTAAAAACATTTTACAAAAAAGTGTTAATGACTCTTTGGCCTAAGAAATTGGGAAAGTTGAAACTTCCAAAGAAGCTTGGGACATAATTAAAACCAAGTTCACTAAGCATACAAGTGTCAGAGCACAAAAGTTATATAACCTATTAAGGCAAATTGACAATTTTAAATATGCCCCTGGTGAAAGAGTTAGTGCTACCAAAGACAGATTTGAAGTTGTCCTCAGACAAGTATCTGACCATGTGTGAATACGTGTGTTTGAATTTGAGAATATTCATAGCAACATTAAAATTATGAGAGTCGCCACGCCGTTTTAGTTATAGCCAAAACATTGAGAAAAAGCATGTTTAATGGGTTCGGGGGTCAAATTACAATAAGAGAAGAATATTGGACGTTATCACTCCTATTGCCCGAATGATCGGTCTTTCTATCATGATGCGGTGTTAGTAGTGTGTTAGTGATTGAGACCGGATCCGAAGATTGCCTACGTTCCTCTCAATGTGAGAAGCTCAGGTCAACGTAGTTCGAGAAGAATTAGAATAGGCAGAAGAATCGGGATCATGCATAATGAGGGGGAATTACCTAAAGATTAGGGTTTAGAAGTAGTTCCTAGATCATCCTTAGGTCGATGAACCCTAGATCATCATCGGCTATGAAATAACATGCAAACATGAAGATCGCAACCCTAAATATAGCATAAATAAGGTTTTAATCTATGAACACGATGAACATATGAAGAACATATATGAACATATGAATGAACATGCGAAGCATATGAAGAAACTATGAATAAACATGCAAGAACATGAATATTAAAGATCTACATTAGAAATAATGCAAGAACGTGAAGAAATAAGTTAGAAAACTTACCTATGTTGGCAAGAAATAAACCTTGATCTTCTTGAATGTTTGAATGCTAATTAGAGAGCGAAATAGTGTTTAAGAACTCCAAAATTCGTACTTAGAGCTCTCAAAATCCGTACCCCTAAACCAATGGAATGGAATGGCTGATGGGAAGATCTGATGGTCAGGATCATCCAGCGCAAGGTTGGCCGCCTGGCCATGACTGCAGCAATGACAAGAGTGGCCGCGTGGCTAAGATCAACGCGCAGCAAGGTTGGCCGCGTGGCCAAGGTTGCAGGCTGACTTGATTCTTAAGCTAGGGTTTCTGCATGGTTTTTAAGGAAACCATTTACTACCTAATTTGATAGATTTTGTCATAAATGAGATATTTCGGGAATCCGGGACAAGTCTTTGCAAGGTTTCTAATTCCTATAAAGTCCTTGTATTTTCGGGAAAGCCCTAATAAACTCATTTTCAGGTCGGGTACTAACAGTAGCCCCTCGGCGACGCTTCTTGCAAGTCAATGTTGGGTCGACGATAAAAGAAGGATCCGTCTGAAACATGAGTTTCAAAACAGATGAAAGGTAAGGGAACGGCTGAACCTTGGTAGGCGACCTACGTATCCGTGGGGGAATCAATCCAAACGTAGTTCAAATCTGATAGGGAAATTGAGAATGATTGTCCTCTGATGGGGAGCAACGTCTTCTGCTGGGGAAAATGCACCTGCTGGGGAAGATAGATGACTGCGTCGGTCGGGTGGCTGGAGCTTTTCAGGTTTCCTACGTATCCTCCGAGGAATCAAGCCGGTCGTAGTTCAGAGATATTGGGGAAAGACGAGACATCGAACTTCTGCTACGGATAATAAACCTACGGATACTATCTTGTATGAAGAACGAACATTCGTAAGCAATGAATTTATTTGGGAAGAATGAAGACCACGTTGTCTAAATAATCCCAGGATGGAATGATAAACGCAATCAGGATCGCCGGGGTTCCTGCCGATCGCGCTAAAGTAATAGATGATGGATCGCTCGCGAACAGAAACGCCGAGGCTTCTGCCAACCACGATTGATCTAGGATGCGTATGTCATAGAGGCACCGAAGTCTCTACAATCATACAAATCCTAAAATAGATGCTGGATCGCTCGCAAACAGAAAAGCCGAGGCTTCTGCCAATTACGATTGATCTAGGATGGTATGTCATAGAGGCGCCGAAGTCTCTACAATCATACGAATCCTAAAATAGATGCAAGATCTCTCGCAAACAGAAACACCGAGGCTTCTGCCAATTACGATTGATCTAGGATGGTATGTCATAGAGGCGCCGAAGTCTCTACAACCATACGAAACCTAAAATAGATGCTGGATCTCTCGCAACAGAAACGCTGAGGCTTCTGCTGATTACGATCGATCTAGGATGCGTATGTCATAGAGGCGCCGAAGTCTCTACAACCATACGAATCCTAATAATAGATGCTGGATCTTTCGTAAACAGAAACGCTGAGGCTTCTTCCAATCACGATCGATCTAGGATGCGTATGTTATAGAGGCGCCGAAGTGTCTACAACCATACAAATCCTAAGCAAAAATTCGGAAATGCTAAAATAATAGATGCTGGATCTCTCGCAAACAGAGACACCGAGGTTTCTGCCAATCGCGATCGATCTAGGATGCATATGTCATAGAGGCGCCGAAGTCTCTACAACCATACGAATCCTAAGCAAATATTAGGAAATGCTAAAATAATAGATGCTGGATCTCTCGCAAACAGAAACACCGAGGCTTCTGCCAATCGCAATCGATCTAGGATACGTATGTCATAGAGGCGCCGAAGTCTCTACAACCATACGAATCCTAAGCAAATATTAGGAAATGCTAAAATAATAGATGCTGGATCTCTCGCAAACAGAAACACCGAGGCTTCTGCCAACAACGATCGATCTAGGATACCTATGTCATAGAGGCGCCGAAGTCTCTACAACCATACGAATCCTAATAATAGATGTTGGATCTTTCGCAAACAGAAACGCCGAGGCTTCTGCCAATCGCGGTCGATCTAGGGTGCGTTTGTCATAGAGGCGCCGAAGTCTCTACAACCATACGAATCCTAATAATAGATGCTGGATCTCTCGCAAACAGAAACGCCGAGGCTTCTGCCAATCGCGATCGATCTAGGATGCGTATGTCACAGAGGCCCGAGGTCTCTGCAACCGTACGAATCCTAAGCAAATATTAGGAAATGCTAAAATAATAGATGCTGGATCTCTCGCAAACAGAAACGCCGAGGCTTCTGCCAATCGCGATCGATCTAGGATGCGTATGTCATAGAGACGCCGAAGTCTCTACAACCATATGGATCCTAAGCAAATATTCGGTGAAGAATAGAAACTTTAAGAGGCTTCCCGTACCCAAAGATAACGAACATCAGTCAAAATAGTGCTAAGGGCACCTAAAATGAACAAAGGGGAATGTACTAGGGGTAAAACTGAAATTTTACATGTGGAGGCAAAGATGATGGATTGTTATGAAGTCACAAACGGGATGAACTCTCGGGGAGTCACAAAGGTGATAGACTCTCGGGGAGTCACAAGGGTGACGGACTCTCGGGGAGTCACAAACGTGATAGACTCTCGGGGAGTCACAAAGGACTCTTTGGTGAGTCACAAGGGCAAAGGACCTTTAGGGAGACGCGAAGGAGATGGACTCTCGGGGAGTTGATAATATGGGAAACATGATCTGGGTTCCGCTTATCCTAATTTAGGAGGGAATGAGGCTACGAGTCATTGAGACAAGGTGTTAGGTAAGGGACATTTTTCTTGGTTGCCTAGAGGTAGGACCTAAGGCTTTTTAAGGAAAGGGAATAAGGAAGATGGTGATCTCCTAATCTTGAGATAGGGATGCCAAAGATGTCACGGCTTCTTGGGCTTTAGATTATGTCTTGGAGATAATGTGGGTTTCCTAGGCTTATAGGCCAAGGATTGGAGTTCATTTAAGCATGAGGAGAGTATTCTATCCTAGGATTAGTGCTAGGGCTTGGAAAGGTTGAGGTTTGGGAACTTCCTAGATGTTAGGGTTTCGAACAAGGGTTGGAAACTGGTGTTTAAGGACCATGACTCTCCTAGGTTTGGGACTAGGGTTTAGGAATTTCCTAGGTCTAGGAGGCTAGGGCTTGGAGTTGTGGTAGGCTCAGAGGTTACAAAGGCATTGACTTTTAGACATAAGGCTGGGAGTTAGAAAGGTTGTGACTTCCTAGGCTTGAGACCATGGACCGTTGGGAAGAGGGATTACTTTTATGACAGGTCCACTAAGCTTGATGTTAGGGTTCACCATTTTTCGGGATTGGTGACTATGGCTTGGAAATGTTCGTGGTAACCTAGGCTTTAGGCTAGGTTTTAAGGCTAAGGAATGTAAACTTCCTATATTTTGAGACTAAGGTGAAGGAATTTCCTAAGTCTAGGACTAGGGTTTAATGAGGATATAGTCTCCTAGGCCCGGCGGCTAAGTTTTAGAAAGAGTGCGACTACCTAAGCTTGAGGCTAGGGTTTGGAGCGAATGCGACTACCTAGGCTCGAGGCTAGGGTTTAGATCGAATGAGGCTAGGGTTTAGAGCGAATGCGGCTTCCTAGGCTTGAGGCTAGGGTTTAGAGCGAATGCGGCTTCCTAGGCTTGAGGCTAGGGTTTGGAGAGAATGCGACTACCTAGGCTCGACGCTAGGGTTGATTAAGTTTTGGACAGGGCATTGTATCCTAGGTTTAGGACTAGGGTTCAATAAGACGGGGGATTGAGATTGTAAATTTCCTAGGTTTCGAGACTAGGGTTTCGGGAATTTGGAAATGATGTTGCATACGGGGCATTGGAAATTCCCTAGAACTTGGGCTAGGGTTAAAGAGGATGTTGTGGTTTCCTAGGCTTAAGGATAGGGTTTAGAGTGGATATGTGACTACCTAGGATCAAGGCTAGGGTTTAGGAAGGATGTAGCTACCTAGGATCAAGGCTAGGGTTTAAGAAGGATGTAACTTCCTAGGCTTTAGGCTAGGGTTTGGAAGGATGTAATTACCTAGGCTTGAGGCTAGGGTTGAGAGAATGTGATTGCATAGGTTTAAGGCTAGGTTTCGGATAGAAGGTGGCTACCTAGGCTTGAGGCTAGGGTTTAGAAAGAAGGCAATTACCTAGGTTTGGGACTAGGGTTTAAAGGGAATGCGATTACCTAGGTTTAAGGCTAGGCTTTGAATAGAAGGTGACTACCTAGGCTTGAGGCTAGGGTTTGGAGAGAATGTGACTACTTAGGCTTAAGGCTAGGGTTTGGAGACAGAAAGCATTTGAAGGTTTGTCTTGGTTTAGACCTAGCAAGTTTGAGGTCTAAGAGTGTTGCGGTTTGGGGCAGGTGAGCTTGATACCTCATGGCTGGATAGGCTCGATAGGTTAGACCTAGGCTAGAGTTCTAGGGTTTAGCTAGGGTAAGACTCAGACATGTGTTAAGGAGACCGGGGCCCAATAGAATGGTAGGCGTGAGATCTAGGAGATCGAAGGCTAGGTAGGGTAGCGTTGGGACATAAGGCTTTCAAGCGGGTAAGTCTTTTGTCCTAGAGAAACCGCGTTACGGGTTAGGACCAAGCAGGTTTGAGGTCGGCCAAGGAGCAACGGATTGGGATTGGATGATCCTAGTACCTAATACGCATGTCGGGCTTGGATCCTAGAGTGTTTGAAAGTTTAGGCTAGGTGCGAACCATAGGTGCGGGAAATGGTTTTGGATATATGACCATGTTGGCGCTTTAGGTAAAGGGATTGAGTGTCCAAGACTTTGCTTGAGTACAATAGGTACCTAAGTTGGATTGGGTATGCTTAGGTCTTAATTTTGTCTTAGAGGTCATACGTGTGACTAAGCTCATTTGGCAATTGTGAAGGTAGGTTAGGGATGGGACCAGAGGTGCTAAGGACAAGAGTCTTGACCGGATGGGTTTTGATATCTTTATGGCATATCACGGTACACGGGAGGTCCTATGCGTTCGAGCACGTTTGAGGTTTGGACTCGTGGGGAAGAAAGGTTTGAGATCCATGGAGTTCAAGGGTGGACCTTGTAGGTGGTGAGGTTTGGACTCGGCTCGGATTAAGTAGGTTAGAGACCTAAGGGGTTGAAGGTCAGACTAGGAAGTCTTTTGAAGCTAAGGAGTGACATTAGGTTTAAGAGTGGCAGGGCCATGGTTTGGGTATGACGGTATGCGTAGATGGCATTGTTTTGGTTGGACCGAGCAGGCTTGGGAACTAAAGAGTTCTAAGGGTCGACATCTAAGGTTATAGACCTAGAGGGTAGACATTTTGTGATCTAAAGGGTTTAGGAGTTGAGACCTAAAGTGTGGATCGGATATGTTAGAGACCTACAAGGTAGGCGCTTGGTAGACTCGAATGGACTTGGGATCTAAGGGATCGTTCAATAGGTTAGACTGGGTAGACCTAAGAGGTTGGACCTAAGAGGATAAAGGAGACATGGTTTTAGACATGGTATGGATGAATATATATTGGTAGGTTTGGGATCTAAGAGATCGGGTAGGCTTGGGACCGGTAGGTTCGGGACCTAATGGTTCATCCTAAGGACTTGGCTTTGGCTAACCGGTTTAAGGTTTGATGGTCTGGGTAGAACCGGTTTAAGGCCTAAGGGGTCATGCTACAAACTTGCGGAAGGTCGAACTAAGGGGTTATGATGTAATCTAGGTAAGACTCACCGGGTAGGTTCGGGACCTAAGGAGTTATGGTGTAACCTAGGTAAGACTGACCGGGTAGGCTTGGGACCTAGAGAGTTGAGGGTTTAGTCCTAAAGGTTCCCTAAAGTGTAGGAGATAGGGTAAAGGACCGAGTCAACTCTGGTAATCACATAGATGGGTCCCGGACGGACCGAAGATGTTTTTACAATTTTATGGAGACCGAGAGTAGGGGTTTATAAACAAAGTGTCGGGGAGGAGAAAACTTTATGAAAGTGTTATGATCTTATACAGATGCCTTATAATTAATTATGATTCTAATCAATCCAAATAGGTCGTCGCGTGCCGAGTTTGACGATGAGGGGTGCCCTTCTTCTAAGTGTATCCTTGTTGACGCCTCGGTATTCTCTGGGAAACCACATAGTCGACCCATTCCATTGGGGATTATCTAATTTGGTGAGCGGGTACCCTCCCTCCTTTGAGAAACTCTACGTCAAGCTTGATGATGAGGGATGCCCTTCTTCTAAGTATATTCTTGTTGGGACTTCGGTATTCTCCGAGAAAACACATAGTCGACCCATTCTGTTGGGGAAGCCCCAGTTTGATAAGGGTGTAGAGCGGGGTATCCTACCTCCTTTAAGATGCACCCTTTTTTCTGCCTAGACCGCCCTTTCGGGTTTTCAATCTAGCGGGCATCTCTTTTGCGTCATCTTTATTTTTTTTTGAAAATCATTTAGTCGACTCAAAAAAGGAAAAATAATTGTTTAAACATGCGGGGGCATTTTGGTGATAGTGAGAGGGAGAGAGAGATAGTACTCGCATTTTGACTCTTTGGACAACTGAGTGTATATAAAAGGAAGGAATCCCCTGCTTGACAGAAAGTAAGTGTTTAGCTCTTTCCTAGATTGTAGAACAGAAGACTTGTCGAGATATTTGAAAATTGTTTTATTCAAGATTCTCATTTGATTGCTCGAGAATGGACCTCGTTGATTAGTTAATGAGTTATGGTTAATTGGTAAACAAGTAGCCTCAAATTAATAAATGTTTTGATCAATTGTGAGTGAAGAAGTCAGGAGTAGAAATATGGGGGAAGAGAGAAGAGAAAGAAAATTGGCTCGAGGTGGGTTGTGTATATTTTGGACCGAACCGGGAGGTTGCCTACGTTCTCCTCAAGGTAAGGAGCTCAGGTCCGCGTAGTTCGGGGATGACCCGCTTGACGATGGTGTCGGGTTTCAGTGGGTATGTGTGGGAGGAAAGAAAAGAAAGAAAGTTGGCCCAAGGTAGGTTATGTTTGGCTTTGAGTGGTTGCCCGGTTGACGATGAAGTTGGGTTTTGAGTTTAGGGGTGTGAGGTTTGTTTTGAGTTTAGGGGTGTGAGGTTCGTTTGAGGTGAGTTGTTCTTTGTAGCTCATTGTGGTGGATTACTCCTTTGTGGTTGTTGAAGTGGATTGCTCCATCGTAGTTGTCATGGGTTGCTGCCGTTTATCTACTTTGTAAGGAAAGAAAGGAAAATAGAACATTTGAGGTGAAAAGAAAATGGGACTTTTACTTTTCCATGGTGATAGCCCCTTCTATTTTCTTTTTCTTTTTTATTTTATCTCTTTGTGCACACCCTTTTTTTGCCTAGGCCGCCCTTTCGGGTTTTCAACCTAGCGGGCTTCTTTTTGTGCAATGCCCTAACTTTTGCCTAGGTCGCCCTTTTGGGTTTCAACCTAGCGAGCCATATATATATATATATATTTTTTTTTATATTTGTACATGAAACATTGGGCGAGACAAGCCCCTAGTTTGCTTTCGCCTCTCACGATTGCGAGGTAGCTTCCTTATAGTTCAAGCGGCCTTTTGCTGGCGGCGGGCATCCTAGCCCCTTGATTTTCACCGGTAGAGCTCCATTGGATTATCACGTGCACCAATGAATGACTTCGTGCACTTGTCTTATATTTGCGATGGAATACGGACAGCCCCAGTGTAACGGCATGTAGTACTCATGATGGGAACAAACCAACCCTTTAAATTGTGGCAGCATGGATGTCTATTTGATGATGAGCAACCGCAGTCCATTTCTTTCTCACGACCTTATAAAAAGGGGTCTAACGGTGGGATGAGAGGCGTATGAGGATAGTGTATGGGAGAAGGTGTATATAGAGAGTGTACATGAAGTGTGTATAAGGGGTGAGTGTATAGAGAGAGTGTATGGGGGTAGAATGTAGAGAGAAGAGAAAGTGATTCGTTCATCCCAATTGATCGAAGCATTTGTTATTTTGAGATTAATCGTATATTTAGTTATGTGAATGGTTTGTGGGTCCATTTACCTTTTAATGAGTCGTCATTAATGAGTAAGATTAAGATTAATTCATCATATAAAGATATAGCAATCAAGCGAAAATGGTGAATAAGACAATTTTCATGGAATTGATATATGCAAGCTTATGTCTCAAGTCTAGAGAGAAAAGAAAAGAAATAAAGACCCTTTTATTGGAACTAAAAGATTTAACCTGACTAGTCCGGGGTGGACTTTTACTTAAAGAAACAAAAATCGTCCAAGGTGGACTTTTGACTAAGGACACTCTAGAACCTACGAAGACTGAATGACCCTTTTCTTTTCTTTTATTTAAAGGAGGTAGCCCCAATTTCCTCTTTTGCCCATGCCCATGTATTCCGTTGGCGGGTGATAGCTCCGCTGTCAATGAGGCTTTGAATCTTTCTCCTCAATTGGAGGCAATCTTCGGTGTCATGCCCAATGTACTGGTGGTATTGGCAGTGTTTGGAGGGATCCAAGCCTTGCTTCACCCTACTTGGTTCACAGTTGATCAAAGGAGACAACTTGCCGGCTTGAACTAGACTTTTGAAGAGTTTGGCTAACGGCATACCCAAGTCGTCGAATTCGCGCTCGTCCTTCCTTTCACGAACTGTCTTTGAGGGTGATTTAGGTACCGGCACCCCTTGTTGATGAGTAGTCATAGGAGGCATCCCGACGGGGACAGTATGTGGCGGCCCGTACATTTGAGGAGCGTACGGGTGTTGACATTTAGCAAGAGGGAGAACTCGACTGAGGTAATCATAAACGCCACGAATGTCATACAAATGGCGCCTCTCGATATCTCTTAGGGTCTTATGCATCTCCTTCTGAAAGTGTGTTGCTTGCTCGTTGAGAATGGCCTTAAAGTGGATTGCTTGTTCATCGAGGATGGCTTCGAAGTGGGATGCTTGCTTACTGAGAGCAGTACCGGTGTAGAGGATTGTCTCGGGATCTTGGGTAGCAGCTTCAGTTGCAACTTCGATGTTCCTTGCAGCCGACATGATGCAGAACTCTAGTCATGAAAGAATTAAGGCTATTAGTTGAATTAAATTAGATTCGTATTTAATGATAAGGCATCGTTATAAAATCATTTTTTGGAAAAGAGTCAGTCTCCACATTTTTGAAATGCATTTTGGTAAAAAAATGAAAGTTTGACCGGGCCGAAGTTGCCTACGTTCCCCTTATCATGGGGGAGAGGTCCCACACAATAAGAGGCTCAGGTCGCCGTAGTTCGAATCAAGTTAGACTTTTAAAAAAGTGGTGAGAGATGACCATAGGGGTCAAAAAGAGGGAGATGACTCGGTCCTTGGTCAAGCATGGGTGAGGAAGACCTATAGGAGTTGGTTTTGATTGAGTAGGGTATGGTTTGACCTAAGGTTTGACTTAAATTTGACCTAAGGTTTGACCTAAGGTTTGAGACAAGAAGTGGTTCAAGCTAGGATGCGACGACAATGGTGGGTTGACCTAGATGGGTAAAGGATAGGTCGACCTAAATGAGAAGGGTTGGATTGACCTATATGGTGAATGAATCAAGATATCGGGTTGTAGCAGTTTGCCTATGGGATGATCTAAGCGGGATAGACATGGTTTGACCTAAGCGGGTCTAAGGTTGACCTATTCGGGTTGGTGGACTAAGGAAGGTTGGAGATTGACCTAGATGGATCCAAGATAGGTAAGTCGACCTAAGCGGGTCACGGGGTGACCTTGACGGGTCAAAGGTGAAGGGATAGTTTTAACCTAAGATGGACAAGTTGTCCAAAATGGGTCAAGGATGGTGTGTGGACCTAAACGGGTTGACCTAGGTTGGTCTGGACGACGGTGGGTCAAATAATGACCTAGGTGGGTCAAGATGACGGTTTGACCAAAGCGGGTTAGGACCAAAGGTAATTGGGTTCACCTATGGGACCAAAGATTGACCTAAGAGGTCAATAGCGGATAAGGTTGAGCTAGGAGGTCAAAAGTTGGTAAGGGTTGACCTAGGGGGTCAAAGGTTGAGAAGGTTGACCTAGGAGGTCAAAGGTTGGGAAGGTTGACCTAGGCGGTCAAAGTTGACCTAGGAGGTCAAAGGTAGATAAGATTGTCCTAAGAGGCCAAAGGATGGTGGGATTTTAGCCAAAGCGGGTCGAGATGAAGGGTAGACCCAAATGGATCGCAATGATATCCCAACGGATGAGCGATGGACCTTAGAGGTCGCCTAGATGCAATGCACATTTTATTTTGCGAAAAGTTTTGCATTTATTTACATCCTAAATGGGTGGTCCGAGGAGTGTCCTAATCTCTATGTGTGGGTTGACACGGGTTAGGTTAAAGGTTCCACCGCTCGCGGAACGTAAACGGTGAGTGGAGTAGACGAGTGACTCGAAAAATGTGAGGCAGTAGCGCACAAATTCCTGCACATCGAATACTCCGGGTAGTAGGGACATGTGCAGTGCTGACACGGACTAGTGGTAGTGTGTGGCAAGAAACTAATTATTTTTAAGGAGAAAAGAGAGAAGTTTTGAATGTTTGAATGATGCTATGCAATGCAATGCAGGATAAGGAAATTAACGTACAAGGGAGCATAGCAAAGTTTTGTTTGACCCTAATACTAAGACGAAAATAACAAAGGTACAAGGATACAAGGTATATACAAAGTACAAGTATCAACAAAGTACAAGTATTAACATTGCAGGGTGCACGGGTGCATGTGTAAACATGGCAAGTATGTGAGGTGCATGTGTAAACATGGCAAGTGTGTGCATATGTAAACATGGCAAGTGTACATGTGTAAACATGGCAGGTGTGTGCATGTGTAAACATGGCAGGTGTATGCATGTGTAAACATCGCAGGTGTGTGCATGTATAAACATGGCAAGTGTGTGCATGTGTAAACATGGCAGGTGTGTGCATGTGTAAACATGGCAAGCATCATGATGTGACGAAAGTTAGACCCACTAAGTTTGAAAAAGTTTCAAAGCAGTCCCCAGCAGAGTCGCCACTGTGAATACGTGTGTTTGAATTTGAGAATATTCATAGCAACATTAAAATTATGAGAGTCGCCACGCCGTTTTAGTTATAACCAAAACATTGAGAAAAAGCATGTTTAATGGGTTCGGGGGTCAAATTACAACAAGAGAAGAATATTGGACGTTATCACTCCTATTGCCCGAATGATCGGTCTTTCTATCATGATGCGGTGTTAGTAGTGTGTTAGTGATTGAGACCGGATCCGAAGATTGCCTACGTTCCTCTCAATGTGAGAAGCTCAGGTCAGCGTAGTTTAAGAAGAATAAGAATAGGCAGAAGAATCGGGATCATGCATAATGAGGGGGAATTACCTAAAGATTAGGGTTTAGAAGTAGTTCCTAGATCATCCTTGGGTCGATGAACCCTAGATCATCATCGGCTATGAAATAACATGCAAACATGAAGATCGCAACCCTAAATATAGCATAAATAAGGTTTTAATCTATGAACACGATGAACATATGAAGAACATATATGAACATATGAATGAACATGCGAAGCATATGAAGAAACTATGAATAAACATGCAAGAACATGAATATTAAAGATCTACATTAGAAATAATGCAAGAACGTGAAGAAATAAGTTAGAAAACTTACCTATGTTGGCAAGAAATAAACCTTGATCTTCTTGAGTGTTTGAATGCTAATTAGAGAGCGAAATAGTGTTTAAGAACTCCAAAATTCGTACTTAGAGCTCTCAAAATCCGTACCCCTAAACCAATGGAATGGAATGGTTTATATAGTAGGCTGATGGGAAGATCTGATGGTCAGGATCATCCAGCGCAAGGTTGGCCGCCTGGGCATGACTGCAGCCGGTGACAAGAGTGGCCGCGTGGCCAAGATCAACGCGCAGCAAGGTTGGCCGCGTGGCCAAGGTTGCAGGCTGACTTGATTCTTAAGCTAGGGTTTCTGCATGGTTTTTAAGGAAACCATTTACTACCTAATTTGATAGATTTTGTCATAAATGAGATATTTCGGGAATCCGGGACAAGTCTTTGCAAGGTTTCTAATTCATATAAAGTCCTTGTATTTTCGTGAAAGCCCTAATAAACTCATTTTCAGGTCGGGTACTAACACCATGGCAAGAAATTTGACCAACAAGAACTATACTTGAAAATCTTTTCAAGTCTCCCTCAAGAATATGAAAAAGTAGCCTTACCCATAAGGGAAGGTGTTGAATGGCCAACCATGACTGTTGAACAATACTTTGGAAAATTAGAAGGGACTGTCAAATTACCCACCATTGCATCATCCATAGCCAATGCTCACACCATGACTCTTGCTGCACAAGAAGCTCCAATCAGTAATGCAATTCAGAAAGTTAATTTGTCCCATAAACAAGAAGTCAAAACTTTGACTCAAAATGATATTTCAAGTCTGATATCCATAGCTTTTAAAAATGCTATGAAACATCAAAAGAGAATGTTTGACAAGAGAAACAATACATCCACTTCAAATCAAGTTCAAAACTAAGAAGAAAGAAGTCACTTGCTATAACTGTGAAAAGATAGGACACTATTCACAAGAGTGCCCTAAACAAAAAAAATCAAGAAATATTTCATCCTAAAAAAAGCCATCATACTCCAAAGAAATCATACACAACTCAAGGTGTAACTGCTATAATTGTGCTAAAGCCAAGAATGATGGAAAGAAGGAACAGGTCATGATAGCAGACCTGTCAAAATTCAGTGATGATGAAAGTGACTCCTCAGACTCAGAAGATGACATGGAAGCTGTGATATGTCTCATGGAAAATGAAAAAGATGACTCAGAAAGTGAAGAAGAACTTGAAGCTCTTGCAGCTGCAGAAGAACTAAAAAAGGTTAGTGACTTCAATTCCCTTGACCTTGAAGGTCTAAAAAAACTAGCTTATACTTTATTAATTCAAAGAAAGAAAGAATAATAAAGTCTTAGGGCCTTGATAACTGAAATTTACAATTTTCTAAGGAGTTAGATAGCCTTAAAACCAAAAATAGCCTTATAGAAAACCAAAACCTCACCCTTCAAGAGCAAAACAAGAAACAAGCTGATAAGATAGTAGACCTTCATGCTGATATCTTCAATGCAAGGGAATAATCATCTTCACATCAGCAGTCAACTGAACGAACTGAACCTAAGAATAGAGGCACTAAATGATGAGAACCAAGCATTCAAAACAATAATTGAATCTTGGAACAAATCAAGCGCAACCATGTCACACTACTTGTACACTCAAAGGCATCCCTATGACTAACTAGATTAGGAGAAAATAATCCAAATGTGGTAGAATGCAAACTACTTGAAGGAGAGAGAAAAGTTAAGAAAATGCATCTTGTTAAGATGGGGGACAAGAAAATAAGAAAACCCATCTATTATGTTCAAACCAAAGAAGATGTATATAAGGCTCAAGGAAAAAGGAAGGAGGACTGCTATCAGGATCAAGCCTCCAGTAGCAATGCTCAAATGATAATCCCCAACAACAAAATTATAGTCCCAAGCCCTCCAAAGCAATCTCAGATTTGGAAGAACAATCAAACAAGTCAATATACCAGAAGAGAGCAGAACTACCAAGGATGTCCAAGAAGACAGCAGACCTACCAAGACTACCCTAGAAGACAATAGAGAAACAAGAGAAGGAAAGGACATCAAAACAGCACTTCAAGTTTCCCTAAAGCATATCCTTCATATGACTCTCACAAATCTCACCCCTTCCATAACCAAAACAACCAACAATACAAAATGTCACCCTATATGTACAAAATTATGTCCTACCTAAACTCCCTTAACAAAAAACCATTTGTCCCAAAGAACACTACCCCTCCTATGAAAATTGTGAAAGTTTGGGTCCCTAAGGATGTCTAACCCCCTTGGACCCACATTAAAGGGGATCATGTTTATTTTATTTATTCTATTTTGTAGGATTTAAATAAAGGACTTTGGTATCTAGATAGTGGTTGCAGT
This sequence comes from Campanula takesimana, assembly GCA_026119855.1. Lineage (NCBI taxonomy): Eukaryota > Viridiplantae > Streptophyta > Magnoliopsida > Asterales > Campanulaceae > Campanula > Campanula takesimana. The sequence goes on from JAOWBW010000117.1 coordinate 801,713, forward strand.
AGACACATGACCTTTAACAAGCAATGGCTTCAGAACTTCACCTCAAAGGATGGACCAAATGTTATTTTTGGAGATAACTCACAAGCCAGAGTCAAAGGACATGGAGATTTAGTTACAAAAATCATTATTCTGTCAAATGTGTCTTATGTAGAGGGTCTCAAGCACAAATTGATTAGCATTAGTCAAATCTGTGACAAAGGATTTTACGTTATATGCTCTCATAATTTGTGTCAAGTGAAGAATTCGAAAGGAGAAATCATTCTCACTAGTTTCAGAAAAGGAAATGTGTATTGTATATCCCTTGAAGTGTGTCAATCTTCTAATGCCCTTTGTCTACTATCTTACAATCAATCTGATTAAGCATGTGTTTAGCATAAGAGATTGGATCACTTGAAACTCAAAAGCATAGCCAAACTTGCATCTTCCAACCTTGTTAAAGGACTTCCAAAAATATCTTTAAAAAAGGATAAGCTGTGCAATGCTTGTCAATGTGGAAAGCAACAAAAGACTTCTTTTAAAGCCAAAAACATATTGGATACAAAAAGACCAATTGAACTCATTCATATGGACTTATTTGGACCAATCAGAACTAGAAGTCTTGGAGGAAAAAGGTACTCTCTTGTAGTAGTTGATGATTATACAAGATTCACTTGGATCATTCTTTTGGAATCTAAGTCAGAAACTCGTGGACATTTGGTCAAATTGTTTAATCAAATTTAGAATCTCAAAAATAACAAGATTGTCAGAATAAGACCATATACAATGCTTCAACAACCCAAAATTATTCAACTACCCTAATATCACTCCACCTCATCTTCTCTCTCCATCCACTTAATCATTCAACTACCTTTTCAACTGTACCCCCTACAATGGCTAGTTTAGTTAAATTCTCAACTCCCTCCCAACTCATCATTCTATACCCCACCACTTTTATTTTATTTATAATCTTTATTTTTATGATTAGTATAATAATAATAATAATAATAATAATAATAATAATAATCATTTAGAATTAAAAATAATTCACACTTAATTAATTTTTTGTAATTGCAATTAAATACATACGATAATTTTTTTTAATTTTAATTTCACTACAAAGATGTTGGATTTTTTAAAAAATAAGGGTTAAAGAAGGATAATTAAGAAATTTATAGGGAGAAAAGAGGGTTTTTTTTTTCGGTGTCCAAATCAAATGAAACTTATATCAATTTATAGAGGGAAAAAAAAGATGAATTTTGGCGAAAAAAAATAAAAATAATTTGCTGTAAAATAATTGACCTAAAATTTTGGGTTGTAAATCAAATCTAAAAATATGGCAGACCAACCTGATGCCGCCACGTGTAAACTTCAGGAAAAACAAAAAAAAAAAGAAAAAAACGCTGGGACTCACGTGCCCTGTATGGCGGTGAGCCGCACGCGCCGATGTTGGCCCTATGAGGACTGCCGCATGTCTAAGCGTGGGGCCCCTCTTTTTTTCTTCAACTGGGTTAAACTTTCTCCACATGACAATTCAACCCCCCACTCTCAACTCCCCATTGCATGGCCTTCAACTAATTGAGAGTTTCTCAACCCCCCCCCTCAACTCCTCCATTGCACATGGTCTAAGGTTAGATCATGGTACTGAATTTAGGAATACTGGAGTTGAAGAGCTCTATAATCAGCAAGGTATAAGTCACAATTTCTCAGCCCCTAGAACTCCTCAATAAAATGAAGTTGCTGAGAGAAAGAACAGAACCATTTGTGAAGCTGCTAGGACTATGTTATCTGAAAATAACCTTCCTAAGTACTTTTGGGGAGAAGCTGTCACAACTGCAGTCTATGTTCAAAACAAGACCTTGATAAACAAGTATCACATGAAGACTCCCTATGAACTGTGGAATGAAAGAACACCAACAATCTCATACTTTCATGCTTTTGGAAGTAAATGCTTCATTCACAATAATGGGAAGAATAATTTAGACAAATTTGAGTCTAAAAGTTATGAAGGAATATTCCTTGGCTACTCAGCAACTAGCAAGGCATACAGAGTTTACAATAGAAGAAGAATGGTAGTTGAAGAATCTATACATGTAGATTTTGATGAATCACCAGTGCTTTGGATATGAAAGCCAATGAGTTTGATGAAACTCTTGGAAATTTTGACTCTCTTCCTGAACCCTCACCCATTACCTCTCAAAATTCCAAAAAGGAAAAACTTGACTATCTTCCTTATAACCTATCTAAAAAACCTTCTGAAACCTTTCAGCTTTCAACAATCTCAAAATCATTGATACTCAAGCTGTTTACCCTAAAAATCTTGCTTTCAACCCAAATTCATCTACTAGTGGAACTACTACTGATAGTAGACCTGCGACTGATAATAGACCTGAGAACAATAGTGGACCTAGCACATCCACTCAAGATCTTTCCAACCAAGATTCATCGACACCAATACCAATCTCTAACATTTACATAGACCTTCCTATAATCAGAAACTTCATGAATGACCATCCAGAATCATTGATCATTGGATATATTTCTAAGGGAATTCAAACAAGATCAAATGTTGAAGAAGAAGGATTATATAGTGCCTTCATATCTCAATTGGAACCAAAAAGGATTAATGAGGCCCTACTCGATGCTCATTGGATAGAAGACATAAAAGAAGAACTCGAACAGTTTGAAAGAAACAAAGTTTGGAAACTTGTTCCAAAACCAAAGAATCAAACTGTAATTAGAACTAGATAGGTGTTTAAAAACAAGATGAATGAAGATGGTACTGTGGTGAGGAACAAAGAAAGATTAGTAGCTCAAGGCTATATACAAGGAGAGGGAATTAACTATGATGAGAACTTTGCTCTTGTTGCAAGACTTGAAGCAATTAGGCTTTTTCTTACCTATTCATCATCTAAAAATATGACTATATATCAGATGGATGTGAAAACTGCATTCCTGAATGGGGTTTTTCATTAGAAAGTGTTTGTTGCACAGCCACATGCCTTTGAATCCCCAAAATATCCAGATCATGTATATAAATTGGATAAAGCCCTTTATGGACTTAAACAAGCCCCTAGAGCTTGGTATGAGACATTGTCCAATTTCTTTCTTGAAAAGGGATTCACAAATCTAGACACCCCATTTTCAACGTTCTTCATAATCACACTACTTCTATGTCTCGCCTTTGATTTGGGTCAAAACTTGTTAAGTTGGACATGTTTTGTTAAGTTTCTAACTGACTCTGTTAGTCAGGGACCAAAATGAACATCAAAACTACTGTACAAGGGCATAAATGTGATTCCAGAACAATGATGCCTTGTACGAGACATTGATGTCTCGTACAAGAAATCCCCCTTTGACAGCCGAGTTTAGCAGTTTCCTTGTCGATCTCTACCTCGTTTCTTGGCAAAGACTCCTTAATTCGGGAAAATTGGAAATGACGATCAGGGAGTTGTAAGTACCCCAATCTGAAATTGACCAACTTTAGAGGAATTCCTGGTACCATTTAGGGATAAACCAATGGGCCAGGACCTTACTAGGAGAAACCTGATATTCCAGGACTGAACTGGAATTAAACTTAGAAAAATCCAGTAGCTCGCCAAGTCGAGTCGTACGGATGGTTTGGGCACATGAGGTCCCTAGCCGTACGGCTGGTTTGGGCACCCTCAGCCTCTATAAATTGAACCCTATGCTGATCATTTCAGGGGGGGAGAAAACATTTTGAGAGCTGTTACTCTGCCAGTTTGAGGGCAGAAAGTGAGTGATACACATATTTGAGTGAAAAGAGAGGAAGATAGGCATAACCATCATAGGTGAAGCCTCCTTCTCCCCATCTTCTTCTTCATCTCAAACTCTTTTATCTTTGTTCATATTACTTGTTTATTTTGTATTATTTATTCTTGTTCTTGCAAAGTCTTGTCCATTTCAAGCACTTTACATTTCTTGCAAGTCTTGTCCATTTTCAAGTACTATATCTATATATTATACAAGTCTTGGCCTTCCAAGCTATATATATTATGATTATATGTATATGTTCCAAATCATGAGGTGATTCAAGGTCCCCTTCACACCTAGTGTGTGATTTATGGGATAAAACCTAGGATGATCATGATTTGTTAAATTTCATGTTGATGTTGTTCTTGTTTGGCTGTAAGAGTCATGATTGGGGGATAAAGTTTTGATCTTTATCCTCCCAACCATGATCTAGCCATAAATCACCAAGTTTGGGACATAAAGATTTGATCTTTATGTTATATTTTTGTCCCTAAGGGTTTAATCTTGTAAAATAAGTCCATTTTGGTGGTTAAGTTTCAATCTCTATCCACCAAAATGGTCATTTTGGTCTAAATGCCATGTTCATCAACTTTTCATAAATCTCTCCAATGATTGCCTTTGATCACACCTAAATCTTTGTTTTTGGGGTTCCTTTGATGATCAAAGTGCATATGAATGAACTTTTCAAAGTTTTGTTGTTAATCATAAACTGGAAATCAACATTCCAGTCCAGTTTCAGCAAAGATACTCTGTTTTGACTGAAACTGGACTGTTTTCTATTAAACTGTAAAAATGCCCTGGAGAGCCCTCCCCATCCGTACGCCTACTTTGGCCAGGGAGGGCATTTTCCAGTTTCTTCCTTTTCTGACCAGAAAGTTTGCCAAATAAACCTTTCCTGTTAAATAATTAACTGGTTTTGCCAAAACAGTCAGTTTCTCCCATTTTGAAAACACACACACACACACATGCACTTTCGTTAACTAACATTAGGGAGACTCAGTCCTATCCAAGGTGACTTGGGTGACGTGAAACTCTTCCCAAGGAGTAACCTGACCTCCGAACTAATAGAATCTCTAACCTTTTTTTTTGCTGGGTTAAATAATTAACAAAAGTGGCGACTCCGTTATGTTTTGTGAGATAACCGTGTTTGGCTTTTTCGCCCTTCGAAACGAAAACCCTTTGTTTCCTTTGATACGGGGTGGGATCCTTACAGTGGCGACTCCGCTGGGGATTAAAGTGTTTGCAAACTTCTTTTTAGAAAATTTGAGGACACTTTTGCATGGGTCAAACTCCCGTTCCCCATTTTCGTTAACTTTTGTGTTTGTTTTATGTGTGCTGAGTTTCTGTTTGAATTTTCTGGAGTGGAAATTGTTCTGGATGTGCAATAAACTGGGGCTTGATGATCAAAAGTTGAAAAACAGCAAAAAATAATTGCCAGCATACTATAGCCGTACAGCTATGTTGGGCAGGGGACAGTATGTTTCAAAATTTGACAATTTTGTGCAGGGCAGGAACATTCTGTGCCCCTTTGGCTTCTGCTCTTGTCCAGGTTCCATTTACAATTTTGTTTGTGCACATTACCTTGTTCCTTTTTAGCCAAAACTTAGTTTTTAAATCTTGGTTATGCACAAGTTCTTTTTGGACATAAAATTGGGTTTTTAAGGCCTCCTTGTGCATAACCCCTTTTGTGAAAATTTTTGAATCCTTTTATTGTGCACAACTTGTTTTGCAAAAGGTTTTCAAAAGGATTATTTCTTGTAAAGTCTTTGATTTCAAAGAACTTTTGGTTGTGCACAATTTGTTGTATGTACAAGTTTTGGCTTTGTTTGTTCATATGATTCTTGCTTGATTTCTTGTGTAAATAGCTTATTCATGCTTCTTCATTTTTTCGGTCGATTATGCTTATTCATGCTCGTTCATATGTTGATTATACATTGCTCGTGATGTTAAAACGAATCGAAAATTCCTATTTTAACTCAAAAGAGAACATAGAATGGCTTCACACTACGCGCACTTGACCTTGCACGTTCCAAATACCCTTTAAACCCGGGATGGATGCCACGATGCAGCTTGATTGGTGCTCTTGTGCCCTTCTAGCGCGCACGGGTCCATTCCATCTCCCCTTTCGAGCCGAGTCAACCACACTCGTCCGTGACACACAAATACCGAGACCTTGGTTGGTTTTTGGTCTAGCTCACGTTACCACGTCCCTAATACGTGTCTGAGATTAATTGTGGCCAAGTTAATGCCCGAGTCATGACTCCTTGTGAAAGCAAGTGTGACCATGGTCAACTTTGACCCGGTCCTTGACTTACGCGTTAATGTTGACCATAATTAACCTAAGTCATGTATTGAGGATAGGGTGACACCGTGTTTTCAAGCCCTAATGAATGGTCCATACTAATCATACTTAAGCCCAAGGATAAGATTCGAGAGCCCTCATCAAAGATGAGGTTAGGCCGGAAGTCCCTTGAGTCCGAAAGACGAATCTCGATCTTAACCGGGGCTTAATCATGATTGGAATGGCCCACGCATTGGGAATCTTGCGATGCACTAGACCCTAGGATCGTTCATTCGGTCGGTGGAAGCCGCTTTCCCTATAGGACCCTCTCCCGGAACAGTCCATCCTTGGGAGTGTGCAAGGCATGTGAAAAACGAGGGGTCTATAGGCGTAGTGATGGCCTCCACTGATCCAGGATTTAGAGTAATTGCGAAAAATAAGAGAAATATTTTCCAACCATCTAGGAATAAAAATGCTTTTTAAGTAAACTTGGATGAATAAATAATTGCACATTGCATGACTTTGATCCGTTTTTGCTTCTTGGCCTTGACGCATTGCATTCGGATGGATCCTCGTTATCCTTCCAAGACTCCCGTTAGAGTCCCTAGGCATAGTTCCCTAGGAGGTTAGTTAAATCTTTGGATGGATCCCCACTATCATTCCAAGGTCTCGTTGTGATCCCCATTGTGATCCCCATTGTGATCCCGTTGTGATCCTCGTTGTGGTCCCTATTGTGATCCCGTTGTGATCCTGTTGTGATCCCCATTATGATTCCCGTTGTGATCCCGTTGTGATCCCCGTTATGATCCCCGTTGTAATCCTGTTGTGATCCCCGATGTGATCCCTGTTGTGATCCCGTTTGTGATCCCCGCTGAAACCTCCATTGAACCCCTAGGTGTTGTCCCCTAAGCCCCCGTTGTGATCCTGTTGTGATCCCGTTGTGATCCCCATTGTGATCCCCGTTGAGATTCCCGTTGGAACCCTAGGTGTTGTCCCCTAGGTCCCCGTTAAGATCCCCGTTAAATCCCTAGGCGTAATTCCCTAGGAAGTTAGTCAAGTCTTTAGACGGATCCCTGTTATCCTCCAAAGTGTCTGTTAAAGAAAAGAAACAAAAGGTTCTTAGGGTAACTCTCTCCCCTTTCCTTGGGCCGTCACATGATGACCAATTCTGCGCCCCTCATGCCATTTCGTTCCCGCCAGTGTCGTCGCGTGACCATGACCCCTTCGAGTTTAGCTGTCATGGCACCACATGGTAATATACCTTGGTCAAGAATTGGCCTCCTCAGTTTTCACCTCCATGGGATGACCATCTCAGTTGCTCTGATCTCCTTGATGGCTCGAACTAGTGTGAGTACCATCTGATCCCAAGCCAGTAAGGTTCTGTCCCATGTTATCCTGACTATATTCCGACAAGCCAAGGAGGCTCCTTGTCCCCGTAACCTTTAGGTTAGGGCCCTTAGGGCCACTCTCCGTCACCCTAGGAAGTCTGTTTGGAAAGTGAGTCAATCACTCACCTCTTCCCAAAAGCCCGTTGAATTAGGCCAATTTAAGTCATGTTCGTCTCTTCGTTAAACCCATTTGAATGTGTGAGTCCTTTACTCAAATGAAATGTGTGGGTGTCAATCCTTATGAAAAAAAAAGGGGGGGGGAAATGTGTGAGTCTTTTACTCAAATAGAAAAATGCGTGTGTCAATCCTCATTCAAAAAATTGGAAATCAAGTTTTCTTAAAATAAGAGGTCAACTCTTTTTTAAAAGGCTAATCCGCTAATGAGGCGTTCCTCTCAAATCATGGTTATAATTTCACCTCGAGGTTTAATATGCTAAAGTCCTTGTGGTCTTGTCCACCGGAAACATCAACCAAGGAGCCCACATCTGAAATGGCGTCTGAGACTTCCATCCACGTGAGCAGGATTGGGGCACCGTCCACGAGAAGAGGCCCATGCCTCGGAGGCCCAAAGACGGCTACATCAAACGGAGATCCGTACCTTCGCCGAATGCCATGCGCGAGGTTACGCCCCTTAAAAGGAAGTCACCAAAAGGAGATGGCCGAATATGGGCCCAGTGGTTGCAATGCCAAGCCAAGTAGAGATCTCGCGACATCTTTCTTGATGACATGGAACCCGAAGTTCCCCGCGGAAGAAATGGAATATGCCACCGACAAACCCTCCAACAATCGAAGAAGAAAATGGAACGTCGCGTGTCATAGGAGCCCATCCCTAATATATATATATATATATATATATATATATATATATATATATATATAGTCTTCCATCCTCGTAGGATCTAGATTCTCACAAAAATCCGTCCCGGACTGTGTCTTTTTATTTTTGCAAAGGTCCGCACTTGGACATGTATGTATAGAGTTATCTCAATAAAAGAGTCATTTTTATTCTCTTCTCTCTAGACTTGAGACATTATTTGCAATATACATTTACTCTTGAAATTGCCTTGCTTGTTATGATCAATTGATTGCTACGTCCCCCAAAATGATGAATTGACTTCTAAGCATACTAGTCGATGACGATTCATTAAGGGCGAATGGACCTAACACGAATGAAAAATGCTAATTGCAAACAATTAATCTTGATGTGAATAAATGTTGTGATCAATTGGCATGAAGAAACCATTAATGGCAAGTCTTCCCTCATACACTTCCCCGATACACAACCCGATACACCTTTCCAAGACCAATTCTTGATGCACATCGAAGGCATCCCGAGACAGTGGAAAGGTGAGGACGTGTTGCTCGACCACCGAGATTTGACAGTGCTCACATGTGTGCGGCCAAGCATAGGGCTTCCCAGAATCTTCAAAGTCAGCCCAAAGTAACAGGCACGCCACCAAGGGGCTACAAAGGAGCCAATGCCCAAGAAAGCAAGCTGGGGTTATTGTTTACCTCCTCCCAAAAAAAAAAGGAGAAGAGGGAAAGGAAATGAATGTATGGAAATAAGGAAAAGAAATGGCGGAAAGAAAGGCCCATTCACACCAAAGAGGGTTCAGCCCAAGAGGTCCATCTCACGGAGTTCACCGCAAAGCAAAGTGAGCAACAACGTTCTCCGAGACAACATCGAAAGAAAGCCAAATTCAGTAAAAGATGGCCTAGAGCCGAACTACGATGACCTGAGCTCCTCAAACTGAGGGGAACGTAGGCAACCTACGGGTCCGGTCATAGCATGAAATGAATCCATCAAACCTCGGTCCTCCCAAAATGACCCGGTTCTCTTCCCTTGGTCCCATCAATGACCAATTTCCCAGATAATGACCCATCTCTCCTAAACACATTTTGATCTTGCCATTGATTGAATCTTTATCTCAATTGATCACAGCATTTATACATGTCAAGGCTGATTGCTTGTTATAACCCTGACTTAATAATGAAAATGGTCCGTTCAAGCAATCATTTTGATGAATTGACTAAGGCTGATTTCAAATGTCTCGACAAGTCTTCTTCTCTACATCATAGGAATGAGCTAAACACTTGTATTCTGTCAAGTAAGGGCTTCCTCACGTTTCGTGATACATTATTCACCAATATAAAGGGACTCTCTCCCGCCGAAATAAAGGCCCTTGCATGTTTCCCCAAAAGGACATATTAAGTCCCCGTCCCTTCAAGTCGGTTGGATCACTCATGAAAGAGAGAGAAAAATATAAAGAAAGGCACCAAAAAAGTAGCCCGCTAGGTTAAAAACCCACAAGGGCGGCCTAGGCAAAAAACAGGGTGTCCCATGAAAGACGCAAAAATTAGCCCGCTAGGTTGAAAACCCGTAAGGGCGACCTAGGCAAAAGAAAGGGTGCGTCATGAAAAAGGGATGGGTTCCTAACCGTCAAACGATGACATTAGGCTACGCCGGCCGGAAACATGGGGCTATGTCGCCACCGACGCCAACAAGGACATGGGGCTACCCTAACATTGATGATTACCAGGACATAGGAGTACCCCAACATCGACGACAAAAGGGTTCTCCACTCCCGACCGCTCCTAAGAAGTGGACAAAGCTCCAAAGGACTTTAGGCGTAACAAACCTCACGGTTAAGTTAAAATAAAAATTTGACTGGCATTCTTCGTTAAAATATTTGCCTTGAGGAATGAGCACATTTAAAATTTGCCCTTTTAGCGCCATACTTTTGAAAAATGAATGTTTTGTCCCCCCTTTCAAGTCGCGTCGGGCACTTGAGGGTGTGTTTTGTGAAAATATATGTTTTTCCCTTTCAAATTGCATCGGGCATTTGAGGGAGTGTTTGGTGTTAAGATATGTTTTCCCTTTCAAATTTCATCGGGCATTTGAGGGAGTGTTTTTTTTTTTGATATGTTTTTTCCCTTTCAAATTGCAGCGGGCATTTGAGGGAGTGTTTGTGAATAGATATGTTTTTCCCTTTCAAATTGCATTGGGCATTTGAGGGAGTGTTTTGTGAAATAATGTTTGTGACGGCAGTCCTTGGTAGGACGTAAGACCAGTATAGTGATGTTAGGTTAAGAAAACCTTTGTCCCCGAGAGTGGTCAGGTTAGAGAAAACCTATCATTGTGACGGCAGTCCTTGGTAGGACGTAAGACCAGTATAGTCATGTTAGGTTAAGAAAACCTTTGTCCCGAGAGTGGTCAGGTTAGAGAAAACCTATCATTGTGATGGCAGTCCTTGGTAGGACGTAAGACCAGTATAGTCATGTTAGGTTAGGAAAAACTTTGTCCCCGAGAGTGGTCAAGTTAGAGAAAACCTATCATTGTGTCGGCAGTCCTTCGTAAGTCCAACCATTTAGTCAACCCTCTCCCATAGAGCCAAGTTGACCATACCCCGGCAGTCCCTAGATGGACGTAAGACCAGCTTTGTTGAAATTAACCCGGCCGCGCTTCATAAGTCCAGGTTAAGAGTTTGAATTTGGGAAGTTAACGTGGCCGTTCTTCGTAAGTCCAGTTAAAAATATGAAAAATTGTCGATCAGCACACCCACTCTATGAGTGGCACTCGCCGATCTATCCAAAGAAGGTGTACCCACTCCGTGACACGCTCATAGACTGTGTTCATGGGGAGCCTTAGCCGTAAGCCTTGCATCAACCTCATGCATACATACTAGCTAATAAGACACTCCTTGAGACCGGTCGGTTCGATTCTTAGGGTTGTTTTAATCTTTGCCAAGATAACGCTTTTCTTATAATCTATAATCCCCCTTCATGAATTTTTGACGAATGCCCCTTCGGTTAAATTGTTAGACAAGGATTGCGATGGTGAGATGAGAATTTTTCTACCAGGATTCGAGTCTAGTCTCTCTCACCGTCAAAACCCTGTGTTTGACAATGTCCCTTTCGGTAGTCCCTTATAAGAATTCATAAGGTTTAATTGCATTAAAGGCATTGTTCAACAAAGTTCGAAACAACTACGGAATCAATTAGGTTTGGCTAATTCGAATGCTGGATTCCGATGAGAATATTAGACCTTTGCCCAAATTGTCAGTTTGGGAGAGTGCAATACAGGTGAAAAACAAGGGGCTCATATTCTAGGGTGACAGAATCCATTGTTCCAGGATGAACTAGATATTAACCTCTCAAAATGGATTGAATTCCATCCGACCAATAGGATTAAAATCTGCTATATAACTGGCAGGCTGGATGCCTCGTACAAGACATCCATGTCTCGTACAAGAGATCCGCCTTTTCTATGCTTCAGCTCGTGTTTGGTCAACCTAATCTCATAAAAGCCAACTTGTTGGGACCCCAGCCTGGATTTGACACAGTTTATGCACGCTAGGTCCGTCTGATCAGCAAGGTAGCTCCATACTCCCAACACGATGTCTCACGAAAGAATGTCTCTCTGAGAAATCTTCCAAAGTCTGCGTTTCAAGATGGAAGACACCGGAGGTTGGAAGGAAGGTCTGCCCAACAGAGAGGCCCCGGAGATGAGATCAATATCATGCAGGAATTTCGCTTCAGAGGGCCCGACTATGCCTCTTATTATGCTCATGGTCAAGGCGCTAATGACCAAGTCAAAAAGCGTAATGAGCAAAGCGAGAAAGACTGGGCTGAGATCGAGAAAATGATTGACTACAGTAAGATTGAAATATTACAAGCCGAATACAATGAAATGAATAAATGGTACAATGCCGCTGTCAAGAGAGCTTAAGATTTGGAAGACAACCAAGAAAAGGTCATTAATGATGAGGTGGGAAACTGCATCAGCTTACTTTATCAAGACCTAAAAAGCCAAATGGAGGAAGACTATAACCATCACCTCAATGTCATGAGGGACCATTACGGGTGCATCATACAAAGCCTCCAACCCAAGCCGCCAAGAGCTTACGCTGACTTAAGCCAAATCCGACTCGGCAGAGTGTTTCGTGAGCTCGAAAGGGAAGGAAATCTCACACCAATGAAAGGATACAAACCCAAGTATGAGGGAGCCGGAAAGGCCTTACACTTGTATTGCTACTATCATCAGTGTCGCGGTCACCACACTGATAAGTGCAACAACCTAAGGGATAAGATCCAAGATCTTATAGACTAAGGCACTCTCAAAATAATAGGCGATGGAATCGGCCTTGTATTGAAGAATAAAGAATCCAAATCTCACGCTTCTTTTCCACTCCACTAGTTAGAAAATTTAATAGACTAGTTATTTGTTGGTAGTGATGCCCTAGGCACGTTTGACAAATGTTGTAATTGTTATCATTTATTTCATATCAATAAAGAGATGTTTTGATTATTATTGTTGTTCATGTTTACTAATAATAATCTCCATCCCTAGTACTTATTAAGCACTAGTATAAAGGATAAATGATCATGGGATGATCATGCTAGATTTATGGGTACTTGTTTGGAACAAGGTACTGGATATGACCCGCTGTATGAGATTTATGTCATGGTCTATGTCGTAGATATATCTCATATTAGTTATGTCATTCGAATCCTTAGACATGAAGTTATTATAGTCTTCCACTTGATGAACATTATGTTTGACATATTCAAACGCTACCTTTAACCGGGTAGTTATAAAGGGTATGATTGGCATAATCGGATTCACGTAGGGAAGAGTAATAAGCTAAATGGATTTGTCCCTCTTCGGAGAGATGTCAAGCTTAGGCCTCTCGTAGGAATGATGTTGATGAAAATGTTCGGCCGGACTCAAATGAATTGATTAGATCAATGTCATTTGGATTATCAACATATTCGGAATCGAGATAGTATTGAACAAAACAAGTGGACTTGTTGACCATGACTTGTGTTCAATGACATCGTGGACAAAGAGATTGTGACATGTTCTAAAAGGAATGCAAACTTGTATCTAGTTACACTATTTGGGTAGGTATGACGGTTTGCTAGAACCTAATCATATCTTATGGGTTCATGTTTGAGCCCATTGCCAACTTAGTGTAATCCTAGAGGGTCACACACAAATAGAACGAATCATAAAAGACTAAATTGGAATTATGGAAGAATGTCAGATTTTGGCTCTGGCACGGTCGTGCGCCTTAAAATGGCACGGCCGTGCCATAAATCAAAACCAAGGCAAAACCTGTCGGCATGTTTGGCACGTCCGTGCCAAGAAGACAAGCACGACCGTGCTGAAAATGGTCGACCTGGGGGAATCATGCGGACCTGATGGCATGATCGTGCCAGATTATAGGGCACGACCGTGCCAGTCAAGTCGGCCAGAATTCCTTGTTGCCTAATTTGGTGACGGGATTTAGGATTCCTAAGTCCTTAAGGGTTAAGTATTAGGACCTATTTAAAGATCGTTTCAGCAGCCATTAGACATATGATTGTGAGTGCCTCCATAGGGTTTTGAGAGGTTATTTTCTTGTTCTAAGATCCCAAAAGTGAAGAACAAGAATATTCATAATTCCATATAGTTCTTTCAATTGTGAAAGTGTGTTTCATAATTTGGTCTAGCAACCAAGATCAAGAAGTTCCTTGATATTCGTTCGTGGTGTGGATACCGCTAGAGGGTGAAGCTTATCATCTTCAAAGTTCGTGTTCTTGCTTTTGTGATCAAGCTTCAAAATCTCCACCAAGTTCAAAAGCTAGAAATCAAAGTCATCAAGGGTTAGTTTTTCTTTTCTAGTATTCATATTGTTGTATTTGATTTAATCATATGAATGGATCTATGCGCTTTGGGTTTCATAAAATTTTAAATGCTATCTTCCGCTGCGCATGTTACTCCGAAACCCAACAGTGGTATCAGAGCCCCGTTTATGTTGATTATTTCAATACTAGATCATGTTGTATGTATATAAATTGTTTATGTGCCTAGCATGATATGAATATTAGATTATAATGTTTATGTGTTATATGATTTTATGTGGTTTATTGTTTGAGAAACTTTAATAGCACTATTCAATCGCAAAAAAAATTATGGTGGATTTAAAATTGTTTGGATTATCAATTTTTGATTGGATCAAAGTTTTGATATTCTAGGGATTCAAGAATAAATCGTTTATTCAAGGTTTTGATGATCATGGTGATTGGATCACCAAGAACACCAAATCCTAATTGAATCGGGAAAAACAATTTTGAGATAAATTTTGGAACTTTAAAAATTTGGATTTTTCGCAAAGGGTCCGACCGGACCCAAGCCTTGACCCGGCCGGACCTAGGGTTTGGCGCGGGGGTAGGGTTTGGGTTTTGGGTGTGGATCTTGGGTTTAATTTTCCTATTTGTTTTAGTCTTGTGATTCCAAGATTGGTTCGAGGTTTGGATGGCTAATCTACGTTAATCGAGATTGTGTTTCCCAAACTTGATCGCAATCAAAGTTTCAAAGATAAAACGAAATTAGAATTATGAAGAGTTCATAATTGCTAAAATTGAGAAACAAAGTTCTTGATTCAAAGATTGGAGATCCATGTGGAATTGTGGATGCAATTGGCCTACGTTCATTGAGACCATCTATTGCTTAGTTTCGGCCACATGGACTACTTTCTTGGTTTCTTGAATTAGTGCGGAATTATGGATGCCTTATGGCTTAGTTTCGGCCGCACTTCTTGTTGTCTTGATTTGGAAGATGATAACCAAAGTTCAAAAAGGTCTCATCCTCATAATTATAGAGAAAC
This sequence comes from Campanula takesimana, assembly GCA_026119855.1. Taxonomy (NCBI): domain Eukaryota; kingdom Viridiplantae; phylum Streptophyta; class Magnoliopsida; order Asterales; family Campanulaceae; genus Campanula; species Campanula takesimana. The sequence continues at coordinate 816,784 of JAOWBW010000117.1, forward strand.
TAATGACACATAAATATTATGCTTAAATTAATGGAGATTAATTTAGTGGCTAAACTTGATGCGTAACATGTTTATATTATGTGCTCATAAATGTGTTGTATGCTATATGTGATGACCCTTCAAAGAAAGTTTTAAGTCCATTATTGCCATGCCATGATTAAAACACTTGTTAATACATGGGTGAATTTAATGTAGACTCGCCCTAGCGAGATGCATTGACTTTATTTATGTATGAGCAAGATAGATAGTGTGGGCACGCCCTAGCGAGGCACATTAACTATACGTTTAAAATGGTTGGACTTAATTGGGCGTCAAAACAGTTTTGAGCCTAAGCAAAAGATGAGATTAAACATGCTTTTTGAAATTGGATTTCTCAAAAAATCTCATAAAAGGAACTAAGAGTCATATGAGATATGATTGACAAGAGTTGTCTACCTAATTAATTTTATTTTGTGTAATCCGCCTTAGCGGACTTAAAATTAAATTAAAGCGGATCTTAACCCATTTAAATTATATTATACATTGGATGTATGAGAAGGTAATATAATTTAGTGGGAGTATTTTTGTTTGAAAAACACATTGTTTATCTCTTTAATGAAACCGGTACTTATTAAATTTTGGAAATTTTGCATATTTGTAGACAATGACTACTAACATTCAATCAATTTCGTTGCAATCGATCTTTGAGAAGGATAGGCTCCAAGAGAATGGTACTAACTTTATGGATTGGATCCGTAGCCTAAGAATTTTTCTAAGGCAAGAAGATAAGTTGTACATTCTCGATGGGCCACTTCCTGCTTAACCAGAACCTACTGGCCCTAGGGTAGAAAGAGACAGTTACAAGAAACATCGTAATGATTCTAGAGATGTAAGTTGTCTCATGCTTGCTACTATATGCTCAAAAGTCCAACAAAGTTTGAAACATTTGGAAGCCTATGAGATAGGCGTGGAGTTAAGAGCCATGTTTCAAGAGCAAGCTAGGCAAGAGAGGTATAAGACCATTGTTGTATTCACTACTTGCAAAATGAATGAAGGGCAACAAGTGAGTCCTCACATGCTGAAAATGAAAGGTTATGTAGAGCACCTTGAGAAACTTGGCTATCCAATCCCATTGGAGCTAGCCACGGATCTCATTCTTAATTCATTGCCTAAAAGTTATAATCAGTTTGTAATGAATTATAACATGCATGGAATGGATAAGAATCTCTCCGAGTTGCATGGGATGCTTAAAACTGCGGAGATGAAGATTGCGGAGAAAGGTTCTCCCGTGCTCTTGGTTCATGATGGGAAGAAGGCTAGTGCCAAAGGAAAGGGTAAGAAAGTTGTCAAACCCAAGATAAGAAAGGCAAAGGTTGCCAAGGCTTCTGAGGCAAAACCCGATTCACAAAAGGATGCAATATGTTTCCATTGTCAAGAAATTGGTATTGGAAACGTAATTGCAAGGCTTTCTTGGAAGATCAAAAGAAGAAGAAGAGAAGCAAGGCTGCGTAGACTTTAGGTATCTATATGATAGATATTCTCCTTTCTACCACTGATTCTTGGGTATTGGATACCGGATGTGGTTCTCACATTTGTTTAAATGTGCAGGGTCTAAAGAATAGGAGACTACTTAAAGAGGGTGAAGTAGACCTACGTGTGGGAAATGGAGCAAGAGTTGCTGCATTAGCCGTAGGGATTTATGAAGTCACTTTACCTTCCGGTTTAATACTTGTTTTGAACAATTGCTATTATGTACCGGATTTAAGTAGAAATATTATTTCAATTTCTTGTTTGGATAATGAAGGTTTTAAGTTTCTTATTGAGAATAAGAAATTTTCTATTTATTTAAATGATGTGCTTTATGGTATTGCTAATTCATTTAATGGCCTTTATGTCTTGAATGTCAAGAATGAAAATAATGACAATGTCTATCATATAAATAAGAAATCTAAACCTAATGATGTAAATCATACTTATTTGTGGCATTGCCGTCTTGGTCATATAAATGAGAAGCGTATCTCAAAAATCCATGGGGATGGTCTCTTGGGTTCATGTGACCTTGGGTCATATGATACTTGTGAGTCGTGTCTTCTTGGGAAAATGACTAAGACACCTTTTACCAAGCTAGGTGAAAGGGCAAGCGACTTATTGGGGTTGATACATTCCGATGTATGAGGACCATTAAGTAGCAATGCTAGGGAGGATTTCAATACTTCATAACCTTCACTGATGATTATAGTAGATTTGGGTATGTTTACCTAATGAAACATAAAAGTGAAGCATTTGAGATATTTAGAATATTTCAAAATAAAGTAGAAAAACAAATTGGCAAAAGTATCATGGCACTTCGATCAGATCGAGGTGGAGAATACTTGAGTCATGAATTTGATGATCATCTAAAGAATTGTGGAATAGTTTCACAATTGACTCCACACGGAACACCACAATGGAATGGTGTGTCCGAGAGGAGAAATCGGACTTTGTTAGACATGTTTCGATCAATGATGAGTCAAGTTGATCTTCCAATATCCTTTTGGGGTTACGCTCTAGAAACCGCTGCATTCACACTAAATCGTGTTCCAACTAAATCGGTTCAAAAGACTCCATATGAGATGTGTAGCGGAAAGAAAACTTGTTTATCTTTCATGAAGATTTGGGGTTGCGAAGCCTATGTCAAAAGACTTGTCTCTGACAAACTTGCACACAAATCTGACAAATGTATTTTCGTGGGATATCCAAAGGAAACTAGAGGATATTACTTTTACAACCGTGAGGATAATAAAGTTTTTGTTGCCCGAACTGGTGTCTTTCTAGAGAAAGAGTTTCTCTCCAAAGAAATTAGTGGGAGTAAAATAAATCTTGAAGAGATTCGAGACCCAGAAAATGACATTGAACCAATAGTGGAACAAGAACCACAAGGAGTTGTGGAACCTGTTCAAAATACACAAGCAACTCGCAGATCTAGTAGGTTACGATCCGAGCCCGAGAGATATGGATTTCTCGTAACAGATAGTAATGAGGTGGAAATCATTGAAAATGATGAACCGTCAACCTACCAAGAGGCGATGTCTTCTCCTGATTCGGATAAGTGGCTTCGAGCCATGGAATCTGAATTGCAATCCATGCAAGACAATCAAGTTTGGAACTTGATTGATGCGCCCGAAGGTGTAAAAACCATAGGATGCAAATGGGTCTTCAAGAAGAAGACTGACATGGATGGGAAGGTGCATACTTACAAAGCTAGGCTTGTAGCGAAAGGTTATAGGCAAGTTCATGGTATTGACTATGATGAAACCTTATCACCCGTAGCAATGATCAAGTCTATAAGAATTTTTCTTGCCATTGCCGCATATTATGACTATGAAATATGGTAAATGGACGTCAAAACTGCTTTCCTAAATGGAAAACTACAAGAGGATGTGTATATGACACAACCAGAAGGTTTTGAACAGAATCTAAGGTATGCAAATTGCAAAGATCCATCTATGGATTGAAGCAAGCTTCTAGGAGTTGGAATCTCCGTTTTGATGAATCGGTCAAAGAGTTTGGTTTCATCAAGAACGAAGATGAGCCTTGTGTATACAAGAAGATTAGTGGGAGCATAGTGCTATTCCTGATTTTATATGTGGATGACATATTACTCATTGGAAACGACATTCCTACACTTCAGTCCTTAAAGACTTGGTTGGGAAATTGTTTCACAATGAAAGATATGGGTGAAGCCGCATATATACTTGGCATTAAGATCTATAGAGATAGATCAAGGAGGCTACTTGGTTTAAGCCAAAGTGCATACATTGACAAGGTCATTAGAAGATTCCGTATGGAAAATTCTAAAAGAGGAACCTTACCGGTGTTACATGGAGTTTCTCAAAGCAAGAATCAATGTCCTAAGACAAAAGATGAGCGTGAGAAAATGAATGATGTTCCATATGCTTCGGCAATAGGGTCCATCATGTATGCCATGATTTGTACTAGACCGGATGTATCTTATGCTTTGAGCATGACAAGTAGATACCAATCCGACCCCGGTGAAAGTCACTGGATGGCTGTAAAAGCGATTCTTAAGTACTTGAGAAGAACTAAAGATTCGTTTTTGGTCTATGGAGGAATGGAAGATGATCTCGTGATAAATGCTTACACGGATGCAAGCTTCCATACCGACAAAGATGATAGTCGATCGCAATCGGGTTTTGTGTTTATGTTAAATGGTGGAGCTGTAAGCTGGAAGAGTTCCAAGCAAAGTACAACCGCTGATTCTATAACAGAAGCTGAGTATATTGCTGCATTGGATGCTGCAAAGGAAGCTGTTTGGATTAAGAAGTTCATCACTGAACTTGAAGTGATTCCTAGCATTGCTAATCCAATAGACCTTTATTGCGATAATAATGGTGTTATTGCTCAAGCAAAGGAACCAAGAGCACATCAGAAATCCAAACACATACTTAGGCGTTTTAATATCATTCGAGAAATCGTTGATAGGGGAGACGTAAATATATGCAGAGTACCTACTTGATGACAATGTTGCGGACCCGCTAACAAAGGGACTTCCACAAGCTAAACATGAAGGTCATGTTAGGTCCATGGGTATTAGATACATGGGAGATTGGGCCTAGGTCAAGTGGGAGATTGTTGGTAGTGGTGCCCTAGGCACGTTTGACAAACGTTGTAATTGTTATCATTTATTTCATATCTATAAAGAGATGTTTTGATTATTATTGTTGTTCATGTTTACTTATAATAATATCCGTCCCTAGTACTTATTAAGCACTAGTATAAAGGCTAAATGATCATGGGATGATCATGTTAGATTTATGGGTACTTGTTTGGAACAAGGTACTGGACATGACCCGCTGTATGAGATTTATGTCATGGTCTATGTCGTACATATATCTCATATTATTTATGTCATTCGAATCCTTAGACATGAAGTTATTATAGTCTTCCACTTGATGAACATTATGTTTGACATATTCAAACGCTACCTTTAACCGGGTAGTTATAAAGGGTATGATTGGCATAATCGGATTCACGTAGGGAAGAGTAATAAGCTAAATGGATTTGTCCCTCTTCGGAGAGATGTCAAGCTTAGGCCTCTCATAGGAATGATGTTGATGAAAATGTTCGGCCGGACTCAAATGAATTGATTAGATCAATGTCATTTGGATTATCAACATATTCGGAATCGAGAAAGTATTGAACAAAACAAGTTGACTTGTTGACCATGACTTGTGTTCAATGACATCGTGGACAAAGGGATTGTGACATGTTCTAAAAGGAATGCGAACTTGTATCTAGTTACACTATTTGGGTAGGTATGACGGTTTGCAAGAACCTAACCATATCTTATGGGTTCATGTTTGAGCCCATTGCCAACTTAGTGTAATCCTAGAAGGTCACACACAAATAGAACGAATCATAAAAGACTAAATTGGAATTATGGAAAAATGTCAGATTTTGGCTCTGGCACGGTCGTGCGCCTTAAAATGGCATGTTTGGCACGACCGTGCCAAGAAGACAAGCACGACCGTGCTGAAAATGGTCGACCTGGGGGAATCATGCGGACCTGATGGCACGACCGTGCCAGATTATAGGGCACGACCGTGCCAGTCAAGTCGGCCAGAATTCCTTGTTGCCTAATTTGGTGACGGGATTTAGGATTCCTAAGTCCTTAAGGGTTGAGGATTAGGACCTATTTAAAGATCCTTTCAGCAGCCATTAGACATATGATTGTGAGTGCCTCCATAGGGTTTTGAGAGGTTATTTTCTTGTTCTAAGATCCCAAAAGTGAAGAACAAGAATATTCATAATTCTATATAGTTCTTGCAATTGTGAAAGTGTGTTTCATAATTGCTCTAGCAACCAAGATCAAGAAGTTCCTTGATATTCGTTCGTGGTGTGGATACCGCTAGAGGGTGAAGCTTATCATCTTCAAAGTTCGTGTTCTTGCTTTTTTGATCAAGCTTCAAAATCTCCACCAAGTTCAAAAGCTAGAAATCAAAGTCATCAAGGGTTAGTTTTTCTTTTCTAGTATTCATATTGTTGTATTTGATTTAATCATATGAATGGATCTATGGGCTTTGGATTTCATAAAAATTTAAATGCTATCTTCCGCTGCGCATGTTACTCCGAAACCCAACATTATTTACTTTATTTTAATAGATTAGACATTTCTTTCTTTTATTTCGACAAACTAGTTGTTTTTCTTCTTTCTTTAAGGGATCCTACTCATCTAAGAAACATTGTGGATGAGAGCATGCCCTCCTATCAGTTTCAACTTTTAGTAATAGACAATTTCTTTTAAAGTTCTTTACTTTTTTTTTGTCCTTTATAACAGCAAAGTAGCGTAGAGATGGTAGAAGTACACAATGAGAATGACTACTCAAAACGGGTACTTTGTACGCGAGGGGGAAAGCTTGCCATACCTCACGTTCCTGAACAAGTACTTTGTACGTGAGGGGGAAAGCTTGCCATATCTCATGTTCCCTGAACCATGGATCGACCATAGGGGGAAGCGCCAACCGGCCTTTGAAATCTTCAGTGACTATGATCCGTACTCACTGGAAACAGAACCGATTCAATTCTCATGGCTACCTCGAGAATTAGAGGGTACCAAGGCCGAAGCATTCAGTGAATGGGACTTTGTGTTGGGAGAAGACCTACTGTGCCAATTTCTCAACATTTGCAAGCTAGAGGACACTTAGATCAATGCAATAGACAAGGGGGATGCTCCGAGCCAAGATTACACCGAGCTCATCAAGAAGTATGATCAGCCTATCAAGAACTGGTACATAACTGGGCGACCCATAGCAAGTGAAGACTTCCTGATCAAAGAATTAGGGTGTACTCCTGTTAGTAACCAACCTGAAAATGAGTTATTAGGCATACTAGAGCTCACATGGACCTCCCAGGTATTTACAAAACCCGCAGGACTTATATTCGGATTTCCCGAAAAGCCCAGATAAGGAGATATTGACAATCTGATCGGATGAGCTGCATAGATAGACGTTATCTAATCATCCTCCAGAGTCCAGATTGATCAGAGCTTTGGGAATCGAGCCAACCACTTGGACCAGCTGGGCGTCCAGTCAGGGAAGGGCCAGGCGGCCAGTCCTTCCGGGTCAGAAACCCTATAAATAGGTGACCTCAGTTCATAATTTCAACACACAATTCTCTCCCCTGAGTTCTACAGTCTAAACTGTAGACAAAACTCTCTCTCTAAGACTTTCTAGCAATCCCGAAGGTCGGTGAATCCGCGCTAGAGATTCGACTTTGTTCTGGTCAAGATTGGTGAGAATTCTACATGTTTCTTAGTTTAGATCTGACTTATGCTAGTTTTATTATGTTTATATATCTATATTCATATGATTTATAACATGTTCTTCATGTTCTTGCTAGAATTCATAATATGCTCTATATCTAGGGTAGCGATCTTCATGCTTATGTGTTATTTCATACATGTTTCATGATGTTCTTATTACTATGCTAGATTTAACCTGTTAGATCTATAAATGTAATCCCTATTCATATGGATGGATGATGATGATCCATGAGATCTAGGATCTACTTCTAAACCCTAAACTATAAGTAATTATTCCCATGATTAATAATTCTCCCATGATGAATATGACAAATACACTTTGATTTTATCAATGGTATAATCATTATTCTAGGATGTGATCATCTTGTATGATTCTTTATCCTCCCCTTCATTATGCATGATCCCACTTCTTCTCTCTATTCCGATTATGTGAGAACTACGTCGACCTGAGCTTCTTATCACGAGAGGAATGTAGGCAATCTTTGGATCCGGTCTCAATCACTAACACACTACTAACACATTCATCATGATAGAAAGTCCAATCTATCGGGCGATAGGAGTGATAACTTGATATTCTTCTCTTATCATAACTTGACCCCCGAACCCTCTCTGTTAGCTTTTTCTCAATGTTTTAGCTCGATAAAAACAACATGGCAACTCTTAATAAGTTAAATTCCAACTTGAATATCCTAATCCCATAGAAAAGATAAAATAAAGATAAATAAAAGAAAGACTTCCCGTGCGTCGCCCGCATTTTCGGAAAGGGGTATTCACAGTGGCGACTCCGCTGGGGACTAGCTTTGAACATCTTCAAGCATAGAGGGTCAAACTTTCGTGAATATCATGACTATATTCTTACTTGTTCTTTCCCCCTTATACTTTATCTCCTGTACATATCTGCTTCCCTTGTAATTAACTGCGTTAATATCTTAACTGTTTCCTCTTGTACCCTTTTTAACTGTTTTGCATTGCATACATGTAAATACAAAAACTCTCTGTTTTCTCTCTTAAAAATAACTAGTTGTTGTCCGCACACTACCACTAGGTCCATGTCACACTACACACCCTACTGGATACTCCACTGAGTGCACAGATTTTGGTGATCGTGTCGCCTCTATCTTCGTGGCACCCGGGCTATCTAACTCTCTATTGTTCACTTGCGAAGCAGTCGAGGTTAATCCCTTGTTCATCTCTGAAACCATGCACTCACAGAGTCTAGGACACTCCAAAGTTGACCGGTTGGTTTGACTAGCTTTCCTTTATAGACAATTAATGTGTCATTCATACCGTCATCCGTTAAGTCTTTAATGAGTCGAGATCCTTCGAGAGGAAAAAAAAAAGCACAAAAAATGAAATTCCCTACAAGGGTGTGCATATAGTAAGCCGAGTGATACTTTGTACAAGGATCTCAACTCGTTAAAAACTTAACGGAAGTAACATAAACGTTACGTTAAATGCCTTTAAACAAGGGTTAGTCGCTAGGATCCGTTAGGTCGGTAGAAGTCGCTTGCCCTATAGGACCCTCGCCCAAATTGTCCATTTGGGAGGTGCAATACAGGTGAAAAACGAGGGGTCTATAGACGTAGTGATGACCTCCACTGATCCAGGTTTTGTAGATAATAACCCAAAAAGGGGTACCCCTTCCAACCATTAGGACTAATAATACATTGTTTTGTAAATAACAAAATACATTGCATGAGCCTTGTCCCGTCCTAAACCTCTCGTCCGCTACCTCTACAGAGAAGCAAGTTTGGGCTCCGTTCCGGTGGTCGTCTTCAACGGTCAAGCCTTCTGCAAGCTCAGTCTTCAGTTTCTGCATCAACGATGTCTCCATCATCAGAGCCTACTACTCCTAATGTCTCCACTCCGCCAGTCTCCACTTCTACCGATCCAGAAATCACCGCCAGTATCAAGCCTTCGGACATTCTGCCACCCCTCCATGCTTTCTTCACCAACCTCATGCTATAGATCTCTAAGCTTGAGGATAGAATCAAGTCTCTAGAAAGGGTCAACCAAGAGCTCAAATATCATCTTCATACTGAGATGAAGAAGAAATGTGTGGAAACTAGCTTCCACAATGGAGAAGTGATCTTCGTCTAAGATGAAACAGTGCCTGTCACCCATCCTTTCAACGAGGATGCTATCGCTCTCAAGGTACCCAACTACCAAAGGGTCCCTCCTCCTGATTTTGGTACTAAAGCAACCTCCAGCAAGGGTCCATATGAGCCATCACCAGAAATGATGGGTAGTTACTTGTCCTCTACCAAGTTGCCACCGCCTTCACTACCATTGAGTATCGGTGCCGCCATGTCCAGAGTCTTCACTACTTCTCCCGCTGCTCAAGCCTATGGTAGCACAGATTTCTCTAACCACCCTCTAGTGGTTTCCATGGAAGAACAGATCTTGAAGCTATCCGACACGGTCTCCAAGCAAGCCGCTCCGATCGTTAAGACCATCGACCCAAGCAATGTGGGTGCTCTACCTAGAGACTTCAAGATGCTGAAGGTCTCTACATTCCATGGTATTACTTGTCCCAAGACTCGTCTCGACAGTTATGTGCAAGCCATGAGAGCCCGTGACAGCACCAACGAGCAAATGGCCCGAGTCTTCCACACCACTTTGGACGGAATCGCTCTCCATTGGTTCTTGAGTTTGGATCCCTCCGAGCGAGAGACATGGGATCAAATCACCCAAATTTTATGCGAGAAGTACCAGTCAAACCTCGACTGGCATGTCAACCGCACTGATCTAAAGAACACCATGCAGAGGCTCGGCGAGCCTATCTATGACTTCTACAAGAGGTGGAATCACAAGCTAGCGGAAGTTCAATACCCTCCTAAGGCAAAGGAACAAAAGAAAATCTTCTTCAAGTGGTTGTTGCCCGAGCTTAGGGTGGCAATTGGCAATGGATACTTTCCCGATCTGCGGGAAATGGTCAATGTTGGGGTTAGACACGAACCGGAATTACTGGGGTTGTTAAAGAAACTGCCAAAAGTGGAAATACCTCATTCAGCTACAAAGCTCCACCAAATACCGCTCCTAAAGCTAAAGAAGTGCCGGTCAAGTGAGTATGGTCCAAGACAACTCCGCCTTCAATGTCCAAGCAGTTACTAGCAGCTTTCCCTGAAAGGAAGACAACTTCGACGACTTTGGCATGCCCATTAGCAAAGTCTTTGAAGTTTTGATAAAGAAAGGTTTGATCAAGCCTATCGAGAACTTTGAACCATTCAACAAAAAAGTGAATCTTGATGCAACCAAGTTCTGCAAGTACCACAAGTACATTGGCCACACCACCGACGACTGTTTGCAACTCAAATGAGTCATCCAAAAGCTCATAGCCGATGGAAAGATCGAGAAGCCTAAAGGTCCGAACACCATAGCAAACCCACTCCCAAACAATGGAGGCGTGAATATGATTGATGCTGACAAGATAAGTCTCCTAGAAATGAAGGATGCCTTCGTACAACTTTAGATTACCATGGATATGATGTACAACGGTTTATTAGCAATGAAGATGATTCATCCATTTGAATGATACCTCCCTCACTTAGGCAACAATCCAGAAAAAGCATGTGACTACCACCAAGCTACCGGCCATGATATCGAAAATTGCCTCGCTCTGAAGTTGGTCATCCAAGAACTTATACATAGTGGTCAAGTAGAGCACCCTATAGATGCTCTTGTTAGAACTAGAAATGAGGTAGACCTCGCCAATCTGACCGAAATGGCTGTAGCAGATGGTGAGGCACCTGATGTTGACTCAGATTGTTCTTCAGAAATTATTAATGATAGTAATTCTTCTTATTACTCTCTGTCATTAAATGTTTTCTCTCCAAATACGGCATGCTTCTTATCATCCGACAACTTCGTATCCATGATCGAGGACCAAACCAACAATGTTGATCCAAGGACGTTGGTCTCACCAATGGTTGACAAACTAAAGAATTGGTGCACATATGGTGGACCTATAGCAACGACAGACTTCATGATTGAGGAGCTTGGACTGACTACTCCCCCTATAACCTCTCCTATCGAGTCTCCTGTTAGCTCACCAAAGTCGTCTAGGTCGTCTAGGTTCGATGTCTTTACCTATGAATTCGAGTCTTCTTCTATGTCTAACGACCTCACGTCGGAAGACTATAAAATGATCGCTAACACCATCTTTCCTTTTACATTAAACAAAAACCTTGACCTTTCCGAGTATCCTACCATATCCACTCTTATAAATGATAAATTAACTAATCAATCTAATGATATACAAATAGTTAATAACGAGTCATTAAAAGATGCAGACACAAACAAACTAAATGACAAATACATTCGAGAAATCTCAGAGCAGGTTATTAATCAAAAGGAAAATCGAGCCCAAGCTGTCGATGAGGTATTAACATGTGTGAATCTGGGAAGACAAGACAAGCCGAAGTGGATTCAGATTGGGAGCTCCTTTCAAGGCGAAGAGCGAGAAATACTAATTGGGTTACTCAAGGAGTATGTCGACGTATTTGCATGGTCTTACAAAGATATGACAGGGTTGGACAACTCCATCGTAGAGCACATAATTCCGATAGCACCAGACACCAAGTCCGGTAAAACAAAAACTTCGCCGCATCAAGCCAGAATGGTCTCTGCAAGTAAAAGAAGAAATTGAGAAGCTACTCAGAGTGGGTTTCACAAGGGTGATTGAGTATCCGACATGGTTATCAAACATCGTTACAGTAAAGAAAGCTAATAGCAAAGTCAGAGTTTGTGTGGATTTCCGTGATCTGAATAAAGCAAGTCCTAAGGATGATTTCCCGCTTCCAAACATCGACATGTTAGTAGATGCAACGGCTAACTATGAGGTCAAGACATTCGTGGACGGTTTTGCTGGGTACAATAAGATCAAGATGGCCAACGAAGATCAAGAAAAGACTGCTTTCACTACTCCGTGGGGTACGTATTGCTACACCGTAATGCCGTTTGGACTTAGGAATGCTGGGGCTACTTACCAACGTGCTGTGACTGCATTATTTCATGACATGATCCATAAAGAGATCGAGGTCTACATAGACGACATGATTATACACTCCAAAGGTTCCGACGGTCAACACCTAATTGACTTACGGATATTCTTCAACAGATTGAGGGAGCACTCCATGTGCCTGAACCCTGCTAACTGTATGTTCGGGGTTGTCCGAGGAAAAGTATTGGGAAACATGGTCACGGAATGGAATCAAAGCTGACCCAAGAAAGATTCAAGCAATTATGGATATGAAGCCACCTCGTACAGAAACTAAAGTCAAAGAATTCATGGGAAGACTACAATACATCAGTCGCTTCATCAACCAGTTGACTATATTCTGTGAACCATTTTTATGCTAATGAAGAAAGCCGCCAATGTTGAATGGAATCACGATTGCCAAGAAACCATTGAGCAGATTAAGAGGTACCTAGTAAATACCCCAATCCTACATCCGCCACACAAGAAGAAGACGCTATTGCTATACTTAACAGTAACAGACACCGCCGTTGGAGCCATGCTAGTACAAGAAGCCAAGGATTCTCGAATAGAAAACGCCATATACTTTGTCAGTCGAAAGCTACAAGGCATCAAGCTCAACTATTCAGCGTTAGAAAAGACATGTATCAGACTGGTATGGGTAGTCTCCAAGCTCAAGAATACATGGTATCTCACCCCATATGGCTAGTATCAAAGATGGACCCGATCAAGTACATGTTTGATAAACCATCAATATCCATGAGACTCGCCAAGTGGTAGGTATTTCTGGGAGAATTCGACATCACGTATGTTCCAAGAAAGGCAGTGAAAGGGAGAGCTATGGCAGATCAGTTATCAGATTCTCCAAGCACCGAAGAACGAGGACCGGACCCCGAATTTCCAAATGATGGTATTTTTGCAATGGAGCTGCGGACAAGTGGCAGCTATTCTTCGACGGGGCTGCAAACAAAAGAGGCAACTGAGTGGGGCTTCTTCTAGTTAATCCTAAAGACGAACATACTCCAATAGCAATAAATTTGAACTTCATAACCACCAACAATGCTGCTGAATACAAAGCGTGCATAGCAGGTTTAGAAGAGGCCATAGAACGAAATGTAAAAGAGTTGGAAGTATACGGCGATTCAGCTCTGATTATAAACCAGACGGCAAAGAAATGGAAGACTGTGGACCCCTATCTGCAGTTATACCAAGTCTACATGGACGAACTAATCGGACAATTCTGAGAAGTTACATTTCATTATCTCCCACGAGACAGGAATAGATTCGCCGACGCACTTGCCACCCTGGCATCTTTGGTAGAAATCCCCGAAGGGAGGTCAGTCAAGCCTTTCAGAGTTAGCCAAAGGGAGAACCCTGCATATTGTTGTGAGATCCAGACCCAGTCAGGAACAGTCAAAGATCAATGGTATGCGCAGATTTACAAATTCCTTAAGGATGGGGTAGCCTCTTTCGAAGGAGACGTGAAAACCAAAAGCCTACAAGCACTAAAAATATTGTGGGACAGTTTGTACTACTGGATAATACCTTATACTAGAGGCACTATGACGGAATCCTATTGTTATGTGTGGGAAGCAAGAAAGCCTAGAACATCATGGAGGAGGTACACAACGGGTTTTGCGGTCCGCATATGAATGTAAGAATGCTCCGACAAAAAATCACTCGCCTGGGTTATTACTGGATCACCATGGAAACAGACTGCATCCAATGGTCAGAAAATGCCACAAATGTCAAGTATGCTCCAACTTGAACCACATCCCTCCGCACGACCTCTATAGTATGACTACTCCTTGGCCATTCGCAACATGGGGCATCGATATCATCGGTAAGATCCATCCCACAGGAAGCAACGGTCATGAGTTTGTATTGGTGGCAGTAGCTATTTCACCAAATGGGTCGAGGCACAATCTTACAAAGTATTGAATTCTAAGAAGTTAGCACAATTTATCAAAGAAAACATCATGTGTCACTATGGTGTTCCGAATTTGATCATATCAGATAATGGTAGTCACTTCGAAGCAAAACGACCCGTTTACTTGCTGAATTCAGAATAGAAAAGAAGAAATCCTCCCCGTACTATCCACAGACCAACGGAGCAGTCCAAGCAGCTAACAAGACCATTGAACATATCATCAGAAAAATGGCCATAAGAGGAAAGGATTGGCCCGATAAGTTACCCTTGGCACTCTAGGGCTACAGAACGTCAGTACGCACTGCCACCGGAGAAACTCCTTATGCTCTTACTTACGGTATAGAAGCAGTCCTACCTATTGAGTTGGAAATACCGTCGTTAAGGGTGTTACTCGAGAATCAAGTAAATGAAGTAGAATGGCTCCGCAGTCGCTATGACCAATTAGCGACCCTGGACGAAAGGAGGCTCAAAGCTATGGAACACATTAGAGCCTATCAGAGAAGGACCACAGATAGCTTTAACAAGAAGGTAAAACCGGTAGACATTAAAGAAGGAGATTTGGTGCTCAAAGTACGCCTCTCAAACAAGTTCAACCCTTGGGGTAAGTGGGCTCCCACATGGACTTGTCCTTACGTCATACAAAAGATCTTCTCCGGAGGTGCAGTTAGAATGGCAGATTTGGATGGAAATCAGTTCAAGAAACCAGTCAACATCAGCAAACTCCGCCGCTACTACAGTTGAGCACTACGGTCTTTCTCCACAAGCGGAACTCTCCATCAACGGTCTTCTACAACGGCCATCCCCCTTATAGAAAAAAATATTTTTTTTTTTTACTATTATTCTCTTTACTTCCCCCTTCTATCTTCCCTTTCTACAATCAGAAATGAACTACGGTGACCTGAACCCCTTACCCCTACTTGTAAAAGGGGAACGTAGGCAGTCTTCAAAGGTGCGGTCTCAAAGAAAAAATAAAAATCCAAATCTGGTTTGAGCAAATTCAATAAAGAAAACAATCTGTTTATAACTAAAGAGAAATCTTTATTTCCACAAGTCACTACACGTTAACATTTATTTGATGAGTTTAAGCTCGATAGAACTTCCGAATAAATAACCTGCTATGAAATTTAAAGAAACTAAAGCAAACTAAAATCTAAACTATGTGTCTGCAGCGGCTGTGGTTGGATACTCGGAGTCACTCCTCCTCTTCCCCTCCTCTTCCTTCGGCTTCTTGTCTCTTCGTCTGCATCTAGTCCGTCTAGTAGGATCCGCAAATAAAGCCTTCCTCAACTGAGTCACCCCTGTTGGGCCTTCTCTCTTTCTTTTCCCCCAATAGGTGCTAGCGAGCCAACTCGGTCTCCACCTCCCGTCATATATTCTCGTCCTCCCTCAAGCGTCTGCTTGAGACATAAGGGACCACCACTCTATGTCTCAGTCGTCTCAGAGTCTGTCCCATATTACCCAAGGTCGTCTGGTACAAGTCCAAGTATTCTCGAGACAGAAGTATGTCACGTGGTCGCTGTATACAGAGAGCGCTGGGCATGAGAGCATAAGACCAGCACCTCTCCAAGAGCACTGCAACCCCAGCATTCATAGATATTATCCTGGCAGTAACCTAGATACAAGTCTCATCCCAAGAAGAGGGTATAATCTGAGGCATCCCGTACTGACGGCACACCCGTACTACATAGTAGTAAGTAGTCTCATCAAAGGAAGGGACCTGAATCATGCAGAGACCGCTTTGAGCCCACCGCGCTCTGATAACCCCCCAATGAGGTACCATCCATTTAATCTTAGCCGTGCTCATCTGTGCCATATATGTTACCTATGCAGTCTGAGCCATCCCTGCAAATAGCTGCTTTACTCGCCTACTCTAACAAACCCAAGTGATACTGGCCCGACAGGTTCCTCCAAAACTCGCAACCTCTCCTGCAGCCACAAGCTTAATAAACGAGCACTTCCTCTGGTCATCTTTCGAGCTCCCAAGGCTAACTCTCTAATACAATGCAAGGTCTCCCCCAGCAAACAAGGAACAATACTGCGATTGGCCCGAGCCTGGTCTACCATGTCAAGACAACCCATCGTAGCCACTCCTACATAAGGCAGAAATAGAGTGAGGCAAATAGACAAAGGGCCAGACAGTCCTGAGCCGTGTCAGACTCAACCGTGCTATTTATGAACCTGATAGGGAGCCCACAGAGGTCAACATCACCATCCAACAGCAAGTCTCTTACATCTTTTACAGAAACCCGCAGCAATTGGGAAACCCGAAGTTCTGCAGGCACTTGGTACTGCGGCATGGCCACCCTATCTGTCACACTCGCACTACAGAGAGCCACAAAGTCTTCATACGTGGGGGTGATTTCATTATAAGAGAAGTTGAAGACATGATGTTCATTGTCCCAGAACTTAACAGCAGCACGGATCAGATTTTCATCAGACTTAACCCTGAAAAGACCAAAGGCACTTAATCCCGAATATTCTATCAAAGTTGGAACGGGTTGTCTTCGAAAGCTTCCTAACCTAGATCTTCAAATTCTTAATGAAGTATTGTTGTCTCTCCTCAGAAATTGTAGGGTGCCTATCCATCAGAAAGGCGTGAAAGGATTGAAATCTAGAGCAAAAGAAAGAGAAATTTTGTCCGCCTCGTCTCTATGCGAGACTGCTGATTAAATAGGGTAGGGAGTTTAAGTCCTGATCGTATAAGGAGAAATCTATGAAAATCATGTCAGACCAGGGATTAGCCACGCGGCCAGTCCTTCCCCATGGTTGGCCACGCAGCCACATAAGCCATTCCGTACAGATGTGCAAGTCCGTCCCTGTCAAACGCCGCAATGGACCTATCTCAGACGTTTTGAAGGTCCCGAACCATTAAAAAGGGCCGGTAAAGAGGATGGAACTGCCTGATAGTGTATAATCCCCATCTTACCCCTAGGGCTCATGCATGGTACTGAATGTAAAAACATGTAAATAAAATACTATTTAATTACATACCAAAAGAAAATAAAAATATTATATATAAATATGTTTGTCTGGTCCTCTCCTCTCTCTCTCTAACAAAATGCATGAAATAAAAGGACTACATCTAGTTTGAGTCAGAATCCTCGATGTCTACATCATCATCCTCTCCACCCTACTCTGTACGGTGGGACCCACCAGCTCCTGAGCTCCTACTCCGGACAGACCTCAAACTCTCAGCCTCCGTGGGGGACCTCTCTCTACGCTGAGGCAGCACCACATCATCCTGACGATAGGTGCAAGCAGCGGCCAATCTCCAGAACAGCCTCTCAAAAATATTGCCCCGATAGACAGAGCGATATAGGCCTCCCGAGTCACCTGGGACATATAAGCACAAGTTCAGATACAAGTCTAAAAGTGTGTGTGTGCAAGACAGAAATCAAAGGGTAATATACCGTAGCTCCAAGCAGAGGAAGCTGAGCCCCAGTAACCTCATCAGCCTCAGTCGGAGTCAGATTGAAGTCAACCTCGACACCACCCCACTGTATCCGAATACTGTCAGGGAACCGCGGCATGTCCATACCATATCTATCCCCTCTACTCGAGCTAGCCGGATAGGCACCAGCCTGTCTTCTCGCCAACACCTGTGGACTCACCAGCACGTGCTCCATAAACCATGCATAGTCAGCCCCACTCTAGTACAAATGGGCCAGAGTCCTGACCCGGTAGTCACCACTCCTCCTCAGCCTAGACGGATACAGCATGTCCCTCGGAGTCTTACTCGGGGCCCACATCACAGGATGTCTGCTATGCTGCCTCCAGACTCTCTCAGAGCCTGACCGACCCCTGCCAGCACCAGATCTGACCAAGGGAAGGAATGGAAGTCCTCATCCAGTAGACCACTCAACATCAGGTAAAAATCCCCAGATCAGAGTCTTCCTAGCCTTGTCGCGGCCCTCCAACCAGTTGCTCTTTGCCCAGAATCTCATAACCGGGACCTCCTTGACCCCTTGCATGCCAATGGGAGCAATATGGAACAACTCATAGACCTACACCTGTGGAAAAAGGGCAGTATTTCAGTCTATACAGTTCTAACAAAAGACATATATAGAATAAGGAAGCAAGTTAGAGACATACCTCAAAGGCAAACTGAAAGCAATCAAAAGATGAGGTACTAGACATCGAGCAGACATCTAGGGCCTGGTACATCTCTGCCAGCCCAGCTCTGCCCCAAGAAAGTTGACTCACCTGCTCCAGATCAGCCAGAGCACCCAGCAAAGAAAACCTACAAAAAGTCCCAGCACTCGGGAATAGGGTCTGCGACAAGCTGTACCACATGATAGCCCGCACCAGACAGTCAGTGTCGCTGATGCCCTCAACATAATCCCGGATAGCCTCCTCTACCAAGGTCCTCAGATGACCTGCCTCGAAGCCGTTTCCCTTCACACCCCTGCCATGTTGCATCCCAATCAGCTACACCTGACGGAGCGGGTCTGCAGACAAGGACTCATCAAAAGTTAGCTCCATGCATGTGAACATGAGCCCCATAATAGAAGCAAAGTTGGTGGGAGTAACAGTCACCTCTCCCCAACTAAAATGGAAGGTGTGGGTAATGTCCCACCAATACCACCTCAGGACCTCAACCAGACCCATCACCTTCTGGGTCCCCTCTACGGCCTGTACCGCATAAAAAAACGGACCGAAGCCCAGAGCCCGGATCCTTTCCTTCATCGCGCCAGCCGGCGGTAACCTCTGCCACTGCGCTCGTTGATCCACGACATTTCATCCTCTGCAGGTAAACACAGCAAAGGTACGTTACCAACTAGCAAGTAAACACTAATTATATGCTAAGTGTTATAATTAAAGTGTACATACATGCTTTATTTTATCAACATGCGCATATATTTGCCGTCCCAAAAATAATCAACAATCCCAGAAAATTAAATAATCACGAACAATTAATTTAATTTAACGCAGTCTCAAAGTAATACAACAAGTATAAAATAAAAGACATAAAAATACCCAAAAGCAATAAAGCGAGATCGTTACCTCCTCCGTCTCCATTAGTCTCCCTCCAGACCAATGTTCGTCGGTGCCCACGTACAAGTCAAAATGTTGTCCCACCGTGAAATGCCATTCATCGGGACAGAAGTTTCGAGAAGCCATCCTTGCCCGTTGTTGATGCTGCACCGCACCTTCACCTTGTTCAAATTGTGGCCCCGCCCCACTACCTTGCTCAAATTGTGGTCCCGTGCCTTTTCCGTGCCCCGCACCAAAAATGTACTCAAGATCCATCTCAACAATGGCAAAATAAGCTCTCAAAATCTCTCTTTTTCTCTCTTTCCCCATCAAAGAATCAAGAAAAGTGATGAAGATAGCAACAGCCGGCATCTGTTTGTAGGGTCTATCCAACGAAGGGACTAGCTGCGCGGCCAGTGTCTCCAGGCGACGTGGCACGATCTCAGCTCTCCATCTCGCACGCCCATCAGCGATCCTCGTCAACGAATTCCAGCCAATTAGACGGACTGGCCACGTGGCTAGTTATTCCCCCAGGCGCCAGATTTTGCAATTTATCCCCTCAGTTTATTTTTAATCCATAAAATAGCACCCTTAACCAAATTCAACCAGAGTTTAACCAAAACCCAGCCCGGAAGGCCTCCAAGATTTTAAAAACAATTTAATGGGAGGTCGGATCATCCATAAACCCTTCCTGTTGAGAGAATTATAGCTCTAGACAATTGGCGTTACTAAAATTCTGCAAGCTTGAAGATCATTCCTCGCTTGGCACCGTAGTTTATCAAAAAAAATTCTGCGAGCTTGAGGATCATTCCTCGCTTGGCACCGTAGTTTATCAAAAATTCTGCGAGCTTGAGGATCATTCCTCGCTTGGCACTGTAGTTTATCAAAAAATTCTGCGAGCTTGAGGATCATTCCTCGCTTGGCACCGTGGTTTGCCAAAATTCTGCGAGATTGAAGATCAATCCTCGCTTGGCACCATAGTTTATCAAAAAACTCCGCGATCCTGAGGATTATACCTCGCTTGGTACCGTAGTTTGTCAAGAAATTATGGGATTATGTGCGCTCTATAGGAAGTTAGAATACATTCCTAAATCTATTCTCGATTCTTAAAACTTCTTATCGTACCGCGCGTATAGCCTTTATTCTTTTCCCCCCCAATAGAGTCTATCTGCAAGGACTTTATTGCTCAAGATGATTCGGTCTTCATAAAGGGTAATGTCAGTAGGATTGTTATCCCTAGCTGGAGTATGATGTTTCGTTTCTTTTTTCTTTTTCCCCAGTAATATCCGCGACTTTATTGCTTTCAGATATTCATCTATCCCCAGCAAAAGACGATGTATCGTTTCTTTCCCCCCAGTTCTCGAACTACGATTAGCTTGATTCCATTTGGATACATACGTAGCCTGACTTAGGTTCAGCCACTCGACCAACCTGGTCACCTCCCTTCTCACTCCTCTCTCGATTTGTAATCGATTCCTTACTTAAATCGATGACCCTCCATGCCTTACAAGAAACATCGCCGAGGGGCTACTGTTAGTACCCAACCTGAAAATGAGTTATTAAGCATTCTAGAACTCACAGGGACCTCCCAGGTATTTACAAAACGCGCAGGACTTATATTCGGATTTCCCGAAAAGCCCAGATAAGGAGATATTGACAATCTGATCAGATGAGATGCAAAGATAGACGTTATCTAATCATCCTCCAGAGTCCAGATAGATCAGAGCATTGGGAATCAAGCCAACCACTTGGACCGCCCGGGCGGCCAGTCAGGGAAGGGCCCGACGACCATCCTTTCGGGTCAGAAACCCTATAAATAGGTGACCTCAGTTCCTAATTTCGACACACAATTCTCTCCCCAGAGTTCTACAGTCTAAACTGCAGACAAAACTCTCTCTCTCTAAGCCTTTCTAGCAATCCCGAAGGTCCGGTAAATCCGCGCTAGAGTTTCGACTTCGTTCTTGTCTCGATTGGTGAGAATTCTACATGTTTCTTAGTTTAGATATGATTTATGGTAGTTTCATTATGTTTATACATCTATATTCGTATGATTCATAAAGTGTTATTCATGCTCTTGCTAGAATTCATAATATGCTCTATATCTAGGGTAGCGATCTTCATGCTTATGTGTTATTTCATACATGTTTCATGATATTCTTATTACTATGCTAGATTTAACATGTTAGATCTATAAATGTAATCCTTATTCATATGCATAGCCGATGATGATCCACGAGATCTAGGAATACTTCTAAACCCTAAACTATAGGTAATTATTCCCATGATCAATAATTCTCCCATGATGAATATGACGAAAACACATTGATCTTATCAATGGTATAATCATTATTCTAGGGTGTGATCATCTTGTATGATTCTTTCTGTTGGGTTTCGATCAAGCATGCGCAGCGGAATTAAGCATTTAAAATTTTGAAACCCAAAGCCATGGATCCGTTCATATGATTAAACTAACCCTTGATGGCTATCAAATTCTCTGGTCTTTGGTGAGGTTTGAAGACTTGATCACGATCACAAAGCTTGAACACGAACTTTGAAGATGATGATTTTCACCCTCTAGCGGTATCCACACTTCGAACGAATATCAAAGGAGCTTCTTTGATCTTGGTTGCTAGACCAAATTGTGAAACACTTTTTCACAATCAAAAGAACTATATGGAATTTATTTTGTGTATTATTTTGTTCCTCAACCAAGAATGTCTTGGAACAAAATAAACCCTCTCTCAAACTCTTTGAGACTCACAAAATCATTGGCCTTGAGTGCTGGCCGAATTTGGTATTTTATACACAAGTATGACCTATTCCAAATAGGAAACTTGTGTCAAAATCCGTCCAAAATTCGTTTCCTAATCAAATTAGGAATCTGCCACCCGACAGCACTGTGCGGCCGCCCAAAACCATCTGTGCGGTCGCACAACATTCTGAAACAAAACTGGTACAAAACTGAAATAAGTGTGCGGCCGCCCAATCCATTATGTGCGGTCGCCCACTTCTCAGAAAGTCCAGAATTTCCCAAAATTCCAATGTAGTCCTTTTAAATATTCGTTCTATTGTGTGTGACCCTCTAGGATTATACTAAGTTAGCAATGAGCTCAAACGTGATCCCATAAGATATGATTAGGTTCTAGCAAACCGTCATATCTACCCAAATAGTATAACTAGATACAAGTTCGCATTCCTTTAGAATATGTCACAATCCCTTTGTCCACGATGTCATTGAACACAAGTCATGGTCAAACAGTCAACTTGTTTTGTTCAATACTTTCTCGATTCCGAATATGTTGATAATCCAAATGACATTGATCCAATCAATTCATTTGAGTCCGGCCGAACATTTCATCAACATCATTCCTACGAGAGGCCCAAGCTTGACATCTCTCCGAGGAGGGACAAATTCATTTAGCTTATTATTCTTCCCAACGGGAATCCGATTATGCCAATCATACCCTTTATAACTACCGTGTTAAGGTAGCGTTTGAATATGTCAAACACAATGTTCATCAAGTGGAAGACTATAATAACTTCATGTCTAAGGATTCAAATGACATAACTATATGAGATATATGTACGACATAGACCATGACATAAATCTCATAGAGCGGGTCATGTCCAGTACCTTGTTCCAAACAAGTACCCATAAATCTAACATGATCATCTCATGATCATTTAGCCTTTATACTAGTGCTTAATAAGTACTAGGGACGGGGATTATTATAAGTAAACATGAACAACAATAATAATCAAAACATCTCTTTATTGATATGAAATAAATGATAACAATTACAACGTTTATTAAACGTGCCTAGGGCACCACTACCAACAATCTCCCACTTGCCCTAGGCCCAATCTCCCATGTATCTAATACCCATGGACCTAACATGACCATCATGTTTAGCTTGTGGAAGTCCCTTTGTTAGCGGGTCCGCAACATTGTCATCAGTAGGTACTCTGCATATATTTACGTCTCCCCTATCAACGATCTCTCGAATGATATGAAAACGCCTAAGTATGTGTTTGGATTTCTGATGTGCTCTTGGTTCCTTTGCTTGAGCAATAGCACCATTATTATCGCAATAAAGGTCTATTGGATTAGCAATACTAGGAACCACTTCAAGTTCAGTTATGAACTTCTTAATCCAAACAGCTTCCTTTGCAGCATCCGATGCAGCAATATACTCAGCTTCTGTTGTAGAATCAGCGGTTGTACTTTGCTTGGAACTCTTCCAGCTTACAGCTCCACCATTTAACATAAACACAAAACCCGATTGCGATCGGCTATCATCTTTGTCGGTTTGGAAGCTTGCATCTGTGTAAGCATTTACAACGAGATCATCTTCCATTCCTCCATAGACCAAAAACGAGTCTTTAGTTCTTCTTAAGTACTTAAGAATCGCTTTTACAGCTATCCAGTGATTTTCGCCAGGGTCGGATTGGTATCTACTTGTCATGCTCAAAGCATAAGATACATCCGGCCTAGTACAAATCATGGCATACATGATGGACCCAATTGCCGAAGCATATGGAACATCATTCATTTTCTCACGCTCATCTTTTGTCTTAGGACATTGAGTCTTGCTTAGAGAAACTCCATGTAACACGGGCAAGGTGCCTCTCTTAGAATTTTCCATACGGAATCTTCTAATGACCTTGTCAATGTATGTACTTTGGCTTAAACCAAGTAGCCTCCTTGATCTATCTCTATAGATCTTAATGCCAAGAATATATGCGGCTTCACCCATATCTTTCATTGCGAAGCACTTTCCTAACCAAGTCTTTACAGACTGAAGTGTAGGAATGTCGTTTCCAATGAGCAATATATCATCCACGTATAAAATAAGGAATAGCACTATGCTCCCACTAATCTTCTTGTATACACAAGGCTCATCTTCGTTCTTGATGAAACCAAACTCTTTGACCGATTCATCAAAACGGAGATTCCAACTCCTTGAAGCTTGCTTCAATCCATAGATGGATCTTTGCAATTTGCATACCTTAGAATCTTGTTCAAAACCTTCTGGTTGTGTCATATACACATCCTCTTGGAGTTTTCCATTCAGGAAAGCGGTTTTGACGTCCATCTGCCATATTTCATAGTCATGATATGCGGCAATGGCAAGCAAAATTCTTATAGACTTGATCATTGCTACGGGTGAAAAGGTCTCATCATAGTCAATACCATGAACTTGCCTATAACCCTTCGCTACAAGCCTAGCTTTGTAAGTATGCACCTTCCCATCCATGTCAGTCTTCTTCTTGAAGACCCATTTGCATCCTATGGTTTTTACACCTTCGGGCGCATCAATCAAATTCCAAACTTGATTGTCTTGCATGGATTGCAATTCAGATTCCATGGCTCCAAGCCACTTGTCCGAATCAGGAGAAGACATCGCCTCTTGGTAGGTTGATGGTTCATCATTCTCAATGATTTCTACCTCATTACTATCCGTTACGAGAAATCCATATCTCTCGGGCTCGGATCGTAACCTACTAGATATGCGAGATGCTTGTGTATTTTGAACAGGTTCCACAACTCCTTGTGGTTCTTGTTCTTGTTCCACTATTGGTTCAATGTTATTTTCTGGGTCTCGAATTTCTTCAAGATTTATTTTACTCCCACTGATTTCTTTGGAGAGAAACTCTTTCTCTAGAAAGACACCAGTTCGGGCAACAAACACTTTGTTGTCCTCTCGGTTGTAAAAGTAATATCCTTTAGTTTCCTTAGGATATCCCACGAAAATACATTTATCAGATTTGTGTGCTAGTTTGTCAGAGATAAGTCTCTTGACATAAACTTCGCAACCCCAAATCCTCATGAAAGATAAACTAGGTTTCTTTCCACTCCACATCTCATATGGAGTCTTTGGAACCGATTTAGTTGGAACTTGATTTAGTGTGAAAGCAGCGGTTTCTAGGGCGTAACCCCAAAAGGATATTGGAAGATCAACTTGACTCATCATTGATCGAACCATGTCTAACAAAGTCCGATTTCTCCTTTCAGACACACCATTCCATTGTGGTGTTCCGGGCGGAGTTAATTGTGAAACTATTCCACAATTCTTTAGATGATCGTCAAATTCTTGACTTAAGTATTCACCACCTCGATCTGATCGAAGTGCCTTTATACTTTTGCCAAGTTGTTTTTCTACTTCATTTTGAAATATTCTAAATATCTCAAATGCTTCACTTTTATGTTTCATTAGGTAAACATACCCAAATCTACTATAATCATCAGTGAAGGTTATGAAGTATTGAAATCCTCCCCTAGCATTGCTACTTAATGGTCCGCATACATCGGAATGTATCAACCCCAATAAGTCGCTTGCCCTTTCACCCAACTTGGTAAAAGGTGTCTTAGTCATTTTTCCAAGAAGACACGACTCACAAGTATCATATGACTCTAAGTCACATGAACCCAAAAGTCCGTCCCCATGGAGTTTTGAGATACGCTTCTCATTAATATGACCAAGACGGCAATGCCACATATAAGTATGATTTACATCATTAGGTTTAGATTTCTTATTTACATGATAGACATTATTTTCATTCTTGACATCCAAGATATAAAGGCCATTAAATGAATTAGCAATACCATAAAGCACATCATTTAAATAAATAGAAAATTTCTTATTCTCAATAAGAAACTTAAAACCTTCATTATCCAAACAAGAAATTGAAATAATATTTCTGCTTAAATCCGGAACATAATAACAATTGTTCAAAACAAGAATTAATCCGGAAGGTAAAGTGACTTCATAAGTCCCTACGGCTAATGCAGCAACTCTTGCTCCATTCCCCACGCGTAGATCTACTTCACCTTCTTTAAGCAGTCTCCTATTCTTTAGTCCCTGCACATTTAGACAAATGTGAGAACCACATCCGGTATCCAATACCCAAGAATCAGTGGTAGAAAGGAGAATATCTATCATATAGATACCTGAAGTCGACGCAGCCTTGCTGCTCTTCTTCTTCTTTTGCTCTTCCAAGAAAGCCTTGCAATTACGTTTCCAATGACCAATTTCTTGACAATGGAAACAGATTGCATCCTTTTGTGAATCGGGTTTTGCCTCAGAAGCCTTGGCAACCTTTGCCTTGCTTATCTTGGGTTTGACAACTTTTGCCTTACCCTTGCCTTTGGCACCAGACTTCTTCCCATCATGAACCAAGAGCACGGGAGAACCTTTCTCCACAATTTTCATCTCTGCAGTTTTGAGCATCCCATGCAACTCAGAGAGATTCTTATCCATTCCATGCATGTTATAATTCATTACAAACTGATTATAACTTTTAGGCAATGAATTAAGAATGAGATCCGTGGCTAGCTCCAATGGGATTGGATAGCCAAGTTTCTCAAGGTGCTCTACATAACCTTTCATTTTAAGAAAGTGAGGACTCACTTGTTGCCCTTCATTCATTTTACTAGTAGTGAATGCAACAATGGTCTTGTACCTCTCTTGCCTAGCTTGCTCTTGAAACATGGTTCTCAACTCCATGCCTATCTCATAGGCTTCCAAATGTTCCAAACTTTGTTGGAGTTTTGAACACATAGCAGCAAGCATGAGACAACTTACATCTCTAGAATCATTACGATGTTTCTTGTAATTGTCTCTTTCTACCCTAGGGGCAGTAGGCGGTGGTTCAGCGGGGAGAGGCCCATCGAGAATGTACAACTTATCTTCTTGCCTAAGAACGATTCTTATGCTACGGATCCAATCCATAAAGTTGGTACCATTCTCTTCGAGCTTATCCTTCTCAAGGATCGATCGCAACGACATTGATTGAGTGTTATTAGTCATTATCTACAAATATGCAAAAATTTCCAAAATTTAATAAGTGCCGGTTTTCATTAAAGAGATAAATAATGTATTTTTCAAACAAAATACTCCCACTAAATTATATTACCTTCATATACATCCAATGTATAATATAATTCAAATGGGTTAAGATCCAACTTTAATTTAATTTCAAGTCCGCTAAGGCGGATTACACAAAATCAAATTAATTAGGTAGACAACTCTTGTCAATCATATCTCATATGACTCTCAGTTCCTTTTATGAGATTCTTTAAGAAATCAAATTTCAAAAAGCATGTTAAACCTCATCTTTGCCTAGGCCCAAAACTGTTTTGACGCCCAATTAAGTCTAACCATTTTAAACGCACAGTTAATGTGTCCCGCTAGGGCGTGCCCACACTATCTATCTTGCTCATACATAAACAAATTTAATGCACCTCGCTAGGGCGAATCTACATTAAAATCACTCATGTACTAACAAGTGTTTTAATCATGGCATGGCAATAAATGACTTAAAACTTTCTTTGAAGGTTCATCACATATAGCATATAACACATTTATGAGCACATAATATAAACATGTTACACATCAAGTTTAGCCACTAAATTAATCTTCATTAATTTAAGCATGATATTTATGTGTCATTAGTTTCTCTATAATTATGAGGATGAGACTATTTCAACTTCGGTTATTATTTCCAAATCAAGACAACAAGAAGTGCGGTCGAACTAAGCCATTAGGCAACCACAATCCCGCACTATTTCAAGAAACCAAGAAAGTAGTCCATGTGGCCGAAACTAAGCAATAGATGGTCTCGATGAACGTTGGCCAATTGCATTCACAATTCCACATGGATCTCCAAACTTTGAATCAAGAACTTTGTTTCTCAATTTTAGCAATTATGAACTCTTCATAATTCTAACTTCGTTTCATCTTTGAAACTTTGATTGCGATCAAGTTTGGGAAACACAATCTCGATGAACGCAGATTAGCCATCCAAACCTTGAACCAATCTTAGAATCACAAGACTGAAACAAATAGGAAAATCAAACCCCAAGATCCACACACAAACCAACTACCCAAAACCCATTCCAGATCAGCAAGTCTGGACTGGTTCTGTTACTGGTTTTGTTGAACCTCTCGAAAATTCCAAATTCTGATTTTTAACCAAAAATCAGACAATCTGATCCTTATGTGCGGCCGCCCAAAACTCACTATGCGGTCGCCCAAACATGTGCGGTCGCCCAAGTGATTTTGTGCGGTCGCCCAAGATGATCAGAATGTACAGAATTTTGAAGTTCGAAAATTTTGTCTCAAAATCGTTTTTTCCCCGATTATTAAAACTTTGATCCAATCAAAAATTAATAATCAACAATTCTGAATCCACCATAATTTATTTATTGCGATTTAATCGTGCGATTAAAGTTGCAAAACAATAAACCACATAAAATCACATAACACATAAACATCACATATTCCAATATTCATATCATGCAAGGCACATAAACAATTTATATACACATAACATGATCTAGGTATTGAAATAATCAACATGAACGGGGCTCTGATACCACTGTTGGGTTTCGATCAAGCATGCGCAGCGGAATTAAGCATTTAAAATTTTGAAACCCAAAGCCATGGATCCGTTCATATGATTAAATCAAATACAACATAAGAATAAAGGAATAAACTAACCCTTGATGGCTATCAAATTCTCTTGGTCTTTGGTGGAGGTTTGAAGACTTGATCACGATCACAAAGCTTGAACACGAACTTTGAAGATGATGATTTTCACCCTCTAGCGGTATCCACACTTCGAACGAATATCAAAGGAGCTTCTTTGATCTTGGTTGCTAGACCAAATTGTGAAACACTTTTTCACAATCAAAAGAACTATATGGAATTTATTTTGTGTATTATTTTGTTCCTCAACCAAGAATGTCTTGGAACAAAATAAACCCTCTCTCAAACTCTTTGAGACTCACAAAATCATTGGCCTTGAGTGCTGGCCGAATTTGGTCTTTTATACACAAGTATGACCTATTCCAAATAGGAAACTTGTGTCAAAATCCGTCCAAAATTCGTTTCCTAATCAAATTAGGAATCTGCCACCCGACAGCACTGTGCGGCCGCCCAAAACCATCTGTGCGGTCGCACAACATTCTGAAACAAAACTGGTACAAAACTGAAATAAGTGTGCGGCCGCCCAATCCATTATGTGCGGTCGCCCACTTCTCAGAAAGTCCAGAATTTCCAAAATTCCAATGTAGTCCTTTTAAAGATTCATTCTATTGTGTGTGACCCTCTAGGATTATACTAAGTTAGCAATGAGCTCAAACGTGATCCCATAAGATATGATTAGGTTCTAGCAAACCGTCATATCTACCCAAATAGTATAACTAGATACAAGTTCGCATTCCTTTAGAATATGTCACAATCCCTTTGTCCACGATGTCATTGAACACAAGTCATGGTCAAACAGTCAACTTGTTTTGTTCAATACTTTCTCGATTCCGAATATGTTGATAATCCAAATGACATTGATCCAATCAATTCATTTGAGTCCGGCCGAACATTTCATCAACATCATTCCTACGAGAGTCCCAAGCTTGACATCTCTCCGAGGAGGGACAAATTCATTTAGCTTATTATTCTTCCCAACGGGAATCCGATTATGCCAATCATACCCTTTATAACTACCGTGTTAAGGTAGCGTTTGAATATGTCAAACACAATGTTCATCAAGTGGAAGACTATAATAACTTCATGTCTAAGGATTCAAATGACATAACTAATATGAGATATATGTACGACATAGACCATGACATAAATCTCATAGAGCGGGTCATGTCCAGTACCTTGTTCCAAACAAGTACCCATAAATCTAACATGATCATCTCATGATCATTTAGCCTTTATACTAGTGCTTAATAAGTACTAGGGACGGGGATTATTATAAGTAAACATGAACAACAATAATAATCAAAACATCTCTTTATTGATATGAAATAAATGATAACAATTACAACGTTTATTAAACGTGCCTAGGGCACCACTACCAACACTTTCTCCTCCCCCTTCATTATGCATGATCCCGCTTCTTCTCTCTATTCCGATTATGTGCGAACTACGTCGACCTGAGCTTCTCATCACGAGAGGAACGTAGGCAATCTTCTGATCCGGTCTCAATCACTAACACACTACTAACACATTCATCATGATAGAAAGTCCGATCTATCGGGTGATAGGAGTGATAACTTGATATTCTTCTCTTGTTGTAACTTGACCCCCCGAACCCTCTCTGTTAGCTTTTTCTCAATGTTTTAGCTCGATAAAAACAATTCACCGACTCTTAATAAGTTAAATGCCAACTTAAATATCCTAATCCCATAGAAAAGATAAAATAAAGATAAATAAAAGAAATACTTCCCGTGTGTCGCCAGCATTTTCGGAAAGGGGTATTCACAACTCCCCATCCCCATAGGGAAAGAAAATTTGTAACTCTCGCCTTAGAGTCAGATACCGCTACCGATGAGCTCACCCAAGAGGACTTGGATACCATCCCGGAACATGTATTACCCTACTTTCTTAATGAAAACATAGATCTTTCCGAGTATCCTGAGATTGCTAGCGTCATAAATGATGAATTAACTAATAACTCTAACGAATTAGATAATAATGAGTCATATGATGAGATAAATCAAGAAAATGAGCAAATATTAAAATAAATTAATAAGCAAGTAGGTCATCATGGCGGAAATGGTCCTATTGATGCCGAAGAAATGCAAACAGTTAATCTTTGGATGGACGATGATCCGAAAGAGACTGAGATTGGCAGTTTCTTCAAGGGGGAAGACTGACAAGCCCTCATAGCGCTTCTCCGAGAATTCGTAGACTTGTTCGCTTGGTCCTACAAAGATGTGCCAGGGCTATCTAATTCGATTGTCATGCATAAGATACCGCTGCTTCCCGATTCGAAGCCAGTCAAGCAGAAACTCCGCATAATCAAGCCAGAATGGTCGTTGCAAGTCAAGAAAGAGATAGAGAAGCTCCTAAGTGTCGGGTTCATCAAAGTGATAGAGTATCCAACCTGGTTGGCTAATACTATGCAGGTTTCCAAAGCAAATGGAAAGGTTCGTGTCTGCGTAGATTTCCGCGACCTCAACAGAGTATCTCCAAAATATGATTTTCCTCTCCCTAACATAGACATGCTCGTTGAAAGTACCGCAAAATATGAAGTCCGTTGACAGGTTCGCAAGGTACAACCAGATCCTCATGGCAGAGGAAGACCAGTACAAGACAGCATTTACCACACCTTGGGGGACGTTCTGTTATATAGTCATGCCATTTGGACTCAAAATTGCCGGAGCCACGTACCAGAGAGCTGTAACTGCGCTGTTCCACGACATGTTACATAAAGAGATGGAAGTTTACACTCTAAAGGCTCCGATGGGCAGCACTTCATCGACCTCAAAAAGTTCTTCGAACGACTGAGACACCACAAGATGAGGCTTAATTCGGCAAAGTGCATATTTGGGGTAGTGAAAGGAAAAGTCCTTGGGTACATAGTCACCGAGCATGGTATAGAAGCAGAAACTGCTAAAATCAAAGCCATCATTGACATTCCTCCACCTAAGATGCAAAAAGAATTCAAGGGATCATGGTCCGCCTTCAGTACATTAGTCATTTCATTAATCAGCTCACGACAATAAGCGAGCCCATTTTCAAACTCCTCAAGAAGAATGCATCCCTAGAATGGACCAAAGAGTGCCAAGAGGCCTTCGAAAAAGTCAAAGAATACTTGATCAATCCTCCAGTGTTGGTCCCACCACATAAAGAGAAACCGTTGACCTTGTACCTCACAGTCAATGATACTGCATTAGGGGCTATGCTAGCACAAGAGCAACCTGATTCGAAGAAAGAGAATGCCATATACTTTGTCAGCCGTCGCTTTCAAGGGGCTAAATTGAACTACTCTACATTAGAAAAGTCGTGTGTTGCACTGGTATGGGTAGCTAAGAGACTAAAGCCGTACATGAAAGCGTTTCCTGTACAACTGATTGCCCGAATGGACCCAATGAAATACATCTTCGAGAAGTCACATGTCTCCTCTAGAATAGCCAAGTGGTACTTTATGCTCGCGGGGTATGATATCACTTACATCACATAGAAATCCATGAGAAGAAGAGTCTTTGCTGATCATTTAGCCGAATTTCCATGTGATGAGGCAAAGGGGGAAGACCAGCGATTCCCTGACGAGGACATCATGGCAATAGCATAAAATAAGTGGCAATTATTTTTCAATGGCGCAGTCAATAAATGAGGATATGGCATTGGCATGTTACTAGTAGACCCCACAGATTTCTACACTCCACTCGCAATTCGCCTTGATTTTGAGGCTACTAGCAACATTGCCGAGTACGAAGCTTGAATAGTGGGGCTTGAAGAAGCCTTAGAAAGAATTGTGACCGATCTAGAGGTGTACCGAGATTCACAACTTATTGTTGGTAGTGGTGCCCTAGGCACGTTTAATAAACGTTGTAATTGTTATCATTTATTTCATATCAATAAAGAGATGTTTTGATTATTATTATTGTTCATGTTTACTTATAATAATACCCGTCCCTAGTACTTGTTAAGCACTAGTATAAAGACTAAATGATCATGGGATGATCATGTTAGATTTATGGGTACTTGTTTGGAACAAGGTACTGGACATGACCCGCTGTATGAGATTTATGTCATGGTCTATGTCGTACATATATCTCATATTAGTTATGTCATTTGAATCCTTAGACATGAAGTTATTATAGTCTTCCACTTGATGAACATTGTGTTTGACATATTCAAACGCTACCTTAACACGGTAGTTATAAAGGGTATGATTGGCATGATCGGATTCCCGTTGGGAAGAATAATGAGCTAAATGGATTTTTCCCTCCACGGAGAGATGTCAAGCTTGGCCCCTCGAAGGAATGATGTTGATGAAATGTTCGGCCGGACTCAAATGGATTGATTGGATCAATAGCATTTGAATTATCAACATATTCGGAATCGAGAAAGTATTGAACAAAAACAAGTTGACTGTTTGACCATGACTTGTGTTCAATGACATCGTGGACAAAGGGATTATGACATATTCTAAAGGAATGCGAACTTGTATCTAGTTATACTATTTGGGTAGGTATGACGGTTTGCTAGAACCTAATCATATCTTATGGGATCATGTTTGAGCCCATTGCCAACTTAGTATGATCTTAGAGGGTCACACACAATAGAACGAATCTTAAATAAGAAGGACTATATTGGAATTTAGGGTCGAAGGACCTCAAGGGAATTTCTTGAAATATCCTGGGCCTCCTGGTCAACCAAGCGGGCGCTTGGGTTGAACCAGGCGGGCGCCTGAATAAGCCGAAAAGGCCTTGACCTTCTGCCCAAATGAGCGGGCGCCTGGTGGTACCAGGCGGGCGCCCGGTATGCCGATTGGAAATTTCCTAATTTGATTAGGAATGGTTTTTGGCACAAAATTCCTATTTGGAATAGGTCTTAATTGTGTATAAAAGCACCAATTCGGCCAGACCATATTTACAAGTGCTTTTGTGAGTCTCAAAGAGTTTGAGAGAAATTTTATTTTGTTCTAAGATATCATTGATTGAGGAACAAAATAATTCACAAATAAATTCCATATAGTTCTTTATTGTATTGTGAAAGTGTGTTTCATAATATTTGGTCTAGCAACCAAGATCAAAGAACCTCATTTGATATTCGTTCGAAGTGTGGATACCGCTAGAGGGTGAAAATCATCATCTTCAAAGTTCGTGTTCAAGCTTTGTGATCGTGATCAAGTCTTCAAGTTTCTCCACCAAAGATCAAGAGAAAATTCATAGCCATCAAGGGTTAGTTATTCATCTATTCATCTTGTTGTATTTGATTTAATCATATGAACGGATCCATGGCTTTGGGTTTTCTTAAAATTTTAATTGCTATATTCCGCTGCGCATGTTACTTGGAAACCCAACAGTGGTATCAGAGCCCCGTTCATGTTGATTAATTCAATACTTGGATCATGTTAAGTGTATATAAATTGTTTATGTGCCAAGCATGATATGAATATTGGATTATATGATGTTTATGTGTTTTGTGATTTTATGTGGTTTATTGTTTTTCCAACTTTAATCGCACGATTCAATCGCAATA
Organism: Campanula takesimana; assembly: GCA_026119855.1. Taxonomy (NCBI): domain Eukaryota; kingdom Viridiplantae; phylum Streptophyta; class Magnoliopsida; order Asterales; family Campanulaceae; genus Campanula; species Campanula takesimana. The sequence goes on from JAOWBW010000117.1 coordinate 850,971, forward strand.
AAAATTATGGTGGATTCTGAATTATTTCGATTATTGATTTTTGATTGGATCAAAGTTTTAATAATCAAGGAAAAAATAATTTTAAGACAAAATTTTCGAACTTTAAAATTCTATACTACTCTGGCCATTCAAGCGGGCGCCTGGTCCTTTGCAGGCGGGCGCTCGGTGGTCAAGATTTGTTCTGATTTTGGTTAAAATCTGAATATAGAATTTTCGATAAATTCGACAAAAACCAGTAACAGAACCAGTCCAGACTTGTTGATCTGGAATGGGTTTTGCGTAGTTGGTTTGTGTGTGGATTTTGGGGTTTGATTTTCCTATTTGTTTAGTCTTGTGATTCCTAGATTGGTTCAAGTTTTGGATGGCTAATCTGCGTTCATCGAGATTGTGTTTCCCAAAATTGATCGCAATCAAAGTTTCAAAGATAAAACGAAGTTAGAATTATGAAGAGTTCATAATTGCTAAAATGAGAAACAAAGTTCTTGATTCAATGATTGGAGATCCATGTGGAATTGTGAATGCAATTGGCCTACGTTCATCGAGACCATCTATTGCTTAGTTTCGGCCACATGGACTACTTTCTTGGTTTCTTGAATTAGTGCGGGATTGTGGTTGCCTAATGGCTTAGTTCGACCGCACTTCTTGTTGTCTTGATTTGGAGATAATAACCAAAGTTGAAATAGTCTCATCCTCATAATTATAGAGAAACTAATGACACATAAATATCATGCTTAAATTAATGGAGATTAATTTAGTGGCTAAACTTGATGTGTAACATGTTTATATTATGTGCTCATAAATGTGTTATATGCTATTTGTGATGAACCTTCAAAGAAAGTTTTAAGTCTTTTATTGCCATGCCATGATTAAAACACTTGTTAGTACATGAGTGATTTTAATGTAGATGAGGTATTAACATGTGTGAATCTGGGAAGACAAGACAAGCCGAAGTGGATTCAGATTGGGAGCTCCTTTCAAGGCGAAGAGCGAGAAATACTGATTGGGTTACTCAAGGAGTATATCGACGTATTTGCATGGTCTTACAAAGATATGACAGGGTTGGACAACTCCATCGTAGAGCACATAATTCCGATAGCACCAGACACCAAGCCGGTAAAACAAAAACTTCGCCGCATCAAGCCAGAATGGTCTCTGCAAGTAAAAGAAGAAATTGAGAAGCTACTCAGAGTGGGTTTCACAAGGGTGATTGAGTATCCGACATGGTTATCAAACATCGTTACAGTAAAGAAAGCTAATGGCAAAGTCAGAGTTTGTGTGGATTTCCGTGATCTGAATAAAGCAAGTCCTAAGGATGATTTCCCGCTTCCAAACATCGACATGTTAGTAGATGCAACGGCTAACTATGAGGTCAAGACGTTCGTGGACGGTTTTGCTGGGTACAATCAGATCAAGATGGCCAAAGAAGATCAAGAAAAGACTGCTTTCACTACTCCGTGGGGTACGTATTGCTACACCGTAATGCCGTTTGGACTTAGGAATGCTGGGAGCACTCCATGTGCCTGAACCCTGCTAACTGTATGTTCGGGGTTGTCCGAGGAAAAGTATTGGGAAACATGGTCACGGAATGCGGAATCAAAGATGACCCAAGAAAGATTCAAGCAATTATGGATATGAAGCCACCTCGTACAGAAACTGAAGTCAAAGAATTCATGGGAAGACTACAATACATCAGTCGCTTCATCAACCAGTTGACTATATTCTGTGAACCAATTTTTATGCTAATGAAGAAAGCCGCCAATGTTGAATGGAATCACGATTGCCAAGAAACCATTGAGCAGATTAAGAGGTACCTAGTAAATACCCCAATCCTACATCCGCCACACAAGAAGAAGACGCTATTGCTATACTTAACAGTAACAGACACCGCCGTTGGAGCCATGCTAGCACAAGAAGCCAAGGATTCTCGAATAGAAAACGCCATATACTTTGTCAGTCGAAAGCTACAAGGCATCAAGCTCAACTATTCAGCGTTAGAAAAGACATGTATCAGACTGGTATGGGTAGTCTCCAAGCTCAAGAAATACATGGTATCTCACCCCATATGGCTAGTATCAAAGATGGACCCGATCAAGTACATGTTTGATAAACCATCAATATCCATGAGACTCGCCAAGTGGTAGGTATTTCTGGGAGAATTCGACATCACGTATGTTCCAAGAAAGGTAGTGAAAGGGAGAGCTATGGCAGATCAGTTATCAGATTCTCCAAGCACCGAAGAACGAGGACCGGACCCCGAATTTCCAAATGATGGTATTTTTGCAATGGAAGCTGCGGACAAGTGGCAGCTATTCTTCGACGGGGCTGCAAACAAAAGAGGCAACTGAGTGGGGCTTCTTCTAGTTAATCCTAAAGACGAACATACTCCAATAGCAATAAATTTGAACTTCATAACCACCAACAATGCTGCTGAATACAAAGCGTGCATAGCAGGTTTAGAAGAGGCCATAGAACGAAATGTAAAAGAGTTGGAAGTATACGGCGATTCAGCTCTGATTATAAACCAGACGGCAAAGAAATGGAAGACTGTGGACCCCTATCTGCAGTTATACCAGGTCTACATGGACGAACTAATCGGACAATTCTGAGAAGTTACATTTCATTATCTCCCACGAGACAGGAATAGATTCGCCGACGCACTTGCCACCCTGGCATCTTTGGTAGAAATCCCCGAAGGGAGGTCAGTCAAGCCTTTCAGAGTTAGCCAAAGGGAGAACCCTGCATATTGTTGTGAGATCCAGACCCAGTCAGGAACAGTCAAAGATCAATGGTATGCGCAGATTTACAAATTCCTTAAGGATGGGGTAGCCTCTTTCGAAGGAGACGTGAAAACCAAAAGCCTACAAGCACTAAAAATATTGGTGGGACAGTTTGTACTACTGGATAATACCTTATACTAGAGGCACTATGACGGAATCCTATTGTTATGTGTGGGAAGCAAGAAAGCCTAGAACATCATGGAGGAGGTACACAACGGGTTGTGCGGTCCGCATATGAATGTAAGAATGCTCCGACAAAAAATCACTCGCCTGGGTTATTACTGGATCACCATGGAAACAGACTGCATCCAATGGTCAGAAAATGCCACAAATGTCAAGTATGCTCCAACTTGAACCACATCCCTCCGCACGACCTCTATAGTATGACTACTCCTTGGCCATTCGCAACATGGGGCATCGATATCATCGGTAAGATCCATCCCACAGGAAGCAACGGTCATGAGTTTGTATTGGTGGCAGTAGCTATTTCACCAAATGGGTCGAGGCACAATCTTACAAAGTATTGAATTCTAAGAAGTTAGCACAATTTATCAAAGAAAACATCATGTGTCACTATGGTGTTCCGAATTTGATCATATCAGATAATGGTAGTCACTTCGAAGCAGAAACGACCCGTTTACTTGCTGAATTCAGAATAGAAAAGAAGAAATCCTCCCCGTACTATCCACAGACCAACGGAGCAGTCCAAGCAGCTAACAAGACCATCGAACATATCATCAGAAAAATGGCCATAAGAGGAAAGGATTGGCCCGATAAGTTACCCTTGGCACTCTGGGGCTACAGAACGTCAGTACGCACCGCCACCGGAGAAACTCCTTATGCTCTTACTTACGGTATAGAAGCAGTCCTACCTATTGAGTTGGAAATACCGTCGTTAAGGGTGTTACTCGAGAATCAAGTAAATGAAGTAGAATGGCTCCGCAGTCGCTATGACCAATTAGCGACCCTGGACGAATGGAGGCTCAAAGCTATGGAACACATTAGAGCCTATCAGAGAAGGACCACAGATAGCTTTAACAAGAAGGTAAAACCGGTAGACATTAAAGAAGGAGATTTGGTGCTCAAAGTACGCCTCTCAAACAAGTTCAACCCTTGGGGTAAGTGGGCTCCCACATGGACTTGTCCTTACGTCGTACAAAAGATCTTCTCCGGAGGTGCAGTTAGAATGGCAGATTTGGATGGAAATCAGTTCAAGAAACCAGTCAACATCAGCAAACTCCGCCGCTACTACAGTTGAGCACTACGGTCTTTCTCCACAAGCGGAACTCTCCATCAACGGTCTTCTACAACGGCCATCCCCCTTATAAAAAATTTTTTTTTTTTTTTTTTTTTTTCCTATTATTCTCTTTACTTCCCCCTTCTATCTTCCCTTTCTACAATCAGAAATGAACTACGGTAACCTGAACCCCTTACCCCTACTGTAAAAGGGGAACGTAGGCAGTCTTCAAAGGTGCGGTCTCAAAGAAAAATAAAAATCCAAATCTGGTTTGAGCAAATTCAATAAAGAAAACAATCTGTTTATAACTAAAGAGAAATCTTTATTTCCACAAGTCACTACACGTTAACATTTATTTGATGAGTTTAAGCTCGATAGAACTTCCGAATAAATAACCTGCTATGAAATTTAAAGAAACTAAAGCAAACTAAAATCTAAACTATGTGTCTGCAGCGGCTGTGGTTGGATACTCGGAGTCACTCCTCCTCTTCCCCCTCCTCTTCCTTCGGCTTCTTGTCTCTTCGTCCGCATCTAGTCCGTCTAGTAGGATCCGCAAATAAAGCCTTCCTCAACTGAGTCACCCCTGTTGGGCCTTCTCTCTTTCTTTTCCCCCAATAGGTGCTAGCGAGCCAACTCGGTCTCCACCTCCCGTCATATATTCTCGTCCTCCCTCAAGCGTCTGCTTGAGACATAAGGGACCACCACCCTATGTCTCAGTCGTCTCAGAGTCTGTCCCATATTACCCAAGGTCGTCTGGTACAAGTCCAAGTATTCTCGAGACAGAAGTATGTCACGTGGTCGCTGTATACAGAGAGCGCTGGGCATGAGAGCATAAGACCAGCACCTCTCCAAGAGCACTGCAACCCCAGCATTCATAGATATTATCCTGGAAGTAACCTAGATACAAGTCTCATCCCAAGAAGAGGGTATAATCTGAGGCATCCCGTACTGACGGCACACCCGTACTACATAGTAGTAAGTAGTCTCATCAAAGGAAGGGACCCGAATCATGCAGAGACCGCTTTGAGCCCACCGCGCTCTGATAACCCCCCAATGAGGTACCATCCATTTAATCTTAGCCGTGCTCATCTGTGCCATATATGTTACCTATGCAGTCTGAGCCATCCCTGCAAATAGCTGCTTTACTCGCCTACTCTAACAAACCCAAAGTGATACTGGCCCGACAGGTTCCTCCAAAACTTGCAACCTCTCCTGCACCCACAAGCTTAATAAACGAGCACTTCCTCTGGTCATCTTTCGAGCTCCCAAGGCTAACTCTCTAATACAATGCAAGGTCTCCCCCAGCAAACAAGGAACAATACTGCGATTGGCCCGAGCCTGGTCTACCCTGTCAAGACAACCCATCGTAGCCACTCCTACATAAGGCAGAAATAGTAGTGAGGCAAATAGACAAAGGGCCAGACAGTCCATAGCCGTGTCAGACTCAACCGTGCTATTTATGAACCTGATAGGGAGCCCACAGAGGTCAACATCACCATCCAACAGCAAGTCTCTTACATCTTTGACAGAAACCCGCAGCAATTGGGAAACCCGAAGTTCTGCAGGCACTTGGTGCTGCGGCATGGCCACCCTATCTGTCACACTCGCACTACAGAGAGCCACAAAGTCTTCATACGTGGGGGTGATTTCATTATAAGAGAAGTTGAAGACATGATGTTCATTGTCCCAGAACTTAACAGCAGCACGGATCAGATTTTCATCAGACTTAACCCTGAGCAAAGACCAAAGGCACTTAATCCCGAATATTCTATAAAAGTTGGAATGGGTTGTCTTCGAAAGCTTCCTAACCTAGATCTTCAAATTCTTAATGAAGTATTGTTGTCTCTCCTCAGAAATTGTAGGGTGCCTATCCATCAGAAAGGCGTGAAAGGATTGAAATCTAGAGCAAAAGAAAGAGAAATTTCTGTCTGCCTCGTCTCTATGCGAGACTGCTGATTAAATAGGGTAGGGAGTTTAAGTCCTGATCGTATAAGGAGAAATCTGATGAAAATCATGTCAGACCAGGGATTAGCCACGCGGCCAGTCCTTCCCCATGGTTGGCCACGCAGCCACATAAGCCATTCCGTACAGATGTGCAAGTCCGTCCCTGTCAAACGCCGCAATGGACCCATCTCAGACGTTTTGAAGGTCCTGAACCATTAAAAAGGGCCGGTAAAGAGGATGGAACTGCCTGATAGTGTATAATCCCCATCTTACCCCTAGGGCTCATGCATGGTACTGAATGTAAAAACATGTAAATAAAATACTATTTAATTACATACCAAAAGAAAATAAAAATATTATATATAAATATGTTTGTCTGGTCCTCTCCTCTCTCTCTCTAACAAAATGCAGGAAAGAAAAGGACTACATCTAGTTTGAGTCAGAATCCTCGATGTCCACATCATCATCCTCTCCACCCTACTCTGTACGGTGGGACCCACCAGCTCCTGAGCTCCTACTCCGGACAGACCTCAAACTCTCAGCCTCCGTGGGGGACCTCTCTCTACGCTGAGGCAGCACCACATCATCCTGACGATAGGTGCAAGCAGCGGCCAATCTCCAGAACAGCCTCTCAAAAATATTGCCCCGATAGACAGAGCGGATATAGGCCTCCCGAGTCACCTGGGACATATAAGCACAAGTTCAGATACAAGTCTAAAAGTGTGTGTGTGCAAGACAGAAATCAAAGGGTAATATACCGTAGCTCCAAGCAGAGGAAGCTAAGCCCCAGTAACCTCATCAGCCTCAGTCGGAGTCAGATTGAAGTCAACCTCGACACCACCCCACTGTATCCGAATACTGTCAGGGAACCGCGGCATGTCCATACCATATCTATCCCCTCTACTCGAGCTAGCCGGATAGGCACCAGCCTGTCTTCTCGCCAACACCTGTGGACTCACCAGCACGTGCTCCATAAACCATGCATAGTCAGCCCCACTCTAGTACAAATGGGCCAGAGTCCTGACCCGGTAGTCACCACTCCTCCTCAGCCTAGACGGATACAGCATGTCCCTCGGAGTCTTACTCGGGGCCCACATCACAGGATGTCTGCTATGCTGCCTCCAGACTCTCTCAGAGCCTGACCGACCCCTGCCAGCACCAGATCTGACCAAGGGAAGGAATGGAAGTCCTCATCCAGTAGACCACTCAACATCGAGGTAAAAATCCCCAGATCAAGAGTCTTCCTAGCCTTGCCGCGGCCCTCCAACCAGTTGCTCTTTGCCCAGAACCTCATAACTGGGACCTCCTCGACCCCTTGCACGCCAATGGGAGCAATATGGAACAACTCATAGACCCACACCTGTGGAAAAAGGGCAGTATTTCAGTCTATACAGTTCTAACAAAAGACATATATAGAATAAGGAAGCAAGTTAGAGACATACCTCAAAGGCAAACTGAAAGCAATCAAAAGATGAGGTACTAGACATCGAGCAGACATCTAGGGCCCGGTACATCTCTGCCAGCCCAGCTCTGCCCCAAGAAAGTTGACTCACCTGCTCCAGATCAGCCAGAGCACCCAGCAAAGAAAACCTACAAAAAGTCCCAGCACTCGGGAATATGGTCTGCGACAAGCTGTACCACATGATAGCCCGCACCAGACAGTCAGTGTCGCTGATGCCCTCAACATAATCCCGGATAGCCTCCTCTACCAAGGTCCTCAGATGACCTGCCTCGAAGCCGTTTCCCTTCACACCCCTGCCATGTTGCATCCCAATCAGCTACACCTGACGGAGCGGGTCCGCAAACAAGGACTCATCAAAAGTTAGCTCCACGCCTGTGAACATGAGCCCCATAATAGAAGCAAAGTTGGTGGGAGTAACAGTCACCTCTCCCCAACTAAAATGGAAGGTGTGGGTAGTGTCCCACCAATACCACCTCAGGACCTCAACCAGACCCATCACCTTCTGGGTCCCCTCTACGGCCTGTACCGCATAAAAAACGGACCGAAGCCCAGAGCCCGGATCCTTTCCTTCACCGCGCCAGCCGGCGGTAACCTCTGCCACAGCTCTGCCACTGCCCTCGTTGACCCACGACATTTCATCCTCTGCAGGTAAACACAGCAAAGGTACGTTACCAACTAGCAAGTAAACACTAATTATATGCTAAGTGTTATAATTAAAGTGTACATACATGCTTTATTTTATCAACATGCGCATATATTTGCCGTCCCAAAAATAATCAACAATCCCAGAAAATTAAATAATCACGAACAATTAATTTAATTTAACGCAGTCTCAAAGTAATACAACATGTATAAAATAAAAGACATAAAAATACCCAAAAGCAATAAAGCGAGATCGTTACCTCCTCCGTCTCCATTAGTCTCCCTCCAGACCAATGTTCGTCGGTGCCCACGTACAAGTCAAAATGTTGTCCCACCGTGAAATGCCATTCATCGGGACAGAAGTTTCGAGAAGCCATCCTTGCCCGTTGTTGATGCTGCACCGCACCTTCACCTTGTTCAAATTGTGGCCCCGCCCCACTACCTTGCTCAAATTGTGGTCCCGTGCCTTTTCCGTGCCCCGCACCAAAAATGTACTCAAGATCCATCTCAACAATGGCAAAATAAGCTCTCAAAATCTCTCTTTTTCTCTCTTTCCCCATCAAAGAATCAAGAAAAGTGATGAAGATAGCAACAGCCGGCATCTGTTTGTAGGGTCTATCCAACGAAGGGACTAGCTGCGCGGCCAGTGTCTCCAGGCGACGTGGCACGATCTCAGCTCTCCATCTCGCACGCCCATCAGCGATCCTCGTCAACGAATTCCAGCCAATTAGACGGACTGGCCACGTGGCTAGTTATTCCCCCAGGCGCCAGATTTTGCAATTTAGCCCCTCAGTTTATTTTTAATCCATAAAATAGCACCCTTAACCAAATTCAACCAGAGTTTAACCAAAACCCAGCCCGGAAGGCCTCCAAGATTTTAAAAACAATTTAATGGGAGGTCGGATCATCCATAAACCCTTCATGTTGAGAGAATTATAGCTCTAGACAATTGGCGTTACTAAAATTCTGCAAGCTTGAAGATCATTCCTCGCTTGGCACCGTAGTTTATCAAAAAAAATTCTGCGAGCTTGAGGATCATTCCTCGCTTGGCACCGTAGTTTATCAAAAAATTCTGCGAGCTTGAGGATCATTCCTCGCTTGGCACTGTAGTTTATCAAAAAATTCTGCGAGCTTGAGGATCATTCCTCGCTTGGCACCGTGGTTTGCCAAAATTCTGCGAGATTGAAGATCAATCCTCGCTTGGCACCATAGTTTATCAAAAAACTCCGCGATCCTGAGGATTATACCTCGCTTGGTACCGTAGTTTGTCAAGAAATTGTGGGATTATGTGCGCTCTATAGGAAGTTAGAATACATTCCTAAATCTATTCTCGATTCTTAAAACTTCTTATCGTACCGCGCGTATAGCCTTTATTATTTTCCCCAATAGAGTCTATCTGCAAGGACTTTATTGCTCAAGATGATTCGGTCTTCATAAAGGGTAATGTCAGTAGGATTGTTATCCCTAGCTGGAGTATGATGTTTCGTTTCTTTTTTCTTTTTCCCCAGTAATATCCGCGACTTTATTGCTTTCAGATATTCATCTATCCCCAGCAAAAGACGATGTATCGTTTCTTTCCCCCCAGTTCTCGAACTACGATTAGCTTGATTCCATTTGGATACATACGTAGCCTGACTTAGGTTCAGCCACTCGACCAACCTGGTCACCTCCCTTCTCACTCCTCTCTCGATTTGTAATCGATTCCTTACTTAAATCGATGACCCTCCATGCCTTACAAGAAACATCGCCGAGGGCTACTGTTAGTACCCAACCTGAAAATGAGTTATTAAGCATTCTAGAACTCACAGGACCTCCCAGGTATTTACAAACGCGCAGGACTTATATTCGGATTTCCCGAAAAGCCCAGATAAGGAGATATTGACAATCTGATCAGATGAGATGCAAAGATAGACGTTATCTAATCATCCTCCAGAGTCCAGATAGATCAGAGCATTGGGAATCGAGCCAACCACTTGGACCGCCCGGGGCGGCCAGTCAGGGAAGGGCCCGACGACCAGTCCTTCCGGGTCAGAAACCCTATAAATAGGTGACCTCAGTTCCTAATTTCGACACACAATTCTCTCCCCAAAGTTCTACAGTCTAAACTGCAGACAAAACTCTCTCTCTCTAAGCCTTTCTAGCAATCCCGAAGGTCCGGTAAATCCGCGCTAGAGTTTCGACTTCGTTCTTGTCATGATTGGTGAGAATTCTACATGTTTCTTAGTTTAGATATGATTTATGGTAGTTTCATTATGTTTATACATCTATATTCATATGATTCATAAAGTGTTATTCATGCTCTTGCTAGAATTCAAAATATGCTCTATATCTAGGGTAGCGATCTTCATGCTTATGTGTTATTTCATACATGTTTCATGATATTCTTATTACTATGCTAGATTTAACATGTTAGATCTATAAATGTAATCCTTATTCATATGCATAGCCGATGATGATCCACGAGATCTAGGAATACTTCTAAACCCTAAACTATAGGTAATTATTCCCATGATCAATAATTCTCCCATGATGAATATGACGAATACACATTGATCTTATCAATGGTATAATCATTATTCTAGGGTGTGATCATCTTGTATGATTCTTTCTCCTCCCCCTTCATTATGCATGATCCCGCTTCTTCTCTCTATTCCGATTATGTGCGAACTACGTCGACCTGAGCTTCTCATCACGAGAGGAACGTAGGCAATCTTCGGATCCGGTCTCAATCACTAACACACTACTAACACATTCATCATGATAGAAAGTCCGATCTATCGGGTGATAGGAGTGATAACTTGATATTCTTCTCTTGTCGTAACTTGACCCCCCGAACCCTCTCTGTTAGCTTTTTCTCAATGTTTTAGCTCGATAAAAACAATTTGCCGACTCTTAATAAGTTAAATGCCAACTTAAATATCCTAATCCCATAGAAAAGATAAAATAAAGATAAATAAAAGAAATACTTCCCGTGTGTCGCCAGCATTTTCGGAAAGGGGTATTCACAACTCCCCATCCCCATAGGGAAAGAAAATTTGTAACTCTCGCCTTAGAGTCAGATACCGCTACCGATGAGCTCACCCAAGAGGACTTGGATACCATCCCGGAACATGTATTCCCCTACTTTCTTAATGAAAACATAGATCTTTCCGAGTATCCTGAGATTGCTAGCGTCATAAATGATGAATTAACTAATAACTCTAACGAATTAGATAATAATGAGTCATATGATGAGATAAATCAAGAAAATGATCAAATATTAAAATAAATTAATAAGCAAGTAGGTCATCATGGCGGAAATGGTCCTATTGATGCCGAAGAAATGCAAACAGTTAATCTTTGGATGGACGATGATCCGAAAGAGACTAAGATTGGCAGTTTCTTCAAGGAGGAAGACTGACAAGCCCTCATAGCGCTTCTCCGAGAATTCGTAGACTTGTTCGCTTGGTCCTACAAAGATGTGCCAGGGCTATCTAATTCGATTGTCATGCATAAGATACCGCTGCTTCCCGATTCGAAGCCAGTCAAGCAGAAACTCCGCATAATCAAGCCAGAATGGTCGTTGCAAGTCAAGAAAGAGATAGAGAAGCTCCTAAGTGTCGGGTTCATCAAAGTGATAGAGTATCCAACCTGGTTGGCTAATACTATGCAGGTTTCCAAAGCAAATGGAAAGGTTCGTGTCTGCGTAGATTTCCGCGACCTCAACAGAGTATCTCCAAAATATGATTTTCCTCTCCCTAACATAGACATGCTCGTTGAAAGTACCGCAAAATATGAAGTCCGTTGACAGGTTCGCAAGGTACAACCAGATCCTCATGGCAGAGGAAGACCAGTACAAGATAGCATTTACCACACCTTGGGGGACGTTCTGTTATATAGTCATGCCATTTGGACTCAAAATTGCCGGAGCCACGTACCAGAGAGCTGTAACTGCGCTGTTCCACGACATGTTACATTAAGAGATGGAAGTTTACACTCTAAAGGCTCCGATGGGCAGCACTTCATCGACCTCAAAAAGTTCTTCGAACGACTGAGACACCACAAGATGAGGCTTAATTCGGCAAAGTGCATATTTGGGTAGTGAAAGGAAAAGTCCTTGGGTACATAGTCACCGAGCATGGTATAGAAGCAGAAACTGCTAAAATCAAAGCCATCATTGACATTCCTCCACCTAAGATGCAAAAAGAATTCAAGGGATCATGGTCCGCCTTCAGTACATTAGTCATTTCATTAATCAGCTCACGACAATGAGCGAGCCCATTTTCAAACTCCTCAAGAAGAATGCATCCCTAGAATGGACCAAAGAGTGCCAAGAGGCCTTCGAAAAGTCAAAGAATACTTGATCAATCCTCCAGTGTTGGTCCCACCACATAAAGAGAAACCGTTGACCTTGTACCTCACAGTCAATGATACTGCATTAGGGGCTATGCTAGCACAAGAGCAACCTGATTCGAAGAAAGAGAATGCCATATACTTTGTCAGCCGTCGCTTTCAAGGGGCTAAATTGAACTACTCTACATTAGAAAAGTCGTGTGTTGCACTGGTATGGGTAGCTAAGAGACTAAAGCCGTACATGAAAGCGTTTCCTGTACAACTGATTGCCCGAATGGACCCAATGAAATACATCTTCGAGAAGTCACATGTCTCTTCTAGAATAGCCAAGTGGTACTTTATGCTCGCGGGGTATGATATCACTTACATCACATAGAAATCCATGAGAAGGAGAGTCTTTGCTGATCATTTAGCCGAATTTCCATGTGATGAGGCAAAGGGGAAGACCAGCGATTCCCTGACGAGGACATCATGGCAATAGCATAAAATAAGTGGCAATTATTTTTCAATGGCGCAGTCAATAAATGAGGATATGGCATTGGCATGTTACTAGTAGACCCCACAGATTTCTACACTCCACTCGCATTCGCCTTGATTTTGAGGCTACTAACAACATTGCCGAGTACGAAGCTTGAATAGTGGGGCTTGAAGAAGCCTTAGAAAGAATTGTGACCGATCTAGAGGTGTACCGAGATTCACAACTTATTGTTGGTAGTGGTGCCCTAGGCACGTTTAATAAACGTTGTAATTGTTATCATTTATTTCATATCAATAAAGAGATGTTTTGATTATTATTATTGTTCATGTTTACTTATAATAATACCCATCCCTAGTACTTGTTAAGCACTAGTATAAAGACTAAATGATCATGGGATGATCATGTTAGATTTATGGGTACTTGTTTGGAACAAGGTACTGGACATGACCGCTGTATGAGATTTATGTCATGGTCTATGTCGTACATATATCTCATATTAGTTATGTCATTTGAATCCTTAGACATGAAGTTATTATAGTCTTCCACTTGATGAACATTGTGTTTGACATATTCAAACGCTACCTTAACACGGTAGTTATAAAGGGTATGGTTGGCATGATCGGATTCCCGTTGGGAAGAATAATGAGCTAAATGGATTTTTCCCTCCACGGAGAGATGTCAAGCTTGGGCCCCTCGAAGGAATGATGTTGATGAAATGTTCGGCCGGACTCAAATGGATTGATTGGATCAATAGCATTTGAATTATCAACATATTCGGAATCGAGAAAGTATTGAACAAAAACAAGTTGACTGTTTGACCATGACTTGTGTTCAATGACATCGTGGACAAAGGGATTATGACATATTCTAAAGGAATGCGAACTTGTATCTAGTTATACTATTTGGGTAGGTATGACGGTTTGCTAGAACCTAATCATATCTTATGGGATCATGTTTGAGCCCATTGCCAACTTAGTATGATCCTAGAGGGTCACACACAATAGAACGAATCTTAAATAAGAAGGACTATATTGGAATTTAGGGTCGAAAGACCTCAAGGGAATTTCTGGAAATATCCTGGGCCTCCTGGTCAACCAAGCGGGCGCCTGAATAAGCCGCCCAAATGAGCGGGCGCCTGGGTGGTACCAGGCGGGCGCCCGGTATGCCGATTGGAAATTTCCTAATTTGATTAGGAATCGTTTTTGGCACAAAATTCCTATTTGGAATAGGTCTTAATTGTGTATAAAAGCACCAATTCGGCCAGACCATATTTACAAGTGATTTTGTGAGTCTCAAAGAGTTTGAGAGAAATTTTATTTTGTTCTAAGATATCATTGATTGAGGAACAAAATAATTCACAAATAAATTCCATATAGTTCTTTATTGTATTGTGAAAGTGTGTTTCATAATATTTGGTCTAGCAACCAAGATCAAAGAACCTCATTTGATATTCGTTCGAAGTGTGGATACCGCTAGAGGGTGAAAATCATCATCTTCAAAGTTCGTATTCAAGCTTTGTGATCGTGATCAAGTCTTCAAGTTTCTCCACCAAAGATCAAGAGAAAATTCATAGCCATCAAGGGTTAGTTATTCCTCTATTCATCTTGTTGTATTTGATTTAATCATATGAACGGATCCATGGCTTTGGGTTTTCTTAAAATTTTAATTGCTATATTCCGCTGCGCATGTTACTTGGAAACCCAACAGTGGTATCAGAGCCCCGTTCATGTTGATTAATTCAATACTTGGATCATGTTAAGTGTATATAAATTGTTTATGTGCCAAGCATGATATGAATATTGGATTATATGATGTTTATGTGTTTTGTGATTTTATGTGGTTTATTGTTTTTCCAACTTTAATCGCACGATTCAATCGCAATAAAAATTATGGTGGATTCTGAATTATTTCGATTATTGATTTTTGATTGGATCAAAGTTTTAATAATCAAGGAAAAATAATTTTAAGACAAAATTTTCGAACTTTAAAATTCTATACTACTCTGGCCATTCAAGCGGGCGCCTGGTCCTTTGCAGGCGGGCGCTCGGTGGTCAAGATTTGTTCTGATTTTGGTTAAAATCTGAATATGGAATTTTCGATAAATTCGACAAAAACCAGTAACAGAACCAGTCCAGACTTGTTGATCTGGAATGGGTTTTGGGTAGTTGGTTTGTGTGTGGATTTTGGGGTTTGATTTTCCTATTTGTTTTAGTCTTGTGATTCCTAGATTGGTTCAAGTTTTGGATGGCTAATCTGCGTTCATCAAGATTGTGTTTCCCAAAATTGATCGCAATCAAAGTTTCAAAGATAAAACGAAGTTAGAATTATGAAGAGTTCATAATTGCTAAAATTGAGAAACAAAGTTCTTGATTCAATGATTGGAGATCCATGTGGAATTGTGAATACAATTGGCCTACGTTCATCGAGACCATCTATTGCTTAGTTTCGGCCACATGGACTACTTTCTTGGTTTCTTGAATTAGTGCGGGATTGTGGTTGCCTAATGGCTTAGTTCGACCGCACTTCTTGTTGTCTTGATTTGGAGATAATAACCAAAGTTGAAATAGTCTCATCCTCATAATTATAGAGAAACTAATGACACATAAATATCATGCTTAAATTAATGGAGATTAATTTAGTGGCTAAACTTGATGTGTAACATGTTTATATTATGTGCTCATAAATGTGTTATATGCTATTTGTGATGAACCTTCAAAGAAAGTTTTAAGTCTTTTATTGCCATGCCATGATTAAAACACTTGTTAGTACATGAGTGATTTTAATGTAGATTCGCCCTAGAGAGATGCATTAAATTTGTTTATGTATGAGCAAGATAGATAGTGTGGGCAAGCCCTAGCGGGACACATTAACTGTGCGTTTAAAATGGTTAGACTTAATTGGGCGTCAAAACAGTTTTGGGCCTAGGCAAAGATGAGGTTTAACATGCTTTTTGGAATTTGATTTCTTAAAGAATCTCATAAAAGGAACTAAGAGTCATATGAGATATGATTGACAAGAGTTGTCTACCTAATTAATTTGATTTTGTGTAATCCGCCTTAGCGGACTTGAAATTAAATTAAACTTGGATCTTAACCCATTTAAATTATATTATACATTGGATGTATATGAAGGTTATATAATTTAGTGGGAGTATTTTGTTTAAAAAATACATTATTTATCTCTTTAATGAAAATCGGTACTTATTAAATTTTGGAAATTTTTGCATATTTGTAGATAATGACTAATAACACTCAATCAATGTCGTTGCGATCGATCCTTGAGAAGGATAAGCTCGAAGAGAATGGTACAAACTTTATGGATTGGATCCGTAGCATAAGAATTGTTCTTAGGCAAGAAGATAAGTTGTACATTCTCGATGGGCCTCTCCCCGCTGAACCACCGCCTACTGCCCCTAGGGTAGAAAGAGACAATTACAAGAAACATCGTAATGATTCTAGAGATGTAAGTTGTCTCATGCTTGCTGCTATGTGTTCAAAACTCCAACAAAGTTTGGAACATTTGGAAGCCTATGAGATAGGCGTGGAGTTGAGAACCATGTTTCAAGAGCAAGCTAGGCAAGAGAGGTACAAGACCATTGTTGCATTCACTACTAGTAAAATGAATGAAGGGCAACAAGTGAGTCCTCACTTTCTTAAAATGAAAGGTTATGTAGAGCACCTTGAGAAACTTGGCTATCCAATCCCATTGGAGCTAGCCACGGATCTCACTCTTAATTCATTGCCTAAAAGTTATAATCAGTTTGTAATGAATTATAACATGCATGGAATGGATAAGAATCTCTCTGAGTTGCATGGGATGCTCAAAACTGCAGAGATGAAAATTGTGGAGAAAGGTTCTCCCGTGCTCTTGGTTCATGATGGGAAGAAGCCTGGTGCCAAAGGCAAGGGTAAGGCAAAAGTTGTCAAACCCAAGATAAGCAAGGCAAAGGTTGCCAAGGCTTCTGAGGAAAAACCCGATTCACAAAAGGATGCAATATGTTTCCATTGTCAAGAAATTGGTCATTGGAAACGTAATTACAAGGCTTTCTTGGAAGAGCAAAAGAAGAAGAAGAGAAGCAAGGCTGCGTAGACTTTAGGTATCTATATGATAGATATTCTCCTTTCTACCACTGATTCTTGGGTATTGGATACCGGATGTGGTTCTCACATTTGTCTAAATGTGCAGGGACTAAAGAATAGGAGACTGCTTAAAGAAGGTGAAGTAGATCTACGTGTGGGAAATGGAGCAAGAGTTGCTGCATTAGCCGTAGGGACTTATGAAGTCACTTTACCTTCCGGATTAATTCTTGTTTTGAACAATTGTTATTATGTTCCGGATTTAAGCAGAAATATTATTTCAATTTCTTGTTTGGATAATGAAGGTTTTAAGTTTCTTATTGAGAATAAGAAATTTTCTATTTATTTAAATGATGTGCTTTATGGTATTGCTAATTCATTTAATGGCCTTTATATCTTGGATGTCAAGAATGAAAATAATGTCTATCATGTAAATAAGAAATCTAAACCTAATGATGTAAATCATACTTATTTGTGGCATTGCCGTCTTGGTCATATTAATGAGAAGCGTATCTCAAAACTCCATGGGGACGGACTTTTGGGTTCATGTGACTTAGAGTCATATGATACTTGTGAGTCGTGTCTTCTTAGAAAAATGACTAAGACACCTTTTACCAAGTTAGGTGAAAGGGCAAGCAACTTATTGGGGTTGATACATTCCGATGTATGCGGACCATTAAGTAGCAATGCTAGGGGAGGATTTCAATACTTCATAACCTTCACTGATGATTATAGTAGATTTGGGTATGTTTACCTAATGAAACATAAAAGTGAAGCATTTGAGATATTTAGAATATTTCAAAATGAAGTAGAAAAACAACTTTGCAAAAGTATTAAGGCACTTCGATCAGATCGTGGTGGAGAATACTTGAGTCAAGAATTTGATGATCATCTAAAGAATTGTGGAATAGTTTCACAATTGAATCCGCCCGGAACACCACAATGGAATGGTGTGTCTGAGAGGAGAAATCGGACTTTGTTAGACATGGTTCGATCAATGATGAGTCAAGTTGATCTTCCAATATCCTTTTGGGGTTACGCCCTAGAAACCGCTGCTTTCACACTAAATCAAGTTCCAACTAAATCGGTTCCAAAGACTCCATATGAGATGTGGAGTGGAAAGAAACCTAATTTATCTTTCATGAGGATTTGGGGTTGCGAAGTTTATGTCAAGAGACTTATCTCTGACAAACTAGCACACAAATCTGATAAATATATTTTCGTGGGATATCCTAAGGAAACTAAAGGATATTACTTTTACAACCGAGAGGACAATAAAGTGTTTGTTGCCCGAACTGGTGTCTTTCTAGAGAAAGAGTTTCTCTCCAAAGAAATCAGTGGGAGTAAAATAAATCTTGAAGAAATTTGAGACCCAGAAAATAACATTGAACCAATAGTGGAACAAGAACAAGAACCACAAAGAGTTGTGGAACCTGTTCAAAATACACAAGCATCTCGCAGATCTAGTAGGTTACGATCCTAGCCCGAGAGATATGGATTTCTCGTAACGGATAGTAATGAGGTAGAAATCATTGAGAATGATGAACCATCAACCTACCAAGAGGCGATGTCTTCTCCTGATTCGGACAAATGGCTTGGAGCCATGGAATCCGAATTGCAATCCATGCAAGACAATCAAGTTTGGAATTTGATTGATGCGCCCGAAGGTGTAAAAACCATAGGATGCAAATGGGTCTTCAAGAAGAAGACTGACATGGATGGGAAGGTGCATACTTACAAAGCTAGGCTTGTAGCGAAGGGTTATAGGCAAGTTCATGGTATTGACTATGATGAGACCTTTTCACCCGTAGCAATGATCAAGTCTATAAGAATTTTGCTTGCCATTTCCGCATATCATGAGTATGAGATATGGCAGATGGACGTCAAAACCGCTTTCCTGAATGGAAAAATCCAAGAGGATGTGTATATGACACAACCAGAAGGTTTTGAACAAGATTCTAAGGTATGCAAATTGCAGAGATCCATCTATGGATTGAAGCAAGCTTCTAGGAGTTGGAATCTCAGTTTTGATGAATCGGTCAAAGATTTTGGTTTCATCAAGAACGAAGATGAGCCTTGTGTATACAAGAAGATTAGTGGGAGCATAGTGCTATTCCTTATTTTATACGTGGATGACATATTACTCATTGGAAACGACATTCCTACACTTCAGTCTGTGAAGACTTGGTTAAGAAAGTGCTTTGCAATGAAAGATATGGGTGAAGCCGCATATATTCTTGGCATTAAGATCTATAGAGATAGATCAAGGAGGCTACTTGGTTTAAGCCAAAGTACATACATTGACAAGGTCATTAGAAGATTCCGTATGGAAAATTCTAAGAGAGGCACCTTGCCCGTGTTACATGAAGTTTCTCTAAGCAAGACTCAATGTCCTAAGACAAACGATGAGCGTGAGAAAATGAATGATGTTCCATATGCTTCGGCAATTGGGTCCATCATGTATGCCATGATTTGTACTAGGCCGGATGTATCTTATGCTTTGAGCATGACAAGTAGATATCAATCCGACCTTGGCGAAAATCACTGTATAGCTGTAAAAGCGATTCTTAAGTACTTGAGAAGAACTAAAGACTCGTTTTTAGTCTATGGAGGAATGGAAGATGATCTCGTTGTAAATGCTTACACGGATGCAAGCTTCCAAACCGACAAAGATGATAGCCGATCGCAATCGGGTTTTGTGTTTATGTTAAATGGTGGAGCTGTAAGCTGGAAGAGTTCCAAGCAAAGTACAACCGCTGATTCTACAACAGAAGCTGAGTATATTGCTGCATCAGATGCTGCAAAGGAAGCTATTTGGATTAAGAAGTTCATAACTGAACTTGAAGTGGTTCCTAGTATTGCTAATCCAATAGACCTTTATTGCGATAATAATGGTGCTATTGCTCAAGCAAAGGAACCGAGAGCACATCAGAAATCCAAACACATACTTAGGCGTTTTCATATCATTCGAGAGATCGTTGATAGGGGAGACGTAAATATATGCAGAGTACCTACTGATGACAATGTTGCGGACCCGCTAACAAAGGGACTTCCACAAGCTAAACATGATGGTCATGTTAGGTCCATGGGTATTAGATACATGGGAGATTGGGCCTAGGGCAAGTGGGAGATTGTTGGTAGTGGTGCCCTAGGCACGTTAATAAACGTTGTAATTGTTATCAATTATTTCATATCAATAAAGAGATGTTTTGATTATTATTGTTGTTCATGTTTACTTATAATAATCCCCGTCCCTAGTACTTGTTAAGCACTAGTATAAAGACTAAATGATCATGGGATGATCATGTTAGATTTATGGGTACTTGTTTGGAACAAGGTACTGGACATAACCCGCTGTATGAGATTTATGTCATGGTCTATGTCGTACATATATCTCATATTAGTTATGTCATTTGAATCCTTAGACATGAAGTTATTATAGTCTTCCACTTGATGAACATTGTGTTTGACATATTCAAACGCTACCTTAACACGGTAGTTATAAAGGGTATGATTGGCATGATCGGATTCCCGTTGGGAAGAATAATGAGCTAAATGGATTTGTCCCTCTACGGAGAGATGTCAAGCTTGGGCCCCTCGAAGGAATGATGTTGATGAAATGTTCGACCGGACTCAAATGGAATGATTGGATCAATAGCATTTGAATTATCAACATATTCGGAATCGAGAAAGTATTGAACAAAAACAAGTTGACTGTTTGACCATGACTTGTGTTCAATGACATCGTGGACAAAGGGATTATAACATATTCTAAAGGAATGCGAACTTGTATCTAGTTATACTATTTGGGTAGGTATGACGGTTTGCTAGAACCTAATCATATCTTATGGGATCATGTTTGAGCCCATTGCCAACTTAGTATGATCCTAGAGGGTCACACACAATAGAACGAATCTTAAATAAGAAGGACTATATTGGAATTTAGGGTCGAAGGACCTCAAGGGAATTTCTGGAAATATCCTGGGCCTCCTGGTCAACCAAGCGGGCGCTTGGGTTGAACCAGGCAGGCGCCTGAATAAGCCGAAAAGGCCTTGACCTTCAGCCCAAATGAGCGGGCGCCTAGGTGGTACCAGGCGGGCGCCCGGTATGCCGATTGGAAATTTCCTAATTTGATTAGGAATGGTTTTTGGCACAAAATTCCTATTTGGAATAGGTCTTAATTGTGTATAAAAGCACCAATTCGGCCAGACCATATTTACAAGTGCTTTTGTGAGTCTCAAAGAGTTTGAGAGAAATTTTATTTTGTTCTAAGATATCATTGATTGAGGAACAAAATAATTCACAAATAAATTCCATATAGTTCTTTATTGTATTGTGAAAGTGTGTTTCATAATATTTGGTCTAGCAACCAAGATCAAAGAAGCTCCTTTGATATTCGTTCGAAGTGTGGATACCGCTAGAGGGTGAAAATCATCATCTTCAAAGTTCGTGTTCAAGCTTTGTGATCGTGATCAAGTCTTCAAGTTTCTCCACCAAAGATCAAGAGATGTTTTGATTATTATTGTTCGTGTTCATATCAATAAAGAGATGTTTTGATTATTATTGTTGTTCATGTTTACTTATAATAATCCCCGTCCCTAGTACTTGTTAAGCACTAGTATAAAGACTAAATGATCATGGGATGATCATGTTAGATTTATGGGTACTTGTTTGGAACAAGGTACTGGACATGACCCGCTGTATGAGATTTATGTCATGGTCTATGTCGTACATATATCTCATATTAGTTATGTCATTTGAATCCTTAGACATGAAGTTATTATAGTCTTCCACTTGATGAACATTGTGTTTGACATATTCAAACGCTACCTTAACACGGTAGTTATAAAGGGTATGATTGGCATGATCGGATTCCCGTTGGGAAGAATAATGAGCTAAATGGATTTGTCCCTCCACGGAGAGATGTCAAGCTTGGGCCCCTCGAAGGAATGATGTTGATGAAATGTTCGACCGGACTCAAATGGATTGATTGGATCAATAGCATTTGAATTATCAACATATTCGGAATCGAGAAAGTATTGAACAAAAACAAGTTGACTGTTTGACCATGACTTGTGTTCAATGACATCGTGGACAAAGGGATTATAACATATTCTAAAGGAATGCGAACTTGTATCTAGTTATACTATTTGGGTAGGTATGACGGTTTGCTAGAACCTAATCATATCTTATGGGATCATGTTTGAGCCCATTGCCAACTTAGTATGATCCTAGAGGGTCACACACAATAGAACGAATCTTAAATAAGAAGGACTATATTGGAATTTAGGGTCGAAGGACCTCAAGGGAATTTCTGGAAATATCCTGGGCCTCCTGGTCAACCAAGCGGGCGCTTGGGTTGAACCAGGCAGGCGCCTGAATAAGCCGAAAAGGCCTTGACCTTCAGCCCAAATGAGCGGGCGCCTAGGTGGTACCAGGCGGGCGCCCGGTATGCCGATTGGAAATTTCCTAATTTGATTAGGAATGGTTTTTGGCACAAAATTCCTATTTGGAATAGGTCTTAATTGTGTATAAAAGCACCAATTCGGCCAGACCATATTTACAAGTGCTTTTGTGAGTCTCAAAGAGTTTGAGAGAAATTTTATTTTGTTCTAAGATATCATTGATTGAGGAACAAAATAATTCACAAATAAATTCCATATAGTTCTTTATTGTATTGTGAAAGTGTGTTTCATAATATTTGGTCTAGCAACCAAGATCAAAGAAGCTCCTTTGATATTCGTTCGAAGTGTGGATACCGCTAGAGGGTGAAAATCATCATCTTCAAAGTTCGTGTTCAAGCTTTGTGATCGTGATCAAGTCTTCAAGTTTCTCCACCAAAGATCAAGAGATGTTTTGATTATTATTGTTCGTGTTCATATCAATAAAGAGATGTTTTGATTATTATTGTTGTTCATGTTTACTTATAATAATCCCCGTCCCTAGTACTTGTTAAGCACTAGTATAAAGACTAAATGATCATGGGATGATCATGTTAGATTTATGGGTACTTGTTTGGAACAAGGTACTGGACATGACCCGCTGTATGAGATTTATGTCATGGTCTATGTCGTACATATATCTCATATTAGTTATGTCATTTGAATCCTTAGACATGAAGTTATTATAGTCTTCCACTTGATGAACATTGTGTTTGACATATTCAAACGCTACCTTAACACGGTAGTTATAAAGGGTATGATTGGCATGATCGGATTCCCGTTGGGAAGAATAATGAGCTAAATGGATTTGTCCCTCCACGGAGAGATGTCAAGCTTGGGCCCCTCGAAGGAATGATGTTGATGAAATGTTCGACCGGACTCAAATGGATTGATTGGATCAATAGCATTTGAATTATCAACATATTCGGAATCGAGAAAGTATTGAACAAAAACAAGTTGACTGTTTGACCATGACTTGTGTTCAATGACATCGTGGACAAAGGGATTATAACATATTCTAAAGGAATGCGAACTTGTATCTAGTTATACTATTTGGGTAGGTATGACGGTTTGCTAGAACCTAATCATATCTTATGGGATCATGTTTGAGCCCATTGCCAACTTAGTATGATCCTAGAGGGTCACACACAATAGAACGAATCTTAAATAAGAAGGACTATATTGGAATTTAGGGTCGAAGGACCTCAAGGGAATTTCTGGAAATATCCTGGGCCTCCTGGTCAACCAAGCGGGCGCTTGGGTTGAACCAGGCAGGCGCCTGAATAAGCCGAAAAGGCCTTGACCTTCAGCCCAAATGAGCGGGCGCCTAGGTGGTACCAGGCGGGCGCCCGGTATGCCGATTGGAAATTTCCTAATTTGATTAGGAATGGTTTTTGGCACAAAATTCCTATTTGGAATAGGTCTTAATTGTGTATAAAAGCACCAATTCGGCCAGACCATATTTACAAGTGCTTTTGTGAGTCTCAAAGAGTTTGAGAGAAATTTTATTTTGTTCTAAGATATCATTGATTGAGGAACAAAATAATTCACAAATAAATTCCATATAGTTCTTTATTGTATTGTGAAAGTGTGTTTCATAATATTTGGTCTAGCAACCAAGATCAAAGAAGCTCCTTTGATATTCGTTCGAAGTGTGGATACCGCTAGAGGGTGAAAATCATCATCTTCAAAGTTCGTGTTCAAGCTTTGTGATCGTGATCAAGTCTTCAAGTTTCTCCACCAAAGATCAAGAGATGTTTTGATTATTATTGTTCGTGTTCATATCAATAAAGAGATGTTTTGATTATTATTGTTGTTCATGTTTACTTATAATAATCCCCGTCCCTAGTACTTGTTAAGCACTAGTATAAAGACTAAATGATCATGGGATGATCATGTTAGATTTATGGGTACTTGTTTGGAACAAGGTACTGGACATGACCCGCTGTATGAGATTTATGTCATGGTCTATGTCGTACATATATCTCATATTAGTTATGTCATTTGAATCCTTAGACATGAAGTTATTATAGTCTTCCACTTGATGAACATTGTGTTTGACATATTCAAACGCTACCTTAACACGGTAGTTATAAAGGGTATGATTGGCATGATCGGATTCCCGTTGGGAAGAATAATGAGCTAAATGGATTTGTCCCTCCACGGAGAGATGTCAAGCTTGGGCCCCTCGAAGGAATGATGTTGATGAAATGTTCGACCGGACTCAAATGGATTGATTGGATCAATAGCATTTGAATTATCAACATATTCGGAATCGAGAAAGTATTGAACAAAAACAAGTTGACTGTTTGACCATGACTTGTGTTCAATGACATCGTGGACAAAGGGATTATAACATATTCTAAAGGAATGCGAACTTGTATCTAGTTATACTATTTGGGTAGGTATGACGGTTTGCTAGAACCTAATCATATCTTATGGGATCATGTTTGAGCCCATTGCCAACTTAGTATGATCCTAGAGGGTCACACACAATAGAACGAATCTTAAATAAGAAGGACTATATTGGAATTTAGGGTCGAAGGACCTCAAGGGAATTTCTGGAAATATCCTGGGCCTCCTGGTCAACCAAGCGGGCGCTTGGGTTGAACCAGGCAGGCGCCTGAATAAGCCGAAAAGGCCTTGACCTTCAGCCCAAATGAGCGGGCGCCTAGGTGGTACCAGGCGGGCGCCCGGTATGCCGATTGGAAATTTCCTAATTTGATTAGGAATGGTTTTTGGCACAAAATTCCTATTTGGAATAGGTCTTAATTGTGTATAAAAGCACCAATTCGGCCAGACCATATTTACAAGTGCTTTTGTGAGTCTCAAAGAGTTTGAGAGAAATTTTATTTTGTTCTAAGATATCATTGATTGAGGAACAAAATAATTCACAAATAAATTCCATATAGTTCTTTATTGTATTGTGAAAGTGTGTTTCATAATATTTGGTCTAGCAACCAAGATCAAAGAAGCTCCTTTGATATTCGTTCGAAGTGTGGATACCGCTAGAGGGTGAAAATCATCATCTTCAAAGTTCGTGTTCAAGCTTTGTGATCGTGATCAAGTCTTCAAGTTTCTCCACCAAAGATCAAGAGATGTTTTGATTATTATTGTTCGTGTTCATATCAATAAAGAGATGTTTTGATTATTATTGTTGTTCATGTTTACTTATAATAATCCCCGTCCCTAGTACTTGTTAAGCACTAGTATAAAGACTAAATGATCATGGGATGATCATGTTAGATTTATGGGTACTTGTTTGGAACAAGGTACTGGACATGACCCGCTGTATGAGATTTATGTCATGGTCTATGTCGTACATATATCTCATATTAGTTATGTCATTTGAATCCTTAGACATGAAGTTATTATAGTCTTCCACTTGATGAACATTGTGTTTGACATATTCAAACGCTACCTTAACACGGTAGTTATAAAGGGTATGATTGGCATGATCGGATTCCCGTTGGGAAGAATAATGAGCTAAATGGATTTGTCCCTCCACGGAGAGATGTCAAGCTTGGGCCCCTCGAAGGAATGATGTTGATGAAATGTTCGACCGGACTCAAATGGATTGATTGGATCAATAGCATTTGAATTATCAACATATTCGGAATCGAGAAAGTATTGAACAAAAACAAGTTGACTGTTTGACCATGACTTGTGTTCAATGACATCGTGGACAAAGGGATTATAACATATTCTAAAGGAATGCGAACTTGTATCTAGTTATACTATTTGGGTAGGTATGACGGTTTGCTAGAACCTAATCATATCTTATGGGATCATGTTTGAGCCCATTGCCAACTTAGTATGATCCTAGAGGGTCACACACAATAGAACGAATCTTAAATAAGAAGGACTATATTGGAATTTAGGGTCGAAGGACCTCAAGGGAATTTCTGGAAATATCCTGGGCCTCCTGGTCAACCAAGCGGGCGCTTGGGTTGAACCAGGCAGGCGCCTGAATAAGCCGAAAAGGCCTTGACCTTCAGCCCAAATGAGCGGGCGCCTAGGTGGTACCAGGCGGGCGCCCGGTATGCCGATTGGAAATTTCCTAATTTGATTAGGAATGGTTTTTGGCACAAAATTCCTATTTGGAATAGGTCTTAATTGTGTATAAAAGCACCAATTCGGCCAGACCATATTTACAAGTGCTTTTGTGAGTCTCAAAGAGTTTGAGAGAAATTTTATTTTGTTCTAAGATATCATTGATTGAGGAACAAAATAATTCACAAATAAATTCCATATAGTTCTTTATTGTATTGTGAAAGTGTGTTTCATAATATTTGGTCTAGCAACCAAGATCAAAGAAGCTCCTTTGATATTCGTTCGAAGTGTGGATACCGCTAGAGGGTGAAAATCATCATCTTCAAAGTTCGTGTTCAAGCTTTGTGATCGTGATCAAGTCTTCAAGTTTCTCCACCAAAGATCAAGAGATGTTTTGATTATTATTGTTCGTGTTCATATCAATAAAGAGATGTTTTGATTATTATTGTTGTTCATGTTTACTTATAATAATCCCCGTCCCTAGTACTTGTTAAGCACTAGTATAAAGACTAAATGATCATGGGATGATCATGTTAGATTTATGGGTACTTGTTTGGAACAAGGTACTGGACATGACCCGCTGTATGAGATTTATGTCATGGTCTATGTCGTACATATATCTCATATTAGTTATGTCATTTGAATCCTTAGACATGAAGTTATTATAGTCTTCCACTTGATGAACATTGTGTTTGACATATTCAAACGCTACCTTAACACGGTAGTTATAAAGGGTATGATTGGCATGATCGGATTCCCGTTGGGAAGAATAATGAGCTAAATGGATTTGTCCCTCCACGGAGAGATGTCAAGCTTGGGCCCCTCGAAGGAATGATGTTGATGAAATGTTCGACCGGACTCAAATGGATTGATTGGATCAATAGCATTTGAATTATCAACATATTCGGAATCGAGAAAGTATTGAACAAAAACAAGTTGACTGTTTGACCATGACTTGTGTTCAATGACATCGTGGACAAAGGGATTATAACATATTCTAAAGGAATGCGAACTTGTATCTAGTTATACTATTTGGGTAGGTATGACGGTTTGCTAGAACCTAATCATATCTTATGGGATCATGTTGAGCCCATTGCCAACTTAGTATGATCCTAGAGGGTCACACACAATAGAACGAATCTTAAATAAGAAGGACTATATTGGAATTTAGGGTCGAAGGACCTCAAGGGAATTTCTGGAAATATCCTGGGCCTCCTGGTCAACCAAGCGGGCGCTTGGGTTGAACCAGGCAGGCGCCTGAATAAGCCGAAAAGGCCTTGACCTTCAGCCCAAATGAGCGGGCGCCTAGGTGGTACCAGGCGGGCGCCCGGTATGCCGATTGGAAATTTCCTAATTTGATTAGGAATGGTTTTTGGCACAAAATTCCTATTTGGAATAGGTCTTAATTGTGTATAAAAGCACCAATTCGGCCAGACCATATTTACAAGTGCTTTTGTGAGTCTCAAAGAGTTTGAGAGAAATTTTATTTTGTTCTAAGATATCATTGATTGAGGAACAAAATAATTCACAAATAAATTCCATATAGTTCTTTATTGTATTGTGAAAGTGTGTTTCATAATATTTGGTCTAGCAACCAAGATCAAAGAAGCTCCTTTGATATTCGTTCGAAGTGTGGATACCGCTAGAGGGTGAAAATCATCATCTTCAAAGTTCGTGTTCAAGCTTTGTGATCGTGATCAAGTCTTCAAGTTTCTCCACCAAAGATCAAGAGATGTTTTGATTATTATTGTTCGTGTTCATATCAATAAAGAGATGTTTTGATTATTATTGTTGTTCATGTTTACTTATAATAATCCCCGTCCCTAGTACTTGTTAAGCACTAGTATAAAGACTAAATGATCATGGGATGATCATGTTAGATTTATGGGTACTTGTTTGGAACAAGGTACTGGACATGACCCGCTGTATGAGATTTATGTCATGGTCTATGTCGTACATATATCTCATATTAGTTATGTCATTTGAATCCTTAGACATGAAGTTATTATAGTCTTTCACTTGATGAACATTGTGTTTGACATATTCAAACGCTACCTTAACACGGTAGTTATAAAGGGTATGATTGGCATGATCGGATTCCCGTTGGGAAGAATAATGAGCTAAATGGATTTGTCCCTCCACGGAGAGATGTCAAGCTTGGGCCCCTCGAAGGAATGATGTTGATGAAATGTTCGACCGGACTCAAATGGATTGATTGGATCAATAGCATTTGAATTATCAACATATTCGGAATCAAGAAAGTATTGAACAAAAACAAGTTGACTGTTTGACCATGACTTGTGTTCAATGACATCGTGGACAAAGGGATTATAACATATTCTAAAGGAATGCGAACTTGTATCTAGTTATACTATTTGGGTAGGTATGACGGTTTGCTAGAACCTAATCATATCTTATGGGATCATGATTGAGCCCATTGCCAACTTAGTATGATCCTAGAGGGTCACACACAATAGAACGAATCTTAAATAAGAAGGACTATATTGGAATTTAGGGTCGAAGGACCTCAAGGGAATTTCTGGAAATATCCTGGGCCTCCTGGTCAACCAAGCGGGCGCTTGGGTTGAACCAGGCAGGCGCCTGAATAAGCCGAAAAGGCCTTGACCTTCAGCCCAAATGAGCGGGCGCCTAGGTGGTACCAGGCGGGCGCCCGGTATGCCGATTGGAAATTTCCTAATTTGATTAGGAATGGTTTTTGGCACAAAATTCCTATTTGGAATAGGTCTTAATTGTGTATAAAAGCACCAATTCGGCCAGACCATATTTACAAGTGCTTTTGTGAGTCTCAAAGAGTTTGAGAGAAATTTTATTTTGTTCTAAGATATCATTGATTGAGGAACAAAATAATTCACAAATAAATTCCATATAGTTCTTTATTGTATTGTGAAAGTGTGTTTCATAATATTTGGTCTAGCAACCAAGATCAAAGAAGCTCCTTTGATATTCGTTCGAAGTGTGGATACCGCTAGAGGGTGAAAATCATCATCTTCAAAGTTCGTGTTCAAGCTTTGTGATCGTGATCAAGTCTTCAAGTTTCTCCACCAAAGATCAAGAGATGTTTTGATTATTATTGTTCGTGTTCATATCAATAAAGAGATGTTTTGATTATTATTGTTGTTCATGTTTACTTATAATAATCCCCGTCCCTAGTACTTGTTAAGCACTAGTATAAAGACTAAATGATCATGGGATGATCATGTTAGATTTATGGGTACTTGTTTGGAACAAGGTACTGGACATGACCCGCTGTATGAGATTTATGTCATGGTCTATGTCGTACATATATCTCATATTAGTTATGTCATTTGAATCCTTAGACATGAAGTTATTATAGTCTTCCACTTGATGAACATTGTGTTTGACATATTCAAACGCTACCTTAACACGGTAGTTATAAAGGGTATGATTGGCATGATCGGATTCCCGTTGGGAAGAATAATGAGCTAAATGGATTTGTCCCTCCACGGAGAGATGTCAAGCTTGGGCCCCTCGAAGGAATGATGTTGATGAAATGTTCGACCGGACTCAAATGGATTGATTGGATCAATAGCATTTGAATTATCAACATATTCGGAATCGAGAAAGTATTGAACAAAAACAAGTTGACTGTTTGACCATGACTTGTGTTCAATGACATCGTGGACAAAGGGATTATAACATATTCTAAAGGAATGCGAACTTGTATCTAGTTATACTATTTGGGTAGGTATGACGGTTTGCTAGAACCTAATCATATCTTATGGGATCATGTTTGAGCCCATTGCCAACTTAGTATGATCCTAGAGGGTCACACACAATAGAACGAATCTTAAATAAGAAGGACTATATTGGAATTTAGGGTCGAAGGACCTCAAGGGAATTTCTGGAAATATCCTGGGCCTCCTGGTCAACCAAGCGGGCGCTTGGGTTGAACCAGGCAGGCGCCTGAATAAGCCGAAAAGGCCTTGACCTTCAGCCCAAATGAGCGGGCGCCTAGGTGGTACCAGGCGGGCGCCCGGTATGCCGATTGGAAATTTCCTAATTTGATTAGGAATGGTTTTTGGCACAAAATTCCTATTTGGAATAGGTCTTAATTGTGTATAAAAGCACCAATTCGGCCAGACCATATTTACAAGTGCTTTTGTGAGTCTCAAAGAGTTTGAGAGAAATTTTATTTTGTTCTAAGATATCATTGATTGAGGAACAAAATAATTCACAAATAAATTCCATATAGTTCTTTATTGTATTGTGAAAGTGTGTTTCATAATATTTGGTCTAGCAACCAAGATCAAAGAAGCTCCTTTGATATTCGTTCGAAGTGTGGATACCGCTAGAGGGTGAAAATCATCATCTTCAAAGTTCGTGTTCAAGCTTTGTGATCGTGATCAAGTCTTCAAGTTTCTCCACCAAAGATCAAGAGATGTTTTGATTATTATTGTTCGTGTTCATATCAATAAAGAGATGTTTTGATTATTATTGTTGTTCATGTTTACTTATAATAATCCCCGTCCCTAGTACTTGTTAAGCACTAGTATAAAGACTAAATGATCATGGGATGATCATGTTAGATTTATGGGTACTTGTTTGGAACAAGGTACTGGACATGACCCGCTGTATGAGATTTATGTCATGGTCTATGTCGTACATATATCTCATATTAGTTATGTCATTTGAATCCTTAGACATGAAGTTATTATAGTCTTCCACTTGATGAACATTGTGTTTGACATATTCAAACGCTACCTTAACACGGTAGTTATAAAGGGTATGATTGGCATGATCGGATTCCCGTTGGGAAGAATAATGAGCTAAATGGATTTGTCCCTCCACGGAGAGATGTCAAGCTTGGGCCCCTCGAAGGAATGATGTTGATGAAATGTTCGACCGGACTCAAATGGATTGATTGGATCAATAGCATTTGAATTATCAACATATTCGGAATCGAGAAAGTATTGAACAAAAACAAGTTGACTGTTTGACCATGACTTGTGTTCAATGACATCGTGGACAAAGGGATTATAACATATTCTAAAGGAATGCGAACTTGTATCTAGTTATACTATTTGGGTAGGTATGACGGTTTGCTAGAACCTAATCATATCTTATGGGATCATGTTTGAGCCCATTGCCAACTTAGTATGATCCTAGAGGGTCACACACAATAGAACGAATCTTAAATAAGAAGGACTATATTGGAATTTAGGGTCGAAGGACCTCAAGGGAATTTCTGGAAATATCCTGGGCCTCCTGGTCAACCAAGCGGGCGCTTGGGTTGAACCAGGCAGGCGCCTGAATAAGCCGAAAAGGCCTTGACCTTCAGCCCAAATGAGCGGGCGCCTAGGTGGTACCAGGCGGGCGCCCGGTATGCCGATTGGAAATTTCCTAATTTGATTAGGAATGGTTTTTGGCACAAAATTCCTATTTGGAATAGGTCTTAATTGTGTATAAAAGCACCAATTCGGCCAGACCATATTTACAAGTGCTTTTGTGAGTCTCAAAGAGTTTGAGAGAAATTTTATTTTGTTCTAAGATATCATTGATTGAGGAACAAAATAATTCACAAATAAATTCCATATAGTTCTTTATTGTATTGTGAAAGTGTGTTTCATAATATTTGGTCTAGCAACCAAGATCAAAGAAGCTCCTTTGATATTCGTTCGAAGTGTGGATACCGCTAGAGGGTGAAAATCATCATCTTCAAAGTTCGTGTTCAAGCTTTGTGATCGTGATCAAGTCTTCAAGTTTCTCCACCAAAGATCAAGAGATGTTTTGATTATTATTGTTCGTGTTCATATCAATAAAGAGATGTTTTGATTATTATTGTTGTTCATGTTTACTTATAATAATCCCCGTCCCTAGTACTTGTTAAGCACTAGTATAAAGACTAAATGATCATGGGATGATCATGTTAGATTTATGGGTACTTGTTTGGAACAAGGTACTGGACATGACCCGCTGTATGAGATTTATGTCATGGTCTATGTCGTACATATATCTCATATTAGTTATGTCATTTGAATCCTTAGACATGAAGTTATTATAGTCTTCCACTTGATGAACATTGTGTTTGACATATTCAAACGCTACCTTAACACGGTAGTTATAAAGGGTATGATTGGCATGATCGGATTCCCGTTGGGAAGAATAATGAGCTAAATGGATTTGTCCCTCCACGGAGAGATGTCAAGCTTGGGCCCCTCGAAGGAATGATGTTGATGAAATGTTCGACCGGACTCAAATGGATTGATTGGATCAATAGCATTTGAATTATCAACATATTCGGAATCGAGAAAGTATTGAACAAAAACAAGTTGACTGTTTGACCATGACTTGTGTTCAATGACATCGTGGACAAAGGGATTATAACATATTCTAAAGGAATGCGAACTTGTATCTAGTTATACTATTTGGGTAGGTATGACGGTTTGCTAGAACCTAATCATATCTTATGGGATCATGTTTGAGCCCATTGCCAACTTAGTATGATCCTAGAGGGTCACACACAATAGAACGAATCTTAAATAAGAAGGACTATATTGGAATTTAGGGTCGAAGGACCTCAAGGGAATTTCTGGAAATATCCTGGGCCTCCTGGTCAACCAAGCGGGCGCTTGGGTTGAACCAGGCAGGCGCCTGAATAAGCCGAAAAGGCCTTGACCTTCAGCCCAAATGAGCGGGCGCCTAGGTGGTACCAGGCGGGCGCCCGGTATGCCGATTGGAAATTTCCTAATTTGATTAGGAATGGTTTTTGGCACAAAATTCCTATTTGGAATAGGTCTTAATTGTGTATAAAAGCACCAATTCGGCCAGACCATATTTACAAGTGCTTTTGTGAGTCTCAAAGAGTTTGAGAGAAATTTTATTTTGTTCTAAGATATCATTGATTGAGGAACAAAATAATTCACAAATAAATTCCATATAGTTCTTTATTGTATTGTGAAAGTGTGTTTCATAATATTTGGTCTAGCAACCAAGATCAAAGAAGCTCCTTTGATATTCGTTCGAAGTGTGGATACCGCTAGAGGGTGAAAATCATCATCTTCAAAGTTCGTGTTCAAGCTTTGTGATCGTGATCAAGTCTTCAAGTTTCTCCACCAAAGATCAAGAGATGTTTTGATTATTATTGTTCGTGTTCATATCAATAAAGAGATGTTTTGATTATTATTGTTGTTCATGTTTACTTATAATAATCCCCGTCCCTAGTACTTGTTAAGCACTAGTATAAAGACTAAATGATCATGGGATGATCATGTTAGATTTATGGGTACTTGTTTGGAACAAGGTACTGGACATGACCCGCTGTATGAGATTTATGTCATGGTCTATGTCGTACATATATCTCATATTAGTTATGTCATTTGAATCCTTAGACATGAAGTTATTATAGTCTTCCACTTGATGAACATTGTGTTTGACATATTCAAACGCTACCTTAACACGGTAGTTATAAAGGGTATGATTGGCATGATCGGATTCCCGTTGGGAAGAATAATGAGCTAAATGGATTTGTCCCTCCACGGAGAGATGTCAAGCTTGGGCCCCTCGAAGGAATGATGTTGATGAAATGTTCGACCGGACTCAAATGGATTGATTGGATCAATAGCATTTGAATTATCAACATATTCGGAATCGAGAAAGTATTGAACAAAAACAAGTTGACTGTTTGACCATGACTTGTGTTCAATGACATCGTGGACAAAGGGATTATAACATATTCTAAAGGAATGCGAACTTGTATCTAGTTATACTATTTGGGTAGGTATGACGGTTTGCTAGAACCTAATCATATCTTATGGGATCATGTTTGAGCCCATTGCCAACTTAGTATGATCCTAGAGGGTCACACACAATAGAACGAATCTTAAATAAGAAGGACTATATTGGAATTTAGGGTCGAAGGACCTCAAGGGAATTTCTGGAAATATCCTGGGCCTCCTGGTCAACCAAGCGGGCGCTTGGGTTGAACCAGGCAGGCGCCTGAATAAGCCGAAAAGGCCTTGACCTTCAGCCCAAATGAGCGGGCGCCTAGGTGGTACCAGGCGGGCGCCCGGTATGCCGATTGGAAATTTCCTAATTTGATTAGGAATGGTTTTTGGCACAAAATTCCTATTTGGAATAGGTCTTAATTGTGTATAAAAGCACCAATTCGGCCAGACCATATTTACAAGTGCTTTTGTGAGTCTCAAAGAGTTTGAGAGAAATTTTATTTTGTTCTAAGATATCATTGATTGAGGAACAAAATAATTCACAAATAAATTCCATATAGTTCTTTATTGTATTGTGAAAGTGTGTTTCATAATATTTGGTCTAGCAACCAAGATCAAAGAAGCTCCTTTGATATTCGTTCGAAGTGTGGATACCGCTAGAGGGTGAAAATCATCATCTTCAAAGTTCGTGTTCAAGCTTTGTGATCGTGATCAAGTCTTCAAGTTTCTCCACCAAAGATCAAGAGATGTTTTGATTATTATTGTTCGTGTTCATATCAATAAAGAGATGTTTTGATTATTATTGTTGTTCATGTTTACTTATAATAATCCCCGTCCCTAGTACTTGTTAAGCACTAGTATAAAGACTAAATGATCATGGGATGATCATGTTAGATTTATGGGTACTTGTTTGGAACAAGGTACTGGACATGACCCGCTGTATGAGATTTATGTCATGGTCTATGTCGTACATATATCTCATATTAGTTATGTCATTTGAATCCTTAGACATGAAGTTATTATAGTCTTCCACTTGATGAACATTGTGTTTGACATATTCAAACGCTACCTTAACACGGTAGTTATAAAGGGTATGATTGGCATGATCGGATTCCCGTTGGGAAGAATAATGAGCTAAATGGATTTGTCCCTCCACGGAGAGATGTCAAGCTTGGGCCCCTCGAAGGAATGATGTTGATGAAATGTTCGACCGGACTCAAATGGATTGATTGGATCAATAGCATTTGAATTATCAACATATTCGGAATCGAGAAAGTATTGAACAAAAACAAGTTGACTGTTTGACCATGACTTGTGTTCAATGACATCGTGGACAAAGGGATTATAACATATTCTAAAGGAATGCGAACTTGTATCTAGTTATACTATTTGGGTAGGTATGACGGTTTGCTAGAACCTAATCATATCTTATGGGATCATGTTTGAGCCCATTGCCAACTTAGTATGATCCTAGAGGGTCACACACAATAGAACGAATCTTAAATAAGAAGGACTATATTGGAATTTAGGGTCGAAGGACCTCAAGGGAATTTCTGGAAATATCCTGGGCCTCCTGGTCAACCAAGCGGGCGCTTGGGTTGAACCAGGCAGGCGCCTGAATAAGCCGAAAAGGCCTTGACCTTCAGCCCAAATGAGCGGGCGCCTAGGTGGTACCAGGCGGGCGCCCGGTATGCCGATTGGAAATTTCCTAATTTGATTAGGAATGGTTTTTGGCACAAAATTCCTATTTGGAATAGGTCTTAATTGTGTATAAAAGCACCAATTCGGCCAGACCATATTTACAAGTGCTTTTGTGAGTCTCAAAGAGTTTGAGAGAAATTTTATTTTGTTCTAAGATATCATTGATTGAGGAACAAAATAATTCACAAATAAATTCCATATAGTTCTTTATTGTATTGTGAAAGTGTGTTTCATAATATTTGGTCTAGCAACCAAGATCAAAGAAGCTCCTTTGATATTCGTTCGAAGTGTGGATACCGCTAGAGGGTGAAAATCATCATCTTCAAAGTTCGTGTTCAAGCTTTGTGATCGTGATCAAGTCTTCAAGTTTCTCCACCAAAGATCAAGAGATGTTTTGATTATTATTGTTCGTGTTCATATCAATAAAGAGATGTTTTGATTATTATTGTTGTTCATGTTTACTTATAATAATCCCCGTCCCTAGTACTTGTTAAGCACTAGTATAAAGACTAAATGATCATGGGATGATCATGTTAGATTTATGGGTACTTGTTTGGAACAAGGTACTGGACATGACCCGCTGTATGAGATTTATGTCATGGTCTATGTCGTACATATATCTCATATTAGTTATGTCATTTGAATCCTTAGACATGAAGTTATTATAGTCTTCCACTTGATGAACATTGTGTTTGACATATTCAAACGCTACCTTAACACGGTAGTTATAAAGGGTATGATTGGCATGATCGGATTCCCGTTGGGAAGAATAATGAGCTAAATGGATTTGTCCCTCCACGGAGAGATGTCAAGCTTGGGCCCCTCGAAGGAATGATGTTGATGAAATGTTCGACCGGACTCAAATGGATTGATTGGATCAATAGCATTTGAATTATCAACATATTCGGAATCGAGAAAGTATTGAACAAAAACAAGTTGACTGTTTGACCATGACTTGTGTTCAATGACATCGTGGACAAAGGGATTATAACATATTCTAAAGGAATGCGAACTTGTATCTAGTTATACTATTTGGGTAGGTATGACGGTTTGCTAGAACCTAATCATATCTTATGGGATCATGTTTGAGCCCATTGCCAACTTAGTATGATCCTAGAGGGTCACACACAATAGAACGAATCTTAAATAAGAAGGACTATATTGGAATTTAGGGTCGAAGGACCTCAAGGGAATTTCTGGAAATATCCTGGGCCTCCTGGTCAACCAAGCGGGCGCTTGGGTTGAACCAGGCAGGCGCCTGAATAAGCCGAAAAGGCCTTGACCTTCAGCCCAAATGAGCGGGCGCCTAGGTGGTACCAGGCGGGCGCCCGGTATGCCGATTGGAAATTTCCTAATTTGATTAGGAATGGTTTTTGGCACAAAATTCCTATTTGGAATAGGTCTTAATTGTGTATAAAAGCACCAATTCGGCCAGACCATATTTACAAGTGCTTTTGTGAGTCTCAAAGAGTTTGAGAGAAATTTTATTTTGTTCTAAGATATCATTGATTGAGGAACAAAATAATTCACAAATAAATTCCATATAGTTCTTTATTGTATTGTGAAAGTGTGTTTCATAATATTTGGTCTAGCAACCAAGATCAAAGAAGCTCCTTTGATATTCGTTCGAAGTGTGGATACCGCTAGAGGGTGAAAATCATCATCTTCAAAGTTCGTGTTCAAGCTTTGTGATCGTGATCAAGTCTTCAAGTTTCTCCACCAAAGATCAAGAGATGTTTTGATTATTATTGTTCGTGTTCATATCAATAAAGAGATGTTTTGATTATTATTGTTGTTCATGTTTACTTATAATAATCCCCGTCCCTAGTACTTGTTAAGCACTAGTATAAAGACTAAATGATCATGGGATGATCATGTTAGATTTATGGGTACTTGTTTGGAACAAGGTACTGGACATGACCCGCTGTATGAGATTTATGTCATGGTCTATGTCGTACATATATCTCATATTAGTTATGTCATTTGAATCCTTAGACATGAAGTTATTATAGTCTTCCACTTGATGAACATTGTGTTTGACATATTCAAACGCTACCTTAACACGGTAGTTATAAAGGGTATGATTGGCATGATCGGATTCCCGTTGGGAAGAATAATGAGCTAAATGGATTTGTCCCTCCACGGAGAGATGTCAAGCTTGGGCCCCTCGAAGGAATGATGTTGATGAAATGTTCGACCGGACTCAAATGGATTGATTGGATCAATAGCATTTGAATTATCAACATATTCGGAATCGAGAAAGTATTGAACAAAAACAAGTTGACTGTTTGACCATGACTTGTGTTCAATGACATCGTGGACAAAGGGATTATAACATATTCTAAAGGAATGCGAACTTGTATCTAGTTATACTATTTGGGTAGGTATGACGGTTTGCTAGAACCTAATCATATCTTATGGGATCATGTTTGAGCCCATTGCCAACTTAGTATGATCCTAGAGGGTCACACACAATAGAACGAATCTTAAATAAGAAGGACTATATTGGAATTTAGGGTCGAAGGACCTCAAGGGAATTTCTGGAAATATCCTGGGCCTCCTGGTCAACCAAGCGGGCGCTTGGGTTGAACCAGGCAGGCGCCTGAATAAGCCGAAAAGGCCTTGACCTTCAGCCCAAATGAGCGGGCGCCTAGGTGGTACCAGGCGGGCGCCCGGTATGCCGATTGGAAATTTCCTAATTTGATTAGGAATGGTTTTTGGCACAAAATTCCTATTTGGAATAGGTCTTAATTGTGTATAAAAGCACCAATTCGGCCAGACCATATTTACAAGTGCTTTTGTGAGTCTCAAAGAGTTTGAGAGAAATTTTATTTTGTTCTAAGATATCATTGATTGAGGAACAAAATAATTCACAAATAAATTCCATATAGTTCTTTATTGTATTGTGAAAGTGTGTTTCATAATATTTGGTCTAGCAACCAAGATCAAAGAAGCTCCTTTGATATTCGTTCGAAGTGTGGATACCGCTAGAGGGTGAAAATCATCATCTTCAAAGTTCGTGTTCAAGCTTTGTGATCGTGATCAAGTCTTCAAGTTTCTCCACCAAAGATCAAGAGATGTTTTGATTATTATTGTTCGTGTTCATATCAATAAAGAGATGTTTTGATTATTATTGTTGTTCATGTTTACTTATAATAATCCCCGTCCCTAGTACTTGTTAAGCACTAGTATAAAGACTAAATGATCATGGGATGATCATGTTAGATTTATGGGTACTTGTTTGGAACAAGGTACTGGACATGACCCGCTGTATGAGATTTATGTCATGGTCTATGTCGTACATATATCTCATATTAGTTATGTCATTTGAATCCTTAGACATGAAGTTATTATAGTCTTCCACTTGATGAACATTGTGTTTGACATATTCAAACGCTACCTTAACACGGTAGTTATAAAGGGTATGATTGGCATGATCGGATTCCCGTTGGGAAGAATAATGAGCTAAATGGATTTGTCCCTCCACGGAGAGATGTCAAGCTTGGGCCCCTCGAAGGAATGATGTTGATGAAATGTTCGACCGGACTCAAATGGATTGATTGGATCAATAGCATTTGAATTATCAACATATTCGGAATCGAGAAAGTATTGAACAAAAACAAGTTGACTGTTTGACCATGACTTGTGTTCAATGACATCGTGGACAAAGGGATTATAACATATTCTAAAGGAATGCGAACTTGTATCTAGTTATACTATTTGGGTAGGTATGACGGTTTGCTAGAACCTAATCATATCTTATGGGATCATGATTGAGCCCATTGCCAACTTAGTATGATCCTAGAGGGTCACACACAATAGAACGAATCTTAAATAAGAAGGACTATATTGGAATTTAGGGTCGAAGGACCTCAAGGGAATTTCTGGAAATATCCTGGGCCTCCTGGTCAACCAAGCGGGCGCTTGGGTTGAACCAGGCAGGCGCCTGAATAAGCCGAAAAGGCCTTGACCTTCAGCCCAAATGAGCGGGCGCCTAGGTGGTACCAGGCGGGCGCCCGGTATGCCGATTGGAAATTTCCTAATTTGATTAGGAATGGTTTTTGGCACAAAATTCCTATTTGGAATAGGTCTTAATTGTGTATAAAAGCACCAATTCGGCCAGACCATATTTACAAGTGCTTTTGTGAGTCTCAAAGAGTTTGAGAGAAATTTTATTTTGTTCTAAGATATCATTGATTGAGGAACAAAATAATTCACAAATAAATTCCATATAGTTCTTTATTGTATTGTGAAAGTGTGTTTCATAATATTTGGTCTAGCAACCAAGATCAAAGAAGCTCCTTTGATATTCGTTCGAAGTGTGGATACCGCTAGAGGGTGAAAATCATCATCTTCAAAGTTCGTGTTCAAGCTTTGTGATCGTGATCAAGTCTTCAAGTTTCTCCACCAAAGATCAAGAGATGTTTTGATTATTATTGTTCGTGTTCATATCAATAAAGAGATGTTTTGATTATTATTGTTGTTCATGTTTACTTATAATAATCCCCGTCCCTAGTACTTGTTAAGCACTAGTATAAAGACTAAATGATCATGGGATGATCATGTTAGATTTATGGGTACTTGTTTGGAACAAGGTACTGGACATGACCCGCTGTATGAGATTTATGTCATGGTCTATGTCGTACATATATCTCATATTAGTTATGTCATTTGAATCCTTAGACATGAAGTTATTATAGTCTTCCACTTGATGAACATTGTGTTTGACATATTCAAACGCTACCTTAACACGGTAGTTATAAAGGGTATGATTGGCATGATCGGATTCCCGTTGGGAAGAATAATGAGCTAAATGGATTTGTCCCTCCACGGAGAGATGTCAAGCTTGGGCCCCTCGAAGGAATGATGTTGATGAAATGTTCGACCGGACTCAAATGGATTGATTGGATCAATAGCATTTGAATTATCAACATATTCGGAATCGAGAAAGTATTGAACAAAAACAAGTTGACTGTTTGACCATGACTTGTGTTCAATGACATCGTGGACAAAGGGATTATAACATATTCTAAAGGAATGCGAACTTGTATCTAGTTATACTATTTGGGTAGGTATGACGGTTTGCTAGAACCTAATCATATCTTATGGGATCATGTTTGAGCCCATTGCCAACTTAGTATGATCCTAGAGGGTCACACACAATAGAACGAATCTTAAATAAGAAGGACTATATTGGAATTTAGGGTCGAAGGACCTCAAGGGAATTTCTGGAAATATCCTGGGCCTCCTGGTCAACCAAGCGGGCGCTTGGGTTGAACCAGGCAGGCGCCTGAATAAGCCGAAAAGGCCTTGACCTTCAGCCCAAATGAGCGGGCGCCTAGGTGGTACCAGGCGGGCGCCCGGTATGCCGATTGGAAATTTCCTAATTTGATTAGGAATGGTTTTTGGCACAAAATTCCTATTTGGAATAGGTCTTAATTGTGTATAAAAGCACCAATTCGGCCAGACCATATTTACAAGTGCTTTTGTGAGTCTCAAAGAGTTTGAGAGAAATTTTATTTTGTTCTAAGATATCATTGATTGAGGAACAAAATAATTCACAAATAAATTCCATATAGTTCTTTATTGTATTGTGAAAGTGTGTTTCATAATATTTGGTCTAGCAACCAAGATCAAAGAAGCTCCTTTGATATTCGTTCGAAGTGTGGATACCGCTAGAGGGTGAAAATCATCATCTTCAAAGTTCGTGTTCAAGCTTTGTGATCGTGATCAAGTCTTCAAGTTTCTCCACCAAAGATCAAGAGATGTTTTGATTATTATTGTTCGTGTTCATATCAATAAAGAGATGTTTTGATTATTATTGTTGTTCATGTTTACTTATAATAATCCCCGTCCCTAGTACTTGTTAAGCACTAGTATAAAGACTAAATGATCATGGGATGATCATGTTAGATTTATGGGTACTTGTTTGGAACAAGGTACTGGACATGACCCGCTGTATGAGATTTATGTCATGGTCTATGTCGTACATATATCTCATATTAGTTATGTCATTTGAATCCTTAGACATGAAGTTATTATAGTCTTCCACTTGATGAACATTGTGTTTGACATATTCAAACGCTACCTTAACACGGTAGTTATAAAGGGTATGATTGGCATGATCGGATTCCCGTTGGGAAGAATAATGAGCTAAATGGATTTGTCCCTCCACGGAGAGATGTCAAGCTTGGGCCCCTCGAAGGAATGATGTTGATGAAATGTTCGACCGGACTCAAATGGATTGATTGGATCAATAGCATTTGAATTATCAACATATTCGGAATCGAGAAAGTATTGAACAAAAACAAGTTGACTGTTTGACCATGACTTGTGTTCAATGACATCGTGGACAAAGGGATTATAACATATTCTAAAGGAATGCGAACTTGTATCTAGTTATACTATTTGGGTAGGTATGACGGTTTGCTAGAACCTAATCATATCTTATGGGATCATGTTTGAGCCCATTGCCAACTTAGTATGATCCTAGAGGGTCACACACAATAGAACGAATCTTAAATAAGAAGGACTATATTGGAATTTAGGGTCGAAGGACCTCAAGGGAATTTCTGGAAATATCCTGGGCCTCCTGGTCAACCAAGCGGGCGCTTGGGTTGAACCAGGCAGGCGCCTGAATAAGCCGAAAAGGCCTTGACCTTCAGCCCAAATGAGCGGGCGCCTAGGTGGTACCAGGCGGGCGCCCGGTATGCCGATTGGAAATTTCCTAATTTGATTAGGAATGGTTTTTGGCACAAAATTCCTATTTGGAATAGGTCTTAATTGTGTATAAAAGCACCAATTCGGCCAGACCATATTTACAAGTGCTTTTGTGAGTCTCAAAGAGTTTGAGAGAAATTTTATTTTGTTCTAAGATATCATTGATTGAGGAACAAAATAATTCACAAATAAATTCCATATAGTTCTTTATTGTATTGTGAAAGTGTGTTTCATAATATTTGGTCTAGCAACCAAGATCAAAGAAGCTCCTTTGATATTCGTTCGAAGTGTGGATACCGCTAGAGGGTGAAAATCATCATCTTCAAAGTTCGTGTTCAAGCTTTGTGATCGTGATCAAGTCTTCAAGTTTCTCCACCAAAGATCAAGAGATGTTTTGATTATTATTGTTCGTGTTCATATCAATAAAGAGATGTTTTGATTATTATTGTTGTTCATGTTTACTTATAATAATCCCCGTCCCTAGTACTTGTTAAGCACTAGTATAAAGACTAAATGATCATGGGATGATCATGTTAGATTTATGGGTACTTGTTTGGAACAAGGTACTGGACATGACCCGCTGTATGAGATTTATGTCATGGTCTATGTCGTACATATATCTCATATTAGTTATGTCATTTGAATCCTTAGACATGAAGTTATTATAGTCTTCCACTTGATGAACATTGTGTTTGACATATTCAAACGCTACCTTAACACGGTAGTTATAAAGGGTATGATTGGCATGATCGGATTCCCGTTGGGAAGAATAATGAGCTAAATGGATTTGTCCCTCCACGGAGAGATGTCAAGCTTGGGCCCCTCGAAGGAATGATGTTGATGAAATGTTCGACCGGACTCAAATGGATTGATTGGATCAATAGCATTTGAATTATCAACATATTCGGAATCGAGAAAGTATTGAACAAAAACAAGTTGACTGTTTGACCATGACTTGTGTTCAATGACATCGTGGACAAAGGGATTATAACATATTCTAAAGGAATGCGAACTTGTATCTAGTTATACTATTTGGGTAGGTATGACGGTTTGCTAGAACCTAATCATATCTTATGGGATCATGTTTGAGCCCATTGCCAACTTAGTATGATCCTAGAGGGTCACACACAATAGAACGAATCTTAAATAAGAAGGACTATATTGGAATTTAGGGTCGAAGGACCTCAAGGGAATTTCTGGAAATATCCTGGGCCTCCTGGTCAACCAAGCGGGCGCTTGGGTTGAACCAGGCAGGCGCCTGAATAAGCCGAAAAGGCCTTGACCTTCAGCCCAAATGAGCGGGCGCCTAGGTGGTACCAGGCGGGCGCCCGGTATGCCGATTGGAAATTTCCTAATTTGATTAGGAATGGTTTTTGGCACAAAATTCCTATTTGGAATAGGTCTTAATTGTGTATAAAAGCACCAATTCGGCCAGACCATATTTACAAGTGCTTTTGTGAGTCTCAAAGAGTTTGAGAGAAATTTTATTTTGTTCTAAGATATCATTGATTGAGGAACAAAATAATTCACAAATAAATTCCATATAGTTCTTTATTGTATTGTGAAAGTGTGTTTCATAATATTTGGTCTAGCAACCAAGATCAAAGAAGCTCCTTTGATATTCGTTCGAAGTGTGGATACCGCTAGAGGGTGAAAATCATCATCTTCAAAGTTCGTGTTCAAGCTTTGTGATCGTGATCAAGTCTTCAAGTTTCTCCACCAAAGATCAAGAGATGTTTTGATTATTATTGTTCGTGTTCATATCAATAAAGAGATGTTTTGATTATTATTGTTGTTCATGTTTACTTATAATAATCCCCGTCCCTAGTACTTGTTAAGCACTAGTATAAAGACTAAATGATCATGGGATGATCATG
The DNA here is from genome assembly GCA_026119855.1 of Campanula takesimana. Classification (NCBI taxonomy): domain Eukaryota; kingdom Viridiplantae; phylum Streptophyta; class Magnoliopsida; order Asterales; family Campanulaceae; genus Campanula; species Campanula takesimana. The sequence goes on from JAOWBW010000117.1 coordinate 895,417, forward strand.
TTAGATTTATGGGTACTTGTTTGGAACAAGGTACTGGACATGACCCGCTGTATGAGATTTATGTCATGGTCTATGTCGTACATATATCTCATATTAGTTATGTCATTTGAATCCTTAGACATGAAGTTATTATAGTCTTCCACTTGATGAACATTGTGTTTGACATATTCAAACGCTACCTTAACACGGTAGTTATAAAGGGTATGATTGGCATGATCGGATTCCCGTTGGGAAGAATAATGAGCTAAATGGATTTGTCCCTCCACGGAGAGATGTCAAGCTTGGGCCCCTCGAAGGAATGATGTTGATGAAATGTTCGACCGGACTCAAATGGATTGATTGGATCAATAGCATTTGAATTATCAACATATTCGGAATCGAGAAAGTATTGAACAAAAACAAGTTGACTGTTTGACCATGACTTGTGTTCAATGACATCGTGGACAAAGGGATTATAACATATTCTAAAGGAATGCGAACTTGTATCTAGTTATACTATTTGGGTAGGTATGACGGTTTGCTAGAACCTAATCATATCTTATGGGATCATGTTTGAGCCCATTGCCAACTTAGTATGATCCTAGAGGGTCACACACAATAGAACGAATCTTAAATAAGAAGGACTATATTGGAATTTAGGGTCGAAGGACCTCAAGGGAATTTCTGGAAATATCCTGGGCCTCCTGGTCAACCAAGCGGGCGCTTGGGTTGAACCAGGCAGGCGCCTGAATAAGCCGAAAAGGCCTTGACCTTCAGCCCAAATGAGCGGGCGCCTAGGTGGTACCAGGCGGGCGCCCGGTATGCCGATTGGAAATTTCCTAATTTGATTAGGAATGGTTTTTGGCACAAAATTCCTATTTGGAATAGGTCTTAATTGTGTATAAAAGCACCAATTCGGCCAGACCATATTTACAAGTGCTTTTGTGAGTCTCAAAGAGTTTGAGAGAAATTTTATTTTGTTCTAAGATATCATTGATTGAGGAACAAAATAATTCACAAATAAATTCCATATAGTTCTTTATTGTATTGTGAAAGTGTGTTTCATAATATTTGGTCTAGCAACCAAGATCAAAGAAGCTCCTTTGATATTCGTTCGAAGTGTGGATACCGCTAGAGGGTGAAAATCATCATCTTCAAAGTTCGTGTTCAAGCTTTGTGATCGTGATCAAGTCTTCAAGTTTCTCCACCAAAGATCAAGAGATGTTTTGATTATTATTGTTCGTGTTCATATCAATAAAGAGATGTTTTGATTATTATTGTTGTTCATGTTTACTTATAATAATCCCCGTCCCTAGTACTTGTTAAGCACTAGTATAAAGACTAAATGATCATGGGATGATCATGTTAGATTTATGGGTACTTGTTTGGAACAAGGTACTGGACATGACCCGCTGTATGAGATTTATGTCATGGTCTATGTCGTACATATATCTCATATTAGTTATGTCATTTGAATCCTTAGACATGAAGTTATTATAGTCTTCCACTTGATGAACATTGTGTTTGACATATTCAAACGCTACCTTAACACGGTAGTTATAAAGGGTATGATTGGCATGATCGGATTCCCGTTGGGAAGAATAATGAGCTAAATGGATTTGTCCCTCCACGGAGAGATGTCAAGCTTGGGCCCCTCGAAGGAATGATGTTGATGAAATGTTCGACCGGACTCAAATGGATTGATTGGATCAATAGCATTTGAATTATCAACATATTCGGAATCGAGAAAGTATTGAACAAAAACAAGTTGACTGTTTGACCATGACTTGTGTTCAATGACATCGTGGACAAAGGGATTATAACATATTCTAAAGGAATGCGAACTTGTATCTAGTTATACTATTTGGGTAGGTATGACGGTTTGCTAGAACCTAATCATATCTTATGGGATCATGTTTGAGCCCATTGCCAACTTAGTATGATCCTAGAGGGTCACACACAATAGAACGAATCTTAAATAAGAAGGACTATATTGGAATTTAGGGTCGAAGGACCTCAAGGGAATTTCTGGAAATATCCTGGGCCTCCTGGTCAACCAAGCGGGCGCTTGGGTTGAACCAGGCAGGCGCCTGAATAAGCCGAAAAGGCCTTGACCTTCAGCCCAAATGAGCGGGCGCCTAGGTGGTACCAGGCGGGCGCCCGGTATGCCGATTGGAAATTTCCTAATTTGATTAGGAATGGTTTTTGGCACAAAATTCCTATTTGGAATAGGTCTTAATTGTGTATAAAAGCACCAATTCGGCCAGACCATATTTACAAGTGCTTTTGTGAGTCTCAAAGAGTTTGAGAGAAATTTTATTTTGTTCTAAGATATCATTGATTGAGGAACAAAATAATTCACAAATAAATTCCATATAGTTCTTTATTGTATTGTGAAAGTGTGTTTCATAATATTTGGTCTAGCAACCAAGATCAAAGAAGCTCCTTTGATATTCGTTCGAAGTGTGGATACCGCTAGAGGGTGAAAATCATCATCTTCAAAGTTCGTGTTCAAGCTTTGTGATCGTGATCAAGTCTTCAAGTTTCTCCACCAAAGATCAAGAGATGTTTTGATTATTATTGTTCGTGTTCATATCAATAAAGAGATGTTTTGATTATTATTGTTGTTCATGTTTACTTATAATAATCCCCGTCCCTAGTACTTGTTAAGCACTAGTATAAAGACTAAATGATCATGGGATGATCATGTTAGATTTATGGGTACTTGTTTGGAACAAGGTACTGGACATGACCCGCTGTATGAGATTTATGTCATGGTCTATGTCGTACATATATCTCATATTAGTTATGTCATTTGAATCCTTAGACATGAAGTTATTATAGTCTACTTGATGAACATTGTGTTTGACATATTCAAACGCTACCTTAACACGGTAGTTATAAAGGGTATGATTGGCATGATCGGATTCCCGTTGGGAAGAATAATGAGCTAAATGGATTTGTCCCTCCACGGAGAGATGTCAAGCTTGGGCCCCTCGAAGGAATGATGTTGATGAAATGTTCGACCGGACTCAAATGGATTGATTGGATCAATAGCATTTGAATTATCAACATATTCGGAATCGAGAAAGTATTGAACAAAAACAAGTTGACTGTTTGACCATGACTTGTGTTCAATGACATCGTGGACAAAGGGATTATAACATATTCTAAAGGAATGCGAACTTGTATCTAGTTATACTATTTGGGTAGGTATGACGGTTTGCTAGAACCTAATCATATCTTATGGGATCATGTTTGAGCCCATTGCCAACTTAGTATGATCCTAGAGGGTCACACACAATAGAACGAATCTTAAATAAGAAGGACTATATTGGAATTTAGGGTCGAAGGACCTCAAGGGAATTTCTGGAAATATCCTGGGCCTCCTGGTCAACCAAGCGGGCGCTTGGGTTGAACCAGGCAGGCGCCTGAATAAGCCGAAAAGGCCTTGACCTTCAGCCCAAATGAGCGGGCGCCTAGGTGGTACCAGGCGGGCGCCCGGTATGCCGATTGGAAATTTCGTAATTTGATTAGGAATGGTTTTTGGCACAAAATTCCTATTTGGAATAGGTCTTAATTGTGTATAAAAGCACCAATTCGGCCAGACCATATTTACAAGTGCTTTTGTGAGTCTCAAAGAGTTTGAGAGAAATTTTATTTTGTTCTAAGATATCATTGATTGAGGAACAAAATAATTCACAAATAAATTCCATATAGTTCTTTATTGTATTGTGAAAGTGTGTTTCATAATATTTGGTCTAGCAACCAAGATCAAAGAAGCTCCTTTGATATTCGTTCGAAGTGTGGATACCGCTAGAGGGTAAAATCATCATCTTCAAAGTTCGTGTTCAAGCTTTGTGATCGTGATCAAGTCTTCAAGTTTCTCCACCAAAGATCAAGAGATGTTTTGATTATTATTGTTCGTGTTCATATCAATAAAGAGATGTTTTGATTATTATTGTTGTTCATGTTTACTTATAATAATCCCCGTCCCTAGTACTTGTTAAGCACTAGTATAAAGACTAAATGATCATGGGATGATCATGTTAGATTTATGGGTACTTGTTTGGAACAAGGTACTGGACATGACCCGCTGTATGAGATTTATGTCATGGTCTATGTCGTACATATATCTCATATTAGTTATGTCATTTGAATCCTTAGACATGAAGTTATTATAGTCTTCCACTTGATGAACATTGTGTTTGACATATTCAAACGCTACCTTAACACGGTAGTTATAAAGGGTATGATTGGCATGATCGGATTCCCGTTGGGAAGAATAATGAGCTAAATGGATTTGTCCCTCCACGGAGAGATGTCAAGCTTGGGCCCCTCGAAGGAATGATGTTGATGAAATGTTCGACCGGACTCAAATGGATTGATTGGATCAATAGCATTTGAATTATCAACATATTCGGAATCGAGAAAGTATTGAACAAAAACAAGTTGACTGTTTGACCATGACTTGTGTTCAATGACATCGTGGACAAAGGGATTATAACATATTCTAAAGGAATGCGAACTTGTATCTAGTTGTACTATTTGGGTAGGTATGACGGTTTGCTAGAACCTAATCATATCTTATGGGATCATGTTTGAGCCCATTGCCAACTTAGTATGATCCTAGAGGGTCACACACAATAGAACGAATCTTAAATAAGAAGGACTATATTGGAATTTAGGGTCGAAGGACCTCAAGGGAATTTCTGGAAATATCCTGGGCCTCCTGGTCAACCAAGCGGGCGCTTGGGTTGAACCAGGCAGGCGCCTGAATAAGCCGAAAAGGCCTTGACCTTCAGCCCAAATGAGCGGGCGCCTAGGTGGTACCAGGCGGGCGCCCGGTATGCCGATTGGAAATTTCGTAATTTGATTAGGAATGGTTTTTGGCACAAAATTCCTATTTGGAATAGGTCTTAATTGTGTATAAAAGCACCAATTCGGCCAGACCATATTTACAAGTGCTTTTGTGAGTCTCAAAGAGTTTGAGAGAAATTTTATTTTGTTCTAAGATATCATTGATTGAGGAACAAAATAATTCACAAATAAATTCCATATAGTTCTTTATTGTATTGTGAAAGTGTGTTTCATATATTTGGTCTAGCAACCAAGATCAAAGAAGCTCCTTTGATATTCGTTCGAAGTGTGGATACCGCTAGAGGGTGAAAATCATCATCTTCAAAGTTCGTGTTCAAGCTTTGTGATCGTGATCAAGTCTTCAAGTTTCTCCACCAAAGATCAAGAGAAAATTCATAGCCATCAAGGGTTAGTTATTCCTCTATTCATCTTGTTGTATTTGATTTAATCATATGAACGGATCCATGGCTTTGGGTTTTCTTAAAATTTTAATTGCTATATTCCGCTGCGCATGTTACTTGGAAACCCAACACTTATAATCTACCAGTCACTCAAGAAGTGGAAGGTACAAGATCCTACACTCCAGAAATATAACGACCATCTCCAAGAGTTGGTCAAACAATTCAAAGATGTCACTTTCTACTATATTCCTAGAGATAAGAACCTCTTAGCAGATTCGCTAGCCATGCTAGCATCATTTGTAGAAATTCCCGAATGGACTGAGGTTAAAACCTTCAAAGTCGCGAGACGAACGACTCCCGCTTATTACTCGATCATAGACCTGCATGACTGCAAAGAGGCGTGTGATTCTATTTCTGTAAATGCCTTGGACGATAAACCATGGTATTATGATGTATGGCGTTTCCTCCTAGATGAAACATTCCCATCAGACACATCATCTAAAGCAAAGATAGCTCTCAAACGGTTCGCTACCCAATTCGTTATTATAGGTGATCGCCTCTACAAGAAACATCACAAGCAATGTCTACTCTGTGCTGATGAGCACGAAGCCATAGAAATCATGGACCAAGTCCACCAAGGAGTCTGTGGAACCAACATGAATTGAAATATGCTAGCAAAGAAAGTAATCCGACTAGGGTACTATTGGGCTACAATGGAAGCCGACTGCACTGAGATGGTTAAGAAATGCCATAAGTGTCAGATACATGCTAATTTACAACACGCACCACCGTCTGTGTTATACCCCATGACATCCCCTTGGCCATTTTCTACGTGAGGAATAGACGTCATTGGCAAAGTCTCACCGACAGGTCATAATGGACACTCATTCGTATTGGTTACTTCACCAAGTGGATCGAGGCTCAATCCTACAAAGTCTTAAATGCCAAAAAGGTAGCTGAATTCATTAAGATCAACATCATATGGCGATATGGGATACCTCATGAGATGATATCTGATAATGGCATGCACTTTGAGAAGGAATGTGACCAACTACTCGTAGAGTACAAGATAGAAAGACATCAGTCGTCACCGTACCAACCACAGACCAATGGAGCAGTCGAAGCTGCTAACAAAACCATAGAAACCATCATCAGAAAAATGGCTAAAAGTGGCAAAGAATGGCCCGAGAAGCTACCTTTTGCACTTTGGGGCTATCGTACTTCAATCCGTACTACCACCGGTGAAATTCCATACGCCCTAGCCTATGGGATGGAGGCAGTGTTACCAATCGAATTAGATGTTCCGTCGCTAAGGGTTCTCCTAGAAAACAAAGTAAATGAAGTCGTATGTTTGAACAGCCGTTACGAACAACTAGCCCTGCTAGATGAACGATGACTTCGAGCCGCCGAGCATATCCAAGCATATCAACGGAGAATGGCCCGAGCATTCAATAATAAAGTCAAATCCAAAAACATTAAAGAAGGAGACCTTGTCCTACACGAACATCGTCCTGGACCATTCAATCCTATGGGAAAGTGGGGACCAAGATGGATAGGCCCTTACATAGTCAAGAAGATATTCTCCGGAGGAGCGGTACAACTCGCAGACTTAGATGGAGATCAACTGCCGAGGCCCATCAACATGGACAAGCTGAAGAAGTACTATTCATAGCTCCATCCCCTATTTCAAAAAAAAGGCACGAGAAAAGAAGCCCGCTAGATTGAAAACCTGAAAGGGCGGTCTTGGCAAAAATCAGGGTGTGCATATAAAAAATAAAAAATAAAATAGGGGACAGTCTCGTACGAGACACCTATGTCTCGTACAAGACATGTCAATCAGCAGATATTTTCTCTTTCTTGAACAAGAACTACGATGACCTGAGCTCCTTAATTAATTGATGTAAAAGGAGAACGTAGGTAGCCTTTTGATCCGATCTATTCAATAAATAAAATCAAAATCTTGTTTTCTTATTAACTAAATGCATTTCAAGAAAGCAATAAGAAAATTTCTAACATGAATACTAACTTGCAAAAGAGAATAAATAAAATACTAAAAATTTAAACATTGGTCTATCTATAGCAATCTCTCGATACTCCTAAGGATCTATTTCTTCCTTGACTTAGTAGGGGCTTGACCACGGTCCGCCTTGTCATTCCTTTTCCTCTTATGCAAAGGTATCTTGTAACCGGGTGGAACATCGAGTCTGCTGAACACCGAAGGAGCCAACCTCGTGAACACGTGAGGCCTATCAAGAGCTTGAAACTTAGAAGGAAGTCCATTCGCCCTCTTCTCATAAAATTCACTATCCATAAAGTCTTGAGTGGCATCTACACTGATATTAGAAGGATCCTCCTTAGCTTCCTTCTTCCTCAAATTCAAGCTAGGCTCAAATTGGTCCCCCAACAAAGAACGGTGAATCTCATCAATACCCTCGGCGTTCGGACGGAGTTCTTCGAGGAACCAATCCAAATATTTATCTGATAAATAAATTCTCCCTCCATCTTGACGAAGATTGGTCCAATGGTCTGTAGTGGTACCTTGCCCCCAAGCACGAGCTAAGCTCGTAGAGAACTCTGAGTCCATAAAAGAAATATCTTGAGGCTGTCCCCCTAACATGAAAGTGTCCTGCTGTTGACCGAACTATCGCATCACCCTTCGAGCAAAGTAAAAAAGAAGAATCTCTCAAACCCGGAAGGACGACCCTGTCGTATCCAAGGGTATTAGATACAAACCTCTTCACCTTCCAAAAGGGTGGACACCAATCAATGTCACCGGTCTCCGCTTTAGCAAAAAGATAGGCCCACTCCTTAATTCTGAGACCCTTCACCAACAATCTCTGCCTATGGAAAGTATAAAGAGAATACTCTATCGGGGAGTCCAATAGTTTAAAATGTTCTCTAAGCCAAATGGTCAATAACAAGGGACTTCCCTGGGTCATAGAGCCGGTTTGGTCTAACTCATTAAGGCCATAAAGGGTCTCCCCTAAGATAAGAGGGACTACGTTGAAGGCCCGTCCTCTAGCTTGCAAAACAATGTCCACTAGCTCCGTGTCCGCCATGCCACACTTTCTCATAAAAAGCACGCTTCGAAATAAGCACAATGCCAAGAGGAAACATTAGGAATCCACACCGTGAGTACGTGTCGCGCGACCTCAAAATCTCCTAGGCAAAGCGTGGAGATTAACATAGCGGTTATGAATGTAACTATGCGCCTCGGGAAGGCCTATGCTCAATAAATCCTTGAGAGATTCTGCCGGTGCTTTGTCATACTTAGGCACCGCAATCACCCCATTCAATGGCATATCCAGGATAGCCGCCATCTCCTCTACAGTAGGAACCATCTCATTAAGCAAAATTGAAGAGATGAGTCTAAGGATCCCAAAAACGTGCAACTCCCTTTAAAAGGTCCCAATCCGGTTTTAGGTTCTTCAAGGTGAAAAGAATCTTAAAACCGAACATCTCTGCGAATCTTTCTTGATGAGCCTTGTCAAACGAACGAAAGAAAGTTGCTAAGTCATTCTTGTAGCGTTCCACTAATTCCACGTCTAAGGAAAACTCATCAACAATTATTGATGAAGTGACGGACTTACTTAAGGCCATTGGGAGCAAAAGGTTGAGAATTCTACTCGAAAATAAAAGTTCCCAGAACTGATTTAAGGCTGTATGGTATTCTAGGACGGACTAGAGGTGTTTATATACAAGTTTGGACACTTAATCCTCAAGGTAAAAGGAGAAACAGCCGCAGATTCATAGGATAGATCATACGAGACATCAATGTCTCGTACGTGGCATCTCTCTAGATCAGACAGTAAAAATTATGCTCAAATTTCAGGTTGCCCAATGAGTCAAAACATGCCTCAAACACCTCAGAAATGCACCTCAGACAGTTCATACATCACATACAAATGACCCAACACAAATCCATCTCTTTAAAAGAACCCTCGGTTGACCAACCGGATGTGAATCAAATTCATTATACAGTCAGAAATAAAAACTAAAATTAACAAAAGTATTATGTGTTAGAGTTAGGAATTAACTGTTGCGCAGGTACAAACCAAAAAGAAGGAAAAATCGTCTTCGCCTACGCAGAGGCAATAAATACATTATCAACAAAAAGAGGGAATGGGGGATCCTATCGACTCGGGCATCAAAAGGAAGGAGATGTCACCACTGCCACGTGATCACTCAGCGGTCCGAGGTCTCTTCCTGCAAGAAGCCGACTCTACTGTCTGGCGAGCCAATCGGACTAAGAGCTCCACGATCTGTCTCCTCACCCTCTTGGCATAGGCCATAAACTAGGCAAGCCGTCCTGCGACCTCTTTATACTCAGCAATGGGAACCTGTTGAGAAGAAACAAATAGAGATGTCAAAATCTTCAGATAAATGATAAACAGATAAACGAAATGGTTGAATGACGGAAATGGCAAAAGAAAAGTCATAAATCATACCATGGTCACATCGGCAGGAGGTACGAGTCCCTCAGGCATATCGTACTACGCGGGAAGATCCTCAATGTTCTCTATCCATTCAGCCATGCTATAGGAAAATGAAGCTGGTCCGAGCTGCGGACGGAAAGGGACATGGACAACTCCCTGGGCCTGAGCCTGGTCACCCTCTATGATTAGTCGGGGCATGAGACGAGTCAGAAAATTAGCATAATCAGCCTCGAGATGCATGTGGTCGAAGGCAACCTGGCCGATAATGAGGTTACCTCTCTCCTCACCCTCGATGGCATAAAAATCAAGCATATAAGCCGGTGGATCCAATGGGACAATAAGATCTAGCCTGCCACCATCGTGCTGGTGAGAGACTCTCTCTCCCAGATAGAAGCATCCCCCACCAAGGCCGATCATCAGTAACCTCAGGCCTGACCGCCAGAAAGCATGCCCAATCCCTAAAGTCCTCCATGGAAAGAGAGCAGTAGCAACCTCGGAACGTCTACCCACTCGTCAAGGTATCGCCGTATGTGCTCAACTGACAAATCGGCTCCCTCAGCATGCTCACTGCTGGTATCTCGGTTGCCCCAGCGCCACCTTAATGTGTCCGGAAACTTGATGGTGTTATCACGGAGATCAAAGTTAAAGAGACCAAACATGGCGTATCCCCAAGCCTGCAAATGGGAGAAATATGGAAAATGTCAACACAATGGCCGAAATGAAAAAAAAAAGGCTACTAAAACAAAGTAAACTGGGCTAAAATAGAAAAGGAGAATGCGAAAAAATGAACGTTATACCTCCCAAGCATGGCTGTAACCACCTAAGTCACCGTTCGCCCGATCCCGCGAACTCTTATCCATGGCCACGTAGTAGTGGGCCAAGCCAGCTAATCCCCAGCTAGAATTTGTGACATGCTGCATATCCCTCAAGCAGCTCAACAGAGTGAACAAGGCAATCGACGCGTGATTAGCAAATAGCGTCTCAGAGAAAGCCCACCACAGAAAGCCACAGACAGCTATGATGCGAGTGTTAGCAGATCCCATCTGACCCGCATTTACAGTGATATAAGAATCCACTTTATCTCTCAAAGCTTTTAATGGGTCACCCTTGCCCGAGGTGTGCACAGTGAAGCCTAGAAAATGCCTCATATCATCACTGCCAGGAAGGAAGTCAATATCCATCTCAAGCGGCTCACCGGCGATAGAGAGCCCGGTAATAGTATGAAAATTAGTGGGAGTCATGGTGACCTCTCCCCACCTCATATGCATGGTGTGGGTACTATCCCACCATCGCTCCCTAATAACCTGGAGCATATGAGCATTCTGCTACTCGCCCACCAAGCCGTCAAAGAAAGGCTTAAGCCCGAGATTCTCGATCTCTTCCTTAATTTCACCATTGAGAGTTGCCCACTTCTCGGCAACCGCTCGTACGCTGCCTCTACAGTTGTTGATGAACCTGAATTGCTGCAAACAACAAAGGCAAAAGAGACGAATTCAAAAAATCGGTAAAATCCTCATTTAAGCATTTTACCTAAAAAATCGCAAAATTGCCTAGAACGAACGTTAAAATCATGTACTACTATACTACAATGATTTTCAACATCAACAAGGGTGAAATCCCATCAAGAGATCAGCCATGGATGATAAACCCTAGCAGCGATAATTCTAGGCGAAAATTGACAAACGTCGAACTGCGAAGGCACCAAATTGAGACATGCAACAACGAAATTGACATGGAAACTCAGTCAAAGGAAGAGATCCTTACCCGCCTTGTCCGAATGGCATGAGAAATATGATCCTTGGGGAATGGGCATAACTCGTCTGTCGCCCATACTTTGCCCTTCATATGCGTACCAAAGAGGTATTCCTTGTTCGAACGATGTGCACCGGCCATTTGAAAGGGTTAAGAATCACTAAAACTTGGTGTAGACGAAGATTTTTGGGAAATAAAATCACCTAGGGTTGAGAACTCTTGAAATGAAATAAGAAAAGTGATTTGAAAATCCACTTTCAGTGCCTGATATGTGCCTGTTCTGCGCAAAATCAGGGATGACTCGAACGAGGCATCTATCCCTCGTACGAGGTATCCTCAGAAAACCCTGTTTTCTGGGGAAATTCCAGAAAATCCTTGCTTTTAATAGAAAGGTCAGAAAAAGCCCTGCTTTTGACTGAAAGGTCGAATCTGAATCCGGTTCAAGATGGAACATTAAGTCGTCAACAAAAAGAATATTTTCAGAATAGGAACAAATAAAGTTATTTCTCAGTACAAGTTTATTCTCAACGAACATCCAAGATCATGGGTGAGCAACAAAATCTGCATCAGAATATCTAAAACGTAAGTTAATAACACAGGATCCCACCATTTAGAGTCCCATAATTTCCATCGAGACGTATGTTAATGGCATAGGATTCATTTTTCTAATGGAAAGGAAGTCGCGTTGGATGGAGAAGACAGGTCTGAGTAATTGGCATCTCCAAATTTCAGTGATCCCATAATTGTTATGAAGGCGTATGCTAATAACATAGGATTCACACCCTCAGAGTCCCATAATTGTCATCAAGGTGTAAGCTAATGGCATAGGATTCATATTTTCAACGGAAAGGAAGTCGCGTTGAAAGGAGAAGAAAGATCCGAGTAATTGGTATCTCCAAAACCTAGAATCCCATCATTGTCATCAAGGTGTAAGCTAATGACATTGGATTCCCACCAAAACTGAAGGCAGTTCGTCATCATGGCATATTCAGAATTCAGTCAAAGAATGATTGAGTCCTCAGTATGGATTGTAACTGGAGATCTGAGTCGTCATCAACAAAAGGAGTACATTTTCAGATTCCCATAATTGTTGATTCCTCAGTATGGGTAATACTCTTTAGGATTTAAACTTTACCTTACTGCAGTATTGTCATCAAGGTGTAAGCTAATGGCATAGGATTCATATTTTCAACGGAAAGGAAGTCGCGTTGAAAGGAGAAGAAAGATCCGAGTAATTGGTATCTCCAAAACCTAGAATCCCATCATTGTCATCAAGGTGTAAGCTAATGACATTGGATTCCCACCAAAACTGAAGGCAGTTCGTCATCAACAACAGGGCATATTCAGAATTCGAGTCAAAGAGATTGATTCCTCAGTATGGATTGTAACTGGAGATGGGTCGTCATCAACAAAAGGTACATTCAGAATTTGAAGGACATTGATTCCTCAGTATGGGTTACTCGAGGAATTTAAACTTTACTTACTGCAGTATTGGCAAAATACCTCTAGCCTCCATTTTTGCGTAGCTACATTTGGTCTGATTTCCTTCCGAGGAATACGTAGGCAGCTTTCTAGCACGACCATACCCAAAGTTCAAAATGGTGTCTTTTCTATCGACGACATTACTTCATTCATAAGTATCATCGTCGAGTGGCTCTGTAGACACCCCATTTTGAACGTTCTTTCATAATCACAATGCTTCTGTGTCTCGCCTTTTGATTTGGGTCAAAACTCGTTAAGTTGGACATGTTTTTGTTAAGTTTCTAACTGACTTCGTTAGTCAGGGACCAAAACAAACATCAAAACTACTGCAGAAGGGCATAAATGTGATTCCAGCACAAAGATGCCTCGTACGAGAGGGCAGATTTTAGCGGTCTCTGTTAACCATAAATTTATATTTAGCATGATAAAATTTAACATAATAAAATTTTTTACAGGGAAGGTAGTTTTACTTACAGTTTGTAGCGAGCGGAATTTGAGGTGGAGATAGGGGCTTCTATAAACAGCGGAGAAAACACTTTTTTTTTTTTTTTTTTTTTTTTTTTTGTATAGGGCTATAATATGAAGTACTGAAGGATTTTAAAGGAATTTAAGTAATATAACTAGGGGAATCGGAAGGGGGTTTTTAAGCTGCCATTAAGAAAAGATTGCTTCTTATTAGATTGCTCTCGTGGTTTTTCAACTCGTTGTTACAAATGAAAACTAAGGAGGCTTTTATAGCCTTGAAACTTACAACCTATTTATCCGGTGATGATTACCGGTTAACCTAGAAATGAAAGAAAACAAATTTAAGCGAATAATACTTTACAAAAAGGAACTCTGCGGAAAATTTTTCAAAAAGAAAACAGTAATTTCGACAATAATTTCAAAAGTTTGATGGTGTCTGTCGGCCGCCTTCTGTCGTTTTTCTTTCTTCTTCGTCATTGCTTACGATTGTTATCCGCCAGCTGTCTAAAAGTCTCGGTAGTTACTGTCGATTGTGGGATAGTGTCTCCGTCTGATTGTGCATCTTGCATAATGTCGTCACATGGCCATGGTTCACATGGACATGGCCATGTATTTTCTTCATCCGTGTCATTGATGTATTTTTCTTTTAATGTATCTCCTTCACCCGTGAATGGGAGAAGCATGTTCCAATTATCTCTTGCCCAAATCTGGACATAATGTCCTTCTGCCATTAATTTGAAAAATTGCCAAGGAAAGTGGCTGGGAATGTCTGGGGTTTGTTGATGCTTCTTTATGAAACTGTTATGGAATTCTGTGATTTTGTCGACATCTTGTTCATGAAGCCAAGAAAGGCTTGAGAAGTCGATATGATCTTCAATTTTGACCGCCGATGTTAACAGAGCTCGATCTTTGGATTTGGTGCTGATGAATATTCTTTTTCTTGCAGGTCTATATGTGTAACTGTCAGCTTCTGGGAAGGATGCGAAAATTTTACATCCAGCTTTTTGTTCATAGGAGTGAGTAGCAATGTTGCCAGCTACCAATGTAAACTTTTCTCCAAATGTATTTAGAATTCTTTCGGTGGTGGGTGTGAAACGGAACTCAATGTAATCAATCATACCATAGTGGTAAAACTGAGTAATAAGTTATTCTGGCATGTCTGTTTTAAAGAGATCGATCTGTAATAATAATACCCCTGTGTCTTTCCCTTCATTGTCTACCCTTTCGACCACTTTTACTCCTGTGAATTTTAATTCTTTAAAAACGATTTGAACTATTTTTTGCTGTAGTTTGTATAATATTAAAGGAAAACATGTACAAATTTTTTCGGAAATAATGTCATTGAGGCCTTCAATCCTTTCTAGGACTGGTTTTAAAGTCTGCCTCCATGGAATGTCAAGAATGCGTGCTTTAAAGCTGTCGTAATCCCTGTAAATAGGCTCCTGTGTTCTTTTTAATTTATTTTGAAGGATTTCCACTTCCTGTTTTAACTTTTCATTTTCTCTTTGTAACTGTGTTACTTGTGTTTCCTGTGTATCATTGTGAACCACGGCATCCCCCTTTGACAGTCGAGTTTAGCAGTTTCCTTGTCGATCTCTACCTCGTTTCTTGACAAAGACTCCTTAATTCGGGAAAATTGGAAAGGACGATCAGGAGTCCAAATAAACCTCCTTAGAAATCAAGTCATTGATTCCCATTCAAATTAAACCCTTTAGCTTAACCCTAAAGTCATAAACCCCTATAAATATAGAGGTTCTTGAACCAAAAGAAAGAGGATGATCAATTGAAGAAGGCTCTCATAATCAGCCACCTCCACCCACGAAATTTAAAAGATCATAACACCATTCAAGTCAAGTTCTTTGGATCATCAAGCCTTTTAGTCAAGTCCATCCATAGGATTCTCGAAGAACGCTTAGGTAAAACTCTTTGCATTCTATCTTCTCATCTCCTTATTTGCCTTGAAGTAGTGTGATTCCATTAAAGGATCAGCCTAGAGCCTATCCAATTCATGGAGATGGTCTAGAAGCATATGATCCGACATTCCAAATAAATAAGAAATTATTTATTTGGTTCCTTTTGCACATGTTTTGCATGATTTTGAGACAACGATGATGATTTCTTAGCAAGACCAATCCTAGATTGGGGGAATTGGGTGCTCCTTGACCTGCCCAATTCATAAATTAACCCCCGAATCCAGATCTTACGATCCATGTTCCATCAAACATGGTGGCGACTCACAACAAACGAGCAACATCCAAGCCCTCACAATCCGAACCGAGCGGTCCGGGCACCGCGGGAGGGGCGCGCGCTCACAACAAAAGGACATATTGATAAAAAATTGTTCACTAAAAAGTCTAACCAAGATATTCTTCTCATTCAAATTTATATGGATGATATTATCTTCGGTTCAACTAATGACAATCTGTGCAAAGAGTTTGCGTCAATCATGCAAAAAAAAATTTAGATGAGCATGATAGGAGAACTCACCTTCTTTTTGGGACTTCAAGTCAAGCAATTGCCTAGTGGAATATTCATCAATCAAGGAAAATATACAAGTGATATGTTAAAGAAATTTGATATGCAGAATGTGTCCATAACCAAAACTCCACTATCAACAACTGCAAAACTGCATGCTGATCCTGAAGGCCAAAGTGTGAATCAATTTTTATATAAAAGTTACATTGGATCTCTTCTATATGTTACTGCATCAAGACCTGACATTATGTTCATTGTCTGCTTATGTGCAAGATTCTAAGCTGATCCTAAAGAATCACACTTAGCTGCAGTAAAAAGGAATCTTAGATTCCTAAAAGGTACCCCTGATTATGGCATTTGGTACCCTAGGGAATCCCTTTTAACTCTTATTGGATACACAGATTCAGACTATTCTGGATGCAATTTGGATAGGAAATCAACTAGTGGTAGTTGTCAGTTTCTTGGTTCAGGAATTGTGAGTTGGTGCAGCAAGAAGAAAACTTCAGTTGCTACTTCTACTGTAGAAGCAGAATATGTTGTTGCTGGACTTTGTTGTTCCCAAATCCTTTATCTTAGAAATCAACTTAGAGACTTTGGAATTCATTATGATCAAATTACCATTTTTTGTAATAATATAAGTGCAATAGCCATGACTGAGAATCCAATCCAACATTCAAAAACAAAACACATTGAAGTAAGGCATCACTTTATAAGAGATCATGTTGAAAAATGAGATATTTGCCTAACTCATGTATGAACTGAAAGTCAACTTACTGACATTCTCACAAAAGCATTAGATGAACAGAGATTTGAATACTTAAGAGCAAATATGGGAATGCTGAACTTGCCATCAAAATAAAAAGGGATTTCATTAATACTTAGTGGATACAAAGGGAGTTTTACTTCAAAAAGGTTCCATCCTGGGGCCACCTTACTCCTAAAAAGCAAAAAGGGAGCCCAAATGGATCATTTGCTCCAATCTTAGTGAAGATAGCAGACCTCTCTACAAGGTCCATTATCTTAATGATAACAGACCTACTCTGCTATGGATCTCTCCACTCCAGTTATGAATGAACACTCTACTAAAGTGTCTTCCTCCTCCTTCACACCTCCATATGAGGTCTCTCCTACTTGTTGACCAGACTCACCACTACTTTCCAATATGTGAGTACTCATCCACCTCCAACAACCTCCACAAAACATTGACTATTTAAAGATGGCCACACTGGTCTAGGCCACCAATTCACTATCTCTTGAAGCTCAAGCAAGTCCTCAGTGGTGATACAAAGCTGAAAGTTCAAGAAGAATTGTGACTCTCACTATTTACATAGGCCTCATCAGACCTAAGGCTGTTCTCATGCTTCATAGTTGACTTTAAAGGGCTACACCAAGAAAAATATTTGCTTGATAACAGAGAAAAGGAACTGGTCTTGGAATAGGAGCTCCCCTCACAATTGTCTCCCTTACCTTCTCCCCTAACTCCCTTATTCCCAATTACCAAATCATTATCTCTCTCCTGCTTCAAGAGATCAAACATAGATTTATTTGGTCCTTTTTCCTCCTAGATCTAACTTATCTTAGCATTTCCCTTGTCACACCACTTCTCCAGTGCCTCTCCTCTCTTAAACCTCATTCTCTCTTCCTTAACCATCTCATCCCTGGCATGCATCCACATTTGTTTCTTTATTTCCCTTTCTCTTAACTCCTCCTTCTTCCTTGGACCATTAGAAAGAATTTGATCAACCTCTTGCTCCCACTCAGTTTCCTCTTGAGCTTGATACTCCCTAAACTCCCTCAAAAACTTCTTATCAACATTATTCACCTCTTCTTCACTCTCCTCCTTGAACTTAAGTTTTCTCACAAGATTGGACATCTTGCTTGGGCTAAACATGTTTGTTAGTCTACCCATATTTTTTAGACTGTGAAGAACAAGGTCTACTATCTTTCTATGTTAAGCAAAATTTTATCTGAATGTTGTTGCTGTGTTCACATATTCATCAACAATACTACTCCTTATATAGAAAGATTTTGCATCATTAAGTTTATCTCGTGAATTCATATTCTAGATGCAATGATGATAGTAGACCTTAAAATTTGCAACTTCAGTAATGTTGATTTGATATGAAATTAAAATTGGTGCTTGACCAGCCTTGTTACGTGTTGAATTTGGACAAAATCTTGTCAAAATTAAATGTAGGGATAAGGAATATCTTTGATATACATAACCTTCCTTACAGTTAAGCTTTCTAAGAGTTGTGAAAAGAAGAGAAGTTACTGTTTATGACAGTTAAAAGCTACTTAGTCACTCACCAACCCACATTCACTTTGTAGAATTTAAGGGAGACCTGTTCAACTCCTTTACGTTTACCTCTCTCCCTTCATTTAACTTTTACCTTCTTACAAAAGCCCTCTCTTTTTCAAATCAAGTTTCTTCCCTCTCTCTCTTAAAACACTGTGCTCCCCTGTTTCTTTCTCTTAAACCTTAGAAACATGAACTCAACTTCCACCCATGGATACCTCATCAAGAAATCCTTATACAAAAATCCAGTTGGTAGATGGATAGAAGAATTTCTCATCAATACCAAACTGAAAAAATTAATGGAGGCCAACCCACCAATTCTCCTATTGGTCCCAAAAACACAACAAGGGTATGAAAAGAGGCTAGAGGGGGTGAATAGCCTATTTAAAATTATCAACCCTTTTTCAAAATTCAACCTTATTCTTACTATTGAGTTTTATGGTGAAGTAAAAACCACTAGTTCAAAGTAAAATGCTCAGTAGAAGTTTTCAATGAAAACGAGGTAGAGTTGGTTTTGAAATAAAAATGACTGGGTAAGCAGAAGATGCGGTCGACAATATTGCGGATGAAAAAGATAAGTATTCTGAGAACTTGATTTGTGGTAAGGGCAATGCGGTTGGTAAGGTAACTTTTAGGCAAGCAATATGCGGTAACCTTGCGGTCGGCTATGTGCGGTCAGTAAGGTTACAGACTAGAGAGGTTAAAAAATAAGGTTTGTGTCTGTGAGTTTTGGCACATGAACTCAACTTCCACCCATGGATACCTCATCAAGAAATCCTTATACAAAAATCCAGTTGGTAGATGGATAGAAGAATTTCTCATCAATACCAAACTGAAAAAATTCATGGAGGCCAACCCACCAATTCTCCTATTGGTCCCAAAAACACAACAAGGGTATGAAAAGAGGCTAGAGGGGGGTGAATAGCCTATTTAAAATTATCAACCCTTTTTCAAAATTCAACCTTATTCTTACTATTGAGTTTTATGGTGAAGTAAAAACCACTAGTTCAAAGTAAAATGCTCAGTAGAAGTTTTCAATGAAAACGAGGTAGAGTTGGTTTTGAAATAAAAATGACTGGGTAAGCAGAAGATGCGGTTGACAATATTGCGGATGAAAAAGATAAGTATTCTGAGAACTTGATTTGTGGTAAGGGCAATGCGGTTGGTAAGGTAACTTTTAGGCAAGCAATATGCGGTAACCTTGCGGTCGGCTATGTGCGGTCAGTAAGGTTACAGACTAGAGAGGTTAAAAAATAAGGTTTGTGTCTGTGAGTTTTGGCACATGAACTCAACTTCCACCCATGGATACCTCATCAAGAAATCCTTATACAAAAATCCTGTTGGTAGATGGATAGAAGAATTTCTCATCAATACCAAACTGAAAAAATTCATGGAGGCCAACCCACCAATTCTCCTATTGGTCCCAAAAACACAACAAGGGTATGAAAAGAGGCTAGAGGGGGGTGAATAGCCTATTTAAAATTATCAACCCTTTTTCAAAATTCAACCTTATTCTTACTATTGAGTTTTATGGTGAAGTAAAAACCACTAGTTCAAAGTAAAATGCTCAGTAGAAGTTTTCAATGAAAACGAGGTAGAGTTGGTTTTGAAATAAAAATGACTGGGTAAGCAGAAGATGCGGTCGACAATATTGCGGATGAAAAAGATAAGTATTCTGAGAACTTGATTTGTGGTAAGGGCAATGCGGTTGGTAAGGTAACTTTTAGGCAAGCAATATGCGGTAACCTTGCGGTCGGCTATGTGCGGTCAGTAAGGTTACAGACTAGAGAGGTTAAAAAATAAGGTTTGTGTCTGTGAGTTTTGGCACATGAACTCAACTTCCACCCATGGATACCTCATCAAGAAATCCTTATACAAAAATCCAGTTGGTAGATGGATAGAAGAATTTCTCATCAATACCAAACTGAAAAAATTCATGGAGGCCAACCCACCAATTCTCCTATTGGTCCCAAAAAACAACAAGGGTATGAAAAGAGGCTAGAGGGGGTGAATAGCCTATTTAAAATTATCAACCCTTTTTCAAAATTCAACCTTATTCTTACTATTGAGTTTTATGGTGAAGTAAAAACCACTAGTTCAAAGTAAAATGCTCAGTAGAAGTTTTCAATGAAAACGAGGTAGAGTTGGTTTTGAAATAAAAATGACTGGGTAAGCAGAAGATGCGGTTGACAATATTGCGGATGAAAAAGATAAGTATTCTGAGAACTTGATTTGTGGTAAGGGCAATGCGGTTGGTAAGGTAACTTTTAGGCAAGCAATATGCGGTAACCTTGCGGTCGGCTATGTGCGGTCAGTAAGGTTACAGACTAGAGAGGTTAAAAAATAAGGTTTGTGTCTGTGAGTTTTGGCACATGAACTCAACTTCCACCCATGGATACCTCATCAAGAAATCCTTATACAAAAATCCTGTTGGTAGATGGATAGAAGAATTTCTCATCAATACCAAACTGAAAAAATTCATGGAGGCCAACCCACCAATTCTCCTATTGGTCCCAAAAACACAACAAGGGTATGAAAAGAGGCTAGAGGGGGGTGAATAGCCTATTTAAAATTATCAACCCTTTTTCAAAATTCAACCTTATTCTTACTATTGAGTTTTATGGTGAAGTAAAAACCACTAGTTCAAAGTAAAATGCTCAGTAGAAGTTTTCAATGAAAACGAGGTAGAGTTGGTTTTGAAATAAAAATGACTGGGTAAGCAGAAGATGCGGTCGACAATATTGCGGATGAAAAAGATAAGTATTCTGAGAACTTGATTTGTGGTAAGGGCAATGCGGTTGGTAAGGTAACTTTTAGGCAAGCAATATGCGGTAACCTTGCGGTCGGCTATGTGCGGTCAGTAAGGTTACAGACTAGAGAGGTTAAAAATAAGGTTTGTGTCTGTGAGTTTTGGCACATGAACTCAACTTCCACCCATGGATACCTCATCAAGAAATCCTTATACAAAAATCCAGTTGGTAGATGGATAGAAGAATTTCTCATCAATACCAAACTGAAAAAATTCATGGAGGCCAACCCACCAATTCTCCTATTGGTCCCAAAAACACAACAAGGGTATGAAAAGAGGCTAGAGGGGGGTGAATAGCCTATTTAAAATTATCAACCCTTTTTCAAAATTCAACCTTATTCTTACTATTGAGTTTTATGGTGAAGTAAAAACCACTAGTTCAAAGTAAAATGCTCAGTAGAAGTTTTCAATGAAAACGAGGTAGAGTTGGTTTTGAAATAAAAATGACTGGGTAAGCAGAAGATGCGGTCGACAATATTGCGGATGAAAAAGATAAGTATTTTGAGAACTTGATTTGTGGTAAGGGCAATGCGGTTGGTAAGGTAACTTTTAGGCAAGCAATATGCGGTAACCTTGCGGTCGGCTATGTGCGGTCAGTAAGGTTACAGACTAGAGAGGTTAAAAAATAAGGTTTGTGTCTGTGAGTTTTGGCAAAAAGATAAGTAGTCAGAGTTAGTAACTTACGCAGTAGGAAAGCAACAAAGACAATTCACAACAAATTGAATATCTGTGAAGATCAAAACACTAAATGACAAACAAGATTAGTAAGAACAATAAGAACACTTGCTGAAAGTAATTTGTAGAAAGTAAATGACACAATGATTTGGAAAGGTTCGATCTGTTAAAAGATCTACGTCCTTTACCAAGATGGTCAGTCTTGGATTTGAATGGAGGATATATTAATTCTCTTGAGTACAAATTACAAAGATGAAGAATTGAATTAACTCCTACTTTCTATGAAGAATAAGTCCTAGACTTAGACCGGTGTATCCCTAATGATGCAATCTATGTGATTGATCAAACGGAGTGTGTGTGTGTAAGAAGCAAGAGCTCTATGTAATCTATATGATAGAGAGCCTAATGAATTTTTAAGTGTTGCTGGGCTTGAGATTTGATGTTCTTGAAGGTTTGCTGGAGATCTTTGAAGATTTAAAGGTGAAGGCTTGAAGATTCAAATGATTCTAGAAATCTTGAGTATGATCTTCAATCACCAAGAATTTCAATAGCAATTTCTCTCTTTGAATCTCAGCACCCTTTCAAAGAAGAAAGTAAGGACTATTTATAGCCTTGGGTGAGAAATAGCTGTTAGACTAGTTTGAAAGATGATGAGCTGGAGCATTCTAATTGGAGCTCATATCTTTGTTTTGTAGTTGCAGAAGTTAGTGGTCCAGATGTACTATCTTGTACGACTAAATTTAAATTTAAAGTTGCAACGTTTAAATAAAACTTGTCTTTTCTTGATCTTCACTTGGTCGTGCGGTAGCTAGTCTGCGGTCGGTCAATAACGTGCGGTCGCTACAATTTTGCAGCAACATGTAATATGCTTGTTGTCATAAGGCTTGCGGTCTCCTTAGACCTTACGGTCGTCCTAGACCTTGCGGTCGACCTAGACCTTGCGGTCGCTTATCTGAGGTAGGCAGACTTAGCTAATTTTTCACAACATCAGGAGCAGCAACATTTTTTCATAATTTGAGGGGCTGATCTTCAAAGCCTAGCTAAACTAAAAATGGACTTAACTAATGAAGTTATAAAACTTCTTACAATAAAACCTAAAGTCCATAAAAATTAAAATAAGGTTATGGGATCAATCAAATCTGGGTAATAGGAGTGGTTTATAACATGCATACCCAACAATCTCCCCCTATTTGATTGAGACCATTACATACTATAACAAAGACTAAATCATTTTACTTGGTAATAACATATTTCAAGAAATAAATTTTATTAAGTTCATGTCTCAAGTCAATGCACAAACAGTAAGTTAATGTTATAGATTTCTATCATCCTAGAAAGAAAATAAAAGACTAATCCTAGAAGATAGAAATATGTTGATGAAAATCAGAAAGATAATAAATGAGAGATATGAACAGCATCAAACAACTCAAACCAACTGGTACTCTGAATTAATAAAGCAGTGAAGCATAAGAGTACGAATCCAAAAGAGAGAATAACTGTTGTGTTACATGCCCAAATAAAAGTTAAAACAGAAATAAAAATTGTTCAAGGCATACAGCCTAATAAGACAAAATAAAATGGTAACATGGTGCGGTCAAGCAAACGGTAATCAGAACGGTCAGGTAGGAGCGGTCAATGTGAACGGTAGCTTCATATATCCAAACCATGGATCTTCACTTCGTCTTGAAATTCAGGAATGATGGGGCAGGTGAATGTGTTAGCATGCATATAGTCAAAGCTGTTCACCGTCGGGAAATCAATGTTGTTTCCTTCATCATTCTCAGCTTGTGAATGAATATTACCGTGACCAGCATCTGCAACTTGAATGGATCCATCAGTTACTGCACTTCCAGCAGACCTCTGAACTGACTCTTCTAACGCCTCCAATTTCTTTTCAATGACTTGAAATGAACCAACGACCGTATTGGTCAGTTCCTCAATTCTGGTACCTTGATAATCAAGCGGGGTTTTGAGAGTGGTAAAAGCAGCCTTGATTGCTTCAAGATTCTTTGCTTGATTTTCAGTAAGGGCTTCAAGGGATGCCTTGGTAGCAGTCAAATTCTTTTTCCATGCTGAACATGATCTTTTTCAGCTCATGGACCAAATCGACTTTCACCATATCCAACTGTTTGTGGATTTCAATGGAGGTAGCCAACACTTCACGAGAAATGCACCTGTTAAGAGCATTGGTTTGAACGGTAAGAGCTTCCTTTACAAACTGAGGGGTTATCATGAAATTGGTGGAAAGTGCGGTCGATGTTGAAGCGGCGGTCGGAGTATCTTGAGCGGTAAAACTGGAACTGACATTTCCCAAAACAATATCTTTCACCGTCTTTGTTATAGCTATTGTCTCCCTCTTAATGGTATCAATAATTTTGGAGGGCAGAGAACAGAGCTCCTGCTGCAAAGTAGCTTGAGTAGACTTGAGATCAATAACTTCTGCGGTCAGCTGAGAAATAGCTGACTGATTGTCAGATTGGAGTTTGGTCAGTGCTTGGACAGCGGTAAGCAAGGCATACACCTGAGTTGCGGTAGCAGGAAGATCATCATTTCAGACCGGAAAAGGAGGAGCATGAAGCGGAGAGTTAGTAGGAGAAGCAATTGGGGTGAGGTCGGCAGACTTGGTTTTAGAATCAGTTTCATCCATAACAACTTCAGTACGTTCGGGCTTGTCAACCGTAATCACTTCGTGAGCAACAGCTTCAATACGGTCGAAGGTTGGGCTATCAACATTCACATCACCATCCTTGTTTTTCTCATCACTATCACCTTGATGACTACCATCATCACCAACCTGTTTGTCATCATCATCATTTTCTCCATCATTATCACTATTAGCAACCTCAACTTTTGAACCACTCGAAGCATCATCTTCAGTTTCCTCACTGTCAGACTCATCTCTAAGTGAGTAGACTTGTCTGACAACAGTGGGCTTCAGTTTCTGAGCAACTTTCTTTAAAGAGGGAGCAACCTCAACCACAGTGTCAGTATCAATAGGAGGGGAACCAGTAGGGGTAAATACTGGAGATGCGGCAACCTTGGCTTTCTTAACAACCTTGACCGGACTCATAGAGTGAGTTCTTTTATTCTCCCCCTGAAAAGCTGCGGTCGAAGGGGTTTTTGAAACAGAGACTGGAGCGGCAGGCTTTGAGGTCTTGGACTTCTCATGTCTGGATAGAGCGGCAAGCGACCGTAATGGTGCGTTCGACTTGCGAGGCGGAGAAAGAGAATAAGTGGACTTAGCTGATGGTTCCCTGATTTAATGCCAATGGAAGCAATTGACTTTTTGGAGGTAGGATCCACGGCAATGCCCTTACCTTTTCCTTTGACAGGTGCGGTAGGCACAGATTCCTTGCCATCTTCATCGTCATCATCATCCTGTTCATCACTAGCAGTAGGCAAAGAGGGCTTGTGTTTTGATGGAGATTCATAGGGTTCACGTGGGTCCTTTGCGAGATAAATTTTGTAAAGTCTGGTTCCAAACCTAAAACGAATTTTTTTTCATAGTGGATCGGGTAAAGAGTTTGCCTTTGGAGATTGGGAGAAGCAGTTCGCGATTCTTCGCCATGATTTTATCTCCACAGTTGCTCTCTGTTCTTCATCTTAATTATTTCCCAAAAAGGGGAAATTGTTAGAACCCTAGTTTCTAAACAAGAGTTTTGACAAATAATTAAGAGCTTAAAAAGGAAAACAACAGACTATGAAGAAACATGTTCAAAATACTCAAGTTACTGAAAATCTTTAAGTCAACAAAGGTCCACTATCTTCATCAGTCGAGATAACAGACTTCTTCATGATAGCAGACCTGTTGGATAATATGCTCTAGGCCCTTGAGAAAGGCCTATGCGTTACATCATAGCTTCATAGTTATAGAGATAACACACCTGATTATTATATCTTTTTCTTGTTTATTATAATAATCATTGTCCCTAGCACTTATGAAGGGCTAGGATGAGTTTAATGGATAATTATATGATGATTATGGTACATAGGATGCGTATTAAACTTGTGGGTACTTGTTATGAGATGTATGTCATGGTCAAATGTCATAATTAAATCTCATAATAGTTATATCATTTAAATCCTTAGACCTGAGATTATCATGGTCTTCCATATGATGAACATTATGTTTGATGTACTCAAACGCTACGCCTAACCGGGTAGTTATAAAGGCTACGATTGGCATAATTGGATTCTTGTAGGGATGAATGATAAGTCAATATGGGATTTGTCCCTCTCTCAAGAGAGATTTCTGCTTGGTTACTCGATGAGTGAGATTGATAATAGTGTATGGCCATACCCAAATGAATTGATGTGATCAATATCATTTGCTCATATCAATCTACTCGGGATCGAGAAATCATTGGATAAGATAAGTTGACGTGGACCATAACTTACGGGTTCTGACTCATTCGAACTCGTTGCCAACTTAGTACAATCCTATTGGGTCACACACAATAGAACAGATTAAAAAGGCTAAAATATGGGAATTGGAAAACCTGTGACCGTACGGCCATGAGATTGGCGTACGGCTCCTATGGAGCCGTACGGCCACTCCCCCTGTACCAGTCCACTTTGTTCAGTTTTCTTGACCGAAAAGGAATCCCGATCCCATACGAAATTAGGTCAGATCCTTATATAAGATATGCAGCCATGTTTGACAGCCTCTAATGTTGATTTTGGAAATCAATAACCATTGTTTTTGAAATAATAAATTATAGAGAAGTAGGATTATTTATTTGGTGATCCATGATCATCAAAATACAATAATCGATGAACCAAGATAATTCCTGTGAAGAAATTGTTTCTTCACCAAATCTTGGGTCTAGCAATCAAGATCAAGAAGGTGTTCTTGATATCCGTTCGACGTGTGGATACCGATAGAGGGTGTTTGCGTTAGCACCTCAAAGTCCATGTTCATGGATTCGATCTTCAAGGGTATGTTTTCTTTCATCTTGTATTTAATCTAATGAACATGCACGGATCCGGGATCATGGGTGTTTGATCTTATGTTTTATTTCGCTGCGCATGATTCATCAAAACCCAAAACCTTGACATAATACGCCAACTCAGCTCTTGGTCAAAGTCAAACTGACTTTGTACTGTTCACAAGCACTATTCCAGTCAAATATAATCGACTAACAATTGGCATTTCCCAAGATGTTCAAGACCGTTGGAACTCAACAGATATACAGTGAAGACCTATAAAAGAAGCACCCAGTAACTGAAGTAAACACACCCTTTTTCTTGCCACACAAAACCGCATACAAGCTTTTAAGCAAATAAATTGTAAAGCACTTTTAAACATATAAATTTGTGCTAAATAGTTATGGTAAAAGAGAGATCTCACATAGCTACATAGATCCACCATTGAGATCACCAAATCTTTCACTTGTGTGAAACTTTTTCTTTCTTTTTCTTCTTGGTGCTTTCCAACAAGCACTAGCTTAGCTAGTGAGGCTAATTAGGCTAAAAAAATCTGAGGGATTTTTCTTTGCAATTTATTGTAATTATTTAATGAAGGATTATAGTGGATTACTTCTTCACTGTTGAGTACAATGAGGCGTGGATGTAGGAGGGTTGCAATACTCTGAACCACGTTATATTGTTGTGTTTGTTTCTTACTCTTTCATACTTAATCACAAACTTATCACTTGTTATTTACTCATTAATTTCTTCCTTTTATTCATACATTATTCCTCTACAAAACTCAACAAATCACACACTGCACCTCAAGATAGTCGACCTATCATTTGATGATAGTACACCTCTTGTGAACTTATCAGTTTCTTGTTTAAGTGCATTAGTAATACAAGTTCTTTCAAGATTATACATGCCTGTTATTTGAGTACTATCGTGAGTACACTTGCAATCCCACCCGACTTCTCACCTATATCATCTTCATTCACCAATATCAGTATGTCCATACAATTATTTGTGTCTATAGATGGGCATAAATAATAGTATGTTTTGTTAGAACCTAACTTTCTAAACAAAATGTTTTGATAAAGAATTAACATAATCTCATCTATCAAGCATTTCATTCAAAGTCAAGACAAAATCTAGCACGTAACATATCAAGCAAACATTGAAGAAAACAAATGGTAAAAGCTTCAATATCTTTGGTCTGTGCATAATAGCGAGAAAGTGGACCTCACTAAAGATAGTCGACCTCAATCAAAGGACAAAACCAGCCAACTCAATATTCAGTCAGTAGTCAAACTAACACCTTTTTACTATTCTTTGGTGACAGATAGAAAAATACAATTCTCACTACCCATAGAATTCAAGACCGTTGGAAACCAATGTGTACATTTATGAAGACCTTTATATACCTGAAAGGCCCTATTTACTAAATAAGTGGATTAAGATAAGCTAGGCAGCTCAAGGGTCACGTGTCTGATATTAGTGATGATAAAAAGAGTTAATGTAGTGGAATAAATAATTTATAATGAAATAAAGACAAAGTGTTTGTGTGTGAGTGTATAAACAATATAGAGACAAAGGATTTTAAAGTGGTTCAGAGATAAAAAAAAATTCCTATGTCCACTCCCATTGTCCTTGACCAATGAGATCAATCCACTATAATCTTCTTTTCATGAATCACAAGAAACAATAAGGAAAGTTCCTTCCCCGTATTTTTAGTTTACACTTTCATTATGGCTGCTTTTTCCGAAGTGAATAAAAGAAAAAAATTAAAGAAAATCACAAGTGTGAAAGAGTGTAATTAACAAGATTCAATGTGTGTTGATTACTGGTTGTAGGGTTAAGTTGAATGGTGTTGGAAGTGCTAAGAAGCTGTAAGGGTTGTAATGATTGGTCAAAAGGTTACTACACAACATGCTAATAGGATCATTTATATATAGAATAAAATAGCCGTTTGAGGCCAAGGGGCAAGAGTTTAAATGAGGAGAGATGTTTGATTGGTTTTGTCAAAGTTTGGGTGACAGGTGGTTGGTTTTAACTGGCTAGTCTTGGTGATTTGGCATGCCAGGTGGGAGAGGTTGTGTAGCTTTGATGAGATCTTCTATGATTGCAATCAATTATGCATGGATTGTCCTTTGCAAATTTGAATTCAGTGGCTTAGCTGGCTTGATTGAATGTCTCAACTGTTAAGCTAGATAGCTTGGCTGTTGAGACTTATGAATGTCTTTGCTGTTTGTACTTGAGTCTTTGGTTGAAGACATTGTTGAAGCATGATGAGTAGTACTCGCGAGTTCAATTGATATATAAAAGACTTGTGGATCAAGTTTTGGTGTTTGCTGTTTATCTATTGGTCTTGGCTGTCTACCAGAAAGTCTTAGTTGTGTAAGTTTTGAGTAGGCTTAAGTTATTAAGGTTTGTTGTCTGATTTGTGTAGTGTTAAATTGATATATTTTTTTAATCAAAACACTTTTGAAAGCCATGTTGACTTAATGAACAGATAAGTTAACACTTGGACAGCTAACGAGTTAGCTGTTGAGGAATAGTTGTTAAAAAAGAAATGTGCAGGCGAAAAATAAACAAATGAATAAAGAAAGAAACAATGTGCAGTGTGTTTGTAAGTGTATGGACAAGAGTCACAGTGTTTTCAAGTGGTTCAGAGGCAAAACCCTTCTCTTACATCCACCCCACTGTTGATAACATTGAGATCAATTCACTATAATATTCTCTTCAATAAGAGTTACAAAAATTGATAAGGCAAGTTCCTAGAACTCCCTCTACTTAATTGATACTTCAATTAAGGTTGCTTCTTTCAAAGCAGAGAAAAAGAAAAAGAAAATACACAAGAGTGTTTACAAAATAGCTTGTTTTAAAGCAGGTTTGATGGGGGTTGTAACTGGGTGCTAGATGGCACAATAATTGCAGGGGTTTTCTGCAAGTGGTCAAGACTGCAGAGGTTGGCAGAAAATGTGTGTAAAGGGAATGAAAAAAGGTTACTTGACAATATGCCATATGCTCCTTTATATAGGGGCTGACATATAGCCGTTGGGGGACAAAGGTACAGAGGAGTAATGGTTCTTCTTGACTGGAGTTAGTCAAGGTTTGACTGACACACTTGTCAGTTTCCAATGGATGCTAGTTGTCAGTTGAGGTGAAGGTTATGCAGGCTTGATCAAGATTCAATATGAGTTATTATAATGATTGGGAGAATGGCCTATCATTGGAATGATCATTCTTTAAATATCTGATGTGGCGGAGAAAGCTGTTGGTAAAAAAAAAAAACAGTCTTAGCTGTTGAAGCAGAGTGTCTTAGTTGGACCTTTAAGGCTTTTTCTGTTGAACCTTATTTGTAATTTATATCCTGATAATTAATTTGAATGAAAAAGGGTATGTAAATGATGGTTCTTCAGTTTGATTGATGTATAGAAGATAGGTAGATCATGTAATTGTTTGACTGTTGAGTTGTGTAGGTGCAGGACAGCTTAGCTGTTGGACTTGTACTTGGTTGCCTGTGCTCAGGTCTTTGTATACACCATGTAATCAATAGAGTTTGATTATTTATTTATCAAAACATCTTTACTATGATTAATTTTTGATTAAGCATAGTGGGGTACTAACAACTTTGTTTGACTATGATTAATTAGTTTTAAGCATAGTTAAGGCCTAAAAAACCTATTCATTTCATATAACAAATACACCATCTTGCTTGAAAACTCTATGCTTTTAAGCATTCCATTAACCTTGAAACCTTAACCCTTTTATGCACTCTTAATCTACCTACTTGTTCAATAATCCAATACTCATTTAAATCTTATGTAGCTATTCAACGATCCATTTAAAAAGATCAACAAATCTTCACATTTATGAAAACCTTTCAATTTTTTTCTTTTTCAGTGCTTTGCAACCAACACTTAATTAGTGAGGCTAATTAAGTTGAAATATTTTGAGGAAATTTTCTTATAAATTCTTGTAGTTAATTTGAAGAAGTATTATAGTAGATTACTTGAATCATATTTCAGGCAGTGAGGGGTGGACGTATGAGAGTTGTTTTATTCAGAAGCACTTTAAATCTCTTGTGTTTGATTCTCTTATTCTTTCACACACACACACACACACACACTAATTATTTTTCTATTACACTTGTACTTGAATTATTTACTTATTCATCATTTATTTTCAATGCAAACCCTATCTTATCGTACTCAATATAGTCAAATTATCTTTAAGATAGTAGACGTCATTACTAATAAATCTATCTACATAGTGTGTCATTCATTTAGGACCTTTCAATTGACATTAGAGCTCGTTTCTAAGAGACTTTACTATCTTCAAGCTTACATCTTGTGAGAGACTCTACATCAAAGCGACCATGTCTCAACCAAGAAGAAATAATGAGAAGGATATCCCACAAATTGATGACTGTGGCTCATTTGAAATTTTCTTATCAAAACTACTGTCTAGAGTATTATTAACGATGAATCAATATTTTTTTTAAAAATATCATTAGAATATTTATTTTATTTTGGTTGTAATTGGTCAAAGTACAATTAAATTGGTTAAAGTAAAACTAAATTGATTGAAGTTTAAGAAGAGACAAAAGGTGTGTGTGTGTGTGTGTGTGTGTGTGTGTGTGTGTGTGTATATATACTATATTTAAATGTATTACTCAAAAACATTAAAAATGTCAAAATTCATGTAAGAAATTAACAAAATAATTAAAATCTACATATGAGAATGTCAAAAAAAAATAAAAAAATCTAAAGAATGTTCCAAAATTTAGAGAAAGAATCAGGGAATAGGGAATGTTTGTTGGTGACAAAGAGGAAAATGGGGTGTTGAGAGATAACCGAGATTCTCAAGATCTCGGCATATCTCTTTCTTTTTGTGTGTATCCTTAATTAGTTAGGTTACCTATTTGATAACGATGTAAATAGGTAGGATATATTTTACTAGCTATTTTGTAGGGATTAGACTTAGTCTCCAAGGAAAAGTCTTTCTATATAATGTATGTATGTACTTGGCAAATTAAAGGAAATAAACTGATTTTATTTTCCTCCATATTTCTTCCCTATACCCGGTTTTAACTTGGTATCAGAGCTTGGTTGATCATGGCCGGCGACGACGAGAAACCCGGAGTTGAAAATTCCGGCAAAGGAAAGGAGATCAAGGAAGAAAAGAGTTCTCCTTATATTCTTTCTTCAAGTGACAATCCAGGAATGATTATCACCCATGTTCAGTTGAAGGGTGAGAATTATGAAGAATGGGCACGAGTTTTCAAAGGATCGCTTCGAACAAAGACAAAAACTGGATTCATTGATGGCAGAATCCCGTGTCCTGACGATGATGATGAAGCAGACCAATGGTGGACTGTGAATTCCATGATTGTTTCATGGATTTTTAATACGATAGAACCGACTCTTCGCTCCTCCATTACCTATGTGGACGAAGCGAAGGTTTTGTGGGATGATTTGAAGGAACGATTTTCGTTGGGGAATGGACCGAAGACCCAACAGTTGAAGGCGGACATAGCAAACTGCAGACAAGGGAAGAATGAAAGTGTGGCTTCTTACTACGGGCGGATAAAGAAAATGTGGGATGCTCTCAATGACTTTGAGACAATGCCGACATGTTCATGTTCGGGTTGTAAGTGCAATATTGGGGCTCTTTTGGTAAAAAGACGTGAGGAGGAACGGGTTCATCAATTCGTCATGGGGTTGGAAACTCCAAAGTTTGAAAACGTGAAAACCTCTATTGTCAATACGGAGCCATTGCCTTCTGTGAATAAGGCTTATTCGAATGCTATACGGGAAGAACAAGTGTTGGGAGGCGGACATGGAGATTTTCCGACTCCAACAAGTTTTGTCGCTCGAACAGGTGATAGGACAGTTGATAGACCAGTTGTGAGCACAGATGGCTCGTCAGTTGGCTTGATAGAAAAGAAGGATATGAGCAATGTCACTTGCTCTCACTGTAGGAAGAAATGACATGGTGTGGATTCGTGCTTCAGGCTGATAGGATATCCAGAATTGTGGGAAGACCAGCGAGTAAATCCAGCGAAAGGAAAAGGTGGAAGCCAATCTTCTTCGGGAAGTAAAGATCAAGGGAAGCCGAGCACAAGGTCCAACAATGCAGAGGTTAGTATCGAAGGGGTTCCTGATCAGGCTAGAGCGCTGGGATTCACAACTGATCAATGGAACAACTTCAAGAATTTTATGCAAACACAGGTGCCGACAACTGTCAGCACAACTGGCAAAGCAACTGGTAAGATGAATGATGAACGTTGGCTTATCGATAGTGGAGCCAATCGGCACATAACAGGGGACATCTCTTTGCTCAGTGATGTGCATGATATTAAGGCAGATCGCATTGGTTTGCCTAATGGGAGATACATGAAAGCCATGAAAGAAGGAAATGTTGAGATTGCCACGAATCTTGTTTTAAAAAATGTCCTATATGCCCCAACTTTTAACTGCAATCTCTTATCTGTCTCTCAATTGCTTCGAGATTCTAATTATTTGGTGCACTTTTCTGACAAATAATGTGTTGTACAGGACCGGGTCTCGAAGATTTTGATTGGAGCGGGTGAACTGGACGGGGGGTTGTACTACTTGAGGAGGTCACTGACAACGCAAGTGTGCAACATTAGAGAATCTGGCAGTTTTCAGTTGTGGCATTAGCGACTCGGGCATCCGTCAAGAAAAATAGTGGGTTTGTTACCTTTTATTAATCGTAGTAGTATTCATAAAGACGTTTGTGAGATTTGTTGCACGGCTAAGCAAAGTAGGGATAAGTTTTCACTAAGTGAAAGTAAGTCTAATGAAATTTTTGATTTAATCCATTGTGATATTTGGGGTGATTATCGGAAACCTGCTTTGTGTGGTGCTGTTTATTTTTTAACCATTGTGGATGATTGTTCTCGTGCGGTGTGGGTTTATTTGATCAAGTCCAAGCGTGATGTTTCCCAAATTTTGAAATTTTTTTTGCCATGGTGAAGAGGCAATTTAATAAACGAGTTAAGAAAATTAGGAGTGATAATGGGACGGAATTTAGTTGTTTGGAAAAATATTTTCTTGAACATTGAATTGAACACCACACTACTTGTGTGCGTACGTCCCAACAAAATGAAAGGGTGGAAAGAAATCATAGACATATTTTGAATGTGTCTTGTGCTTTAATGTTTCAAGCAAAATTACCGGTCAAATTTTAGGGGGAGTGTGTGTTAGCGGCTGGGCATTTGATTAATCGAACCCCCTCAAAATTGTTAAATGGGAAAACTCCTTATGAAATTATTTTTGGAAAAATCCTTCTTACTCACATATTCGGGTGTTTGGATCTTTATGTTATGTCCATTATTCCCGGCATGATAATGATAAGTTTGCAAGTCGAAGTAGGCGATGTGTGTTCTTGGGGTACCCTCTTGGTAAGAAAGGATGGTATGTGTATGATCTTGATGAAAATAAGTTACTCGTTCTCGGATGTTATTTTTGTGGAAAAGGAGTTTCCTTTTGCTGACAGTCGGGCTGACCAAGATGGAGCATACACGGATTCTGATATTTTTCTTTGTTCTTCTGATATGGAGGATTGTGAAGAAGATGTACATGTGACTGGTGAGTTGACTGCATAACCAACTGCACAGGTGACCGAACAGTTGGCAGTACAGATACCAGCCGCTGATGAAGTTCCTGGCCCAGTTTCTGACCAACTGACTGACCAGGTGATTGACCAGTTGACAGAACAGATTCTAGCACAGTTGTCTGAACAGGTTGAAGAGCCTGCCGAATTGATGGAGCCAAAAAATTTGGGACGTGGTCAGAGAGTTAGGTTCCTTCTACCAGATATCCAGCTTCTGAATATGAGTTGGGACAATCATAGGCGCACACCACTCAAGCTACACCCTCATCCCGTCCATCATGTCAATCCAAATATTCAGGTACTCGTTATTCCTTATCACACTTTGTCAATTGTAATAAATTCTCGTCTGCACATCGTTGTTTTTTGGCTGCTATTGACTCAGGTGTTGAGCCAAAACATTATAGTGAAGCGGTTATGCTTCCTCGATGGCGTGAGGCTATGACTAAAGAGCTTAATGCTCTTGATCAGAATGGAACATGGGAATTGGTGGATGCTCCTCTTGATAAGAAGGTGATCGGTAACAAATGGGTCTATAAAATCAAGTACAATGCTGATGGGACAATTGAGCGTTGTAAAGCTCGGTTGGTGATATTGGGAAATAGACAAGTTGAAGGTGTTGACTTCAAGGAAACATTTGCACCCACCAGAAAAATGGTTATGGTACGAGTTTTTCTTAGCGTTACTGCGGTTAAAGGATGCGAACTTCATCAAATGGATGTTCACAATGCCTTTCTATACGGTGATCTTAGTGAAGATGTGTATATGAAGGTACCCTTGGTACATCCGGACTCATCTTCTTGGAAGGTTTGTAAACTTAAAAAATCATTATATGGTCTTCCGCAAGCTCCTCGTTGTTGGTTTGCCAAACTTTTTATGGCATTGAAGAAGTATGGATTTGTCCAATCATGTTCCGACTATTCTTTGTTCTCTTTCAAGACTTCCGCTGCTGAGATACATGTTCTTGTCTATGTTGATGACTTGGTTATTGGTGGGAATGATCCTGTTGCCATTAGCCGCTTCAAGGGCTATCTTAGTAGTTGCTTTCACATGAAAGACCTTGGGCGTCTTAAGTATTTTTTGGGGCTTGAAGTAACGAGACATCCGGATGGTATTTTTTTGTCTCAGCGCAAGTATGCGCTTGATATACTTTTTGAGGCTGGTCTTCTTGGAGCACGTCCAGCCATTAATCCTATTGAGCAGAATCACCGTTTGTCTTTGACTGAAGACGATGATTTACGAGATCCTGAGGCTTGTAGGCGACTTGTGGGTCGACTTATCTATCTTACTATTACTCACCCGGAGCTATCCTACAGTGTGCATACTCTTGCACAGTTCATGTCTCGGCCTAAGAAGGCTCATTGGACAGCCGCTCTGCGTGTTGTTCGGTATCTTAATAATCGTCCGGGCCAAGGTATCTTTTTGAGCTCTGATTCGGTTTTTCATCTCTGAGCATTTTGTGACTCTGATTGGGCAAGCTGTCCTCTTACTCGGCGCTCTCTTACCGCTTATTTTGTTTTCTTGGGTCACTCTCTAATCTCTTGGAAAACCAAGAAACAGACTACTATTTCACGATCATCGGCCGAGGCAGAATATCGTTCTATGGCGAGTGCCACATGTGAATTAAAATGGTTGTGTAGTTTGCTTGGTTCGTTCGGCATTTCCCATTCAGCTCCTATGACTGTTCTGTGTGATAGTCAATCCGCATTGCATATGGCCCAAAATCCTGTCCATCATGAGCGAACCAAACACATTGAAGTTGACTGTCATCTTGTTCGCGATGCTGTTCAATCAAGTGTCATCACAACTTCCTATGTTCATACGACCTCACAGTTGGCTGATCTTCTTACTAAGGCATTGGGCAGTCGACAGTTTCTACATCTTCTAGGCAAGTTGGGCGTTTGTGATTTGCACGCTCCAACTTGAGGGGGTGTTGAGAGATAACTGAGATTCTCAAGATCTCGGCATATCTCTTTCTTTTTGTGACTACGGTGAAGGAATTTCCTAAGTCTAGGACTAGGGTTTAATGAGGATATAGTCTCCTAGGCCCGGAGGCTAAGGTTTAGAAAGAGTGCGACTACCTAAGCTTGAGGCTAGGGTTTGGAGCGAATGCGACTGCCTAGGATCGAGGCTAGGGTTTAGAGCGAATGCGGCTTCCTAGGCTTGAGGCTAGGGTTTAGAGCGAATGCGGCTTCCTAGGCTTGAGGCTAGGGTTTGGAGAGAATGAGACTACCTAGGCTCGACGCTAGGGTTGATTAAGTTTAGGACTCGGGTTCAATAAGATGTGGAATTAAG
The DNA here is from genome assembly GCA_026119855.1 of Campanula takesimana. NCBI lineage: Eukaryota > Viridiplantae > Streptophyta > Magnoliopsida > Asterales > Campanulaceae > Campanula > Campanula takesimana. The sequence goes on from JAOWBW010000117.1 coordinate 931,897, forward strand.
ATTGTAAATTTCCTAGGTTTCGAGACTAGGGTTCGGGAATTTGGAAATGATGTTGCATACGGGGCTTTGGAAATCCCTAGAATTTGGGCTAGGGTTAAAGGGATGTTGTGGTTTCTAGCTTAAGGCTAGGGTTTAGATAGGATATGTGACTACCTAGGATCAAGGCTAGGGTTTAGGAAGGGTGTAGCTACCTAGGCTTTAGGCTAGGGTTTGAAAGGATGTAATTACCTAGGCTTGAGGCTTAGGGTTCAGAGAGAATGATATGATACCTAGGCTTGAGGCTAGGGTTTAGAGAGGATACGTGACTACCTAGGATCAAGGCTAGGGTTTAGGAAGGGTGTAAATACCTAGGATCTAAGCTAGGGTTGGAAGGGATGTAACTACCTAGGCTCGGGGCTAGGGTTTAGGAAGGCTGTAATTACCTAGACTTGAGGCGAGGGTTCAGAGAGAATGATATGACTACCTAGTCTTGAGGCTAGGGTTTAGAGAATGTGTTTACTTAGGAAATTCCTTCACCTAGTCCGCGCGAATTCCCAGCCGCCCATTTTCGGCACGGTCGTGCTTGGTAATTTGGCACGGTCGTGCCAATCATGTCGACAGGTTTTGCCTTGGTTTGGATTTATGGCACGACCGTGCCATTTTAAGGCGCACGACTGTGCCAGAGCCAAACAATGATATTTTTCCATAATTCCCATTTAGTCCTTTACGATTCATTCTATTTGTGTGTGACCCTCTAGGATTACACTAAGTTGGCAATGGGTTCAAACATGAACCCATAAGATATGATTAGGTTCTAGCAAACCGTCATACCTACCCAAATAGTGTAACTAGATACAAGTTCGAATTCCTTTTAGAACATGTCATAATCCCTTTGTCCACGATGTCATTGAACACACGTCATGGTCAACAAGTCAACTTGTATTGTTCAATACTTTTCTCGATCCGAATATGTTGATAATCCAAATGACATTGATCCAATCAATCCATTTGAGTTTGGCCAAACATTTCACCACAACATTCCTTCGAGGGGCCAAGCTTGACATCTCTCCGAAGAGGGACAAATCCATTTGGCTTATTATTCTTCCCTACGTGAATCCAATCATGCCAATCATACCCTTTATAACTACCGTGTTAAGGCAGCGTTTGAATATGTCAAACATAATGTTCATCAAGTGGAAGACTATAATAACTTCATGTCTAAGGATTCAAATGACATAACTAATATGAGATTTATATATGACATCGACCATGACATAAATCTCATACTGCGGGTCATGTCCAGTACCTTGTTCCAAAACAGTACCCATAAATCTAACATGATCATCCATGATCATTTAGCCTTTATACTAGTGCTTAAGAAGCTCTAGGGACGGAGATTATTATAAGCAAACACGAGCCATAATAATATTCTTATTATCTCTTTATTATTATGAATAAAATGATAACTTATACAACGTTTAACAAAGGTGCCTAGGGCACCAACACCAATAATCTCCCACTTGCCCTAGGCCCAATTCCTAGGTATCCAATACCCATGGACCTAACATGACCATCATGTCTTAGCTTGTGGAAGTCCCATTGTTTTAGTGTGTCCGTAACGTTATCATTAGTAGGTACTTTGCATATATGTACGTCTCCCTTATCAACGATTTCTCGAACGATAAGAGAACGCCTAAGTATGTGTTTGGATTTGGGATGTGCTCTTGGTTCCTTTGCTTGATCAATAGCACCACTATTATCACTAATATGGTCTATTGATTAGCAATACTACGAACCATCTTAAGTTCACCAATGAACTTCTTAATCCAAACAACTTCCTTTGCAGCATCCTATGCAGCGATATACTTAGTTTTAGTCATAGAATTAGTGACTGTACTCTGATTGGAACCATTCCAACTTAAAGCTTCACCATTAGTTATAAAACTCGATTGCGATTTTTCTATTATCTTTGTCAGTTTGGAAGTATGCATCCGTGTACCCATGTACGACGAGATCATCTTCCATCCCTCCATAGATCAAAACAAATCTTTAGTCCTTCTAAAGTGCTTTAAGAATTGTTTCACAGCCATCCAGTGACTCTCACCGGTTGTCAGATTGATATCTACTCGTTATGCTCCAAGCATTAGATATATCCGGCTTAGTACTTATCATGGCATCATGGATCCAATTGCCGAAGCAAATGGCATCTCATTCATTTTCTCATGCTCATCTTTTGTCTTTAGGACATTGAGTCTTGCTTAGAGAAACTCCATGTAACACTGACAAATGTCCTCTCTTAGAATTTTCCTTGCAGAATCTTCTTATGACTTTGTCAATGTATGTCCATTGGCTTTAAACCATTTAGCTTCCTTGATCTATCTCTATAGATCTTAATGCCAATGACTTATGCGGCTTCATCCATATTCTTCATTGCGAAACACTTTCTTAACAAATCTTTTACATATTAAAGTGTAGAAATGTCGTTTCCAATGAGCAATATGTCATCCACATATTAGATAAGGAATAGCACATGCTCCCACTAATCTTATTGTATATACAATATTCATCTTCGTTCTTCATCAAAGCCAAGCTCTATGACTTATCAAAACGGAGATCCCAACTCCATAAAGCTTGCTTCAATCCATCCAATGAATCTTCGCAACTTTCATACCTTTTAGAATTTTCTTGACTATCAAAACCTTTAGTTTGTATCCAATACATCCTTAAGTGAATTCCCATTGAGGAACGCTTGTTTTGACATCATTTTGTCAAATTTCATATTCCAAATATGAACATGTGACTATGAAAATTCTAATAAGTTTCTTGCTACCCATGTAAGTTTTTCTCCAAGAAAAGTCACTCATCTCCTTTGGTTTTTACACCTTAGGTTAGAATGATCAAGTTCCAAACTTGATTATTATACATGAATTGCCTTTTAGATTTTATGACTCCAAGCCATTAATATAAATGTGGAGTTGATATTGCATCATTGATAGGTGGTAAATACTTCATTCTAAATGAACTTTACCTCAATACTTTCTATTTCGAAATATCCAATATTTCTACTAATAGATTGTATCCTATCATGTATTGCAAGTATTTGTATATCTTGAACAGACTTTTCACGACTCCTTGTGAAAACTTGTTCAACTTCCATCTTAGGTTAAAATATTTTTCTAGGTCTCGAACCATTCGAGATACATTTTACTCCCACTGATTCTTTTAGAGATAAACCATTTATCTAGAAAAGTGTCATCATAATTAACAAACCATTTGTTTCTTATGAGTAAAATTATTATCCTCAAGTTTCCTTAGGATATCCCATGAAAATATATTTATTAGATTTAAATGTGAGTGTGTCCCAGACAGCTCCTTTCCAAAAGGTCTCACCATCTTAAATCTTTACGAAAGACAAACCGAGTTTTCTTTCATCATTTAACCTCTTTGATGAAACTCAAATTAGTGTAATTACAGCGGTTTCAAATACATAACCCCAAAATAAATAATGGAAGATCAATCTGACGTTATCATCTAATGAACCATATCCAATAAGGTTCTTGTACTTCCACGTAGACACATCATTTAGAATGGTGTTCTTAGTGAAGTTAATAGTGAAACTATTTCACAACTTCATGATGACTGTCAAATTCTTGGTTCAATTATTCATCATCTTGATCGAGTCAGAATCTTTGAATAATTTTACCAAGTATAACCAAACTTCTCTTTTAGCATTGCAACTTAATGCACCATATACATCGAAATGTATTAGGTCAAGTAAGATATTAGCCTTTTTACCAATCATAGTAAAAGATGTCTTGATCCAAGTAAATAAGATTTGCATAAATCATGTGATTCCAAATCATATGACTTAAAACTCCGTCCCATGGAATTTTAGATATGCATTTCTCATTTATTTGATCAAAACAATGATGCATAAAGAATTTGATTATTTATGTTATAACCTCAGTTATTATTTCGTTCTCAAGATTTAGGATATAAGAGTTATTTATATGATAACACAATTAAGTAAATCATAATAAATAAGGCACCTTTCTTATTCCAAATAAGAATAAATATCCTTCATTATCTTATAACAAAATAATATTTTCTTCTTCAAGTAAAGTCACTTTACAAGTGTTCTACGAACAATGTTGCAACCATTGCATCATTACCATTCATAGATCAAGCTTTACTATAAGTAGTCTTTCAATTTACTAATTATTGCACAATTTTACAAATGTGGAAACCCATATCCGGTATCCAATACCCAATAATTAAAGTTAGAAAGATTAATTTATAACATAAGTATCCCGAGTGGTAGTCCCATTACCAATCCTTTTATTGATCATCCAGAATTTTGACTACAATTCTAAATGGTCAATCCAATTGCCATTTTACCAAATTGCATCAATTGGAGTTATTATTTTAACCACAATTATTTCATTTAGGTTTGACAAGTCTGTCTTACCTTTCCTTTGGCATTTGGCCTCCTTTTCCATCATGAAACATGAGCATTGGAGAACCTTTCTCCATTATCTTCATCTCTGCAGTTTTTAGCATATTATGCAACTCGGAGAGATTCTTATTCATTCCAAGTATGTTATAGTTTATCACAAAGTGATTATAACTCTTAGGCAATGAATTAAGAATAAGATCCATGACTAGCTCCAATCCAATTGGACAACCAAGTTTTCTCAAGATGCTCTATGTAGCCTTTATCTTAAGCATGTGAGGTTCCACTTATTGCCCTTTACTCCTTTTGCAAGAAGCGAATGCAATAATGGTTTTATACCTCTCTTGCCTAGATTGCTCTTTGAAACATGTAACTCAACTCCACGCCTATCCAATAGGATTTCACAAGTTCCAAACTTTGTTGGAGTTTGGAGCACATAATCGTGAGCATGAGACAACTCACATTCCTAGAATCATACTCATGATTCTTGTGATTGTCTATTCCGGCATTAGGTTCTTTAGGAATTGGCCCATCAAGAATGTACAACCCATCTTCTTGCCTTAGAACCATTCTTAGGCTCAGGATCCAATCCATAAAGTTTGTACCATTCTCTTGAAGCTTTATCCTTAACAAGGATTAATCGCAACGATTTAGTTGTCATCTACAACTTATGCAAAATTTCCAAAATTTTACAAGTACCAATCTCATTAAAGAGATAAATAATGTATTTTCCAAAAAATACTCCCACTAAATTATATAACCTTCTTATACATCCAATGTATAATATAATTTAAATGGGCTAAGATCCAACTTTAATTTATTTTAAGTCCGCTATGGCGGATTACACAAAACCAAATCAATTAGGTAGACAAGCCTGTCAATCATATCAATATGACTCTTAGATCCTTTTTCTGAGATTCTTTTAAATTGTGCTAAGATCCAACTTTAATTTAATTTCAAGTACGCTATGGCGCACCGCTCAAAATCAAATTAATTAGGTAGATAATTTCTTGTCAATCATATCCAATATGATTCTTAGTGATCCAATTTCAAAAGCATGTTTAATCTCATCTTTGCCTAAGGCCCAAAACTATTTTGACGCCCAATTAAGTCTAACCATTTTAAATGCATAGTTAATGTGCCTCGCTAGGGCGTGCCCACATTATCTATCTTGCTCATACATAAATAAAGTTAATGCACCTCGCTAGGGCGAAACTACATTGAAATTACTCATATACTAGCAAGTGTTTTAATCATGGCATGGCAAAAGGGACTTAAAACTTTCTTGAAGGTTTATTATCATATAGCATATAACACATTTATGAGAACATAAGATAAACATGTTACGCATCAAGTTTAGCCACTAAATTATAATCATTAATTTAAGCATAATATTTATGTGTCATTAGTTTCTCTATAATTATGAGGATGAGACTCTTTGAACCTTGTTATTATCTCCAAATCAAGACAACAAGAAGTGCGGCCGAACTAAGCCATTAGGCAACCACAATTCCGCACTAATTCAAGAAACAAAGAAAGTAGTCCATGTGGCCGAACTAAGCAATAGATGGTCTCAATTAACGTAGGCCAATTGCATTCACAATTCCACATGGATCTCCAATCATTGAATCAAGAACTTTGTTTCTCAATTTTAGCAATTATGAACTCTTCATAATTCTAATTTCGTTTTATCTTTGAAACTTTGATTGCGATCAAGTTTGAGAAACACAATCTCGATGAACGTAGATTAGCCATCCAAACCTTGAACCAATCTTAGAATCACAAGACTAAAACAAATAGGAAAATTAAACCCTAAAGTCCAACCCAAACCTAGCACGAGCACCCGCGCCAAAACCCTAGGTCCCGGCCGGGTCTCTGCATGGGTCCAGTCGAACCCCGTCGAAAATTCAAATTTTAAAGTTCCAAAA